>VXAB01000413.1:263542-338542 GCA_013399175.1 Odontophorus gujanensis
GCATATTGTTGGTGAGAAGATTCTGAAAGAACCTGGCCATGAGGTGCACAGTAAGGAAACCAAGCAGCAGATCTGCACATGTACTTAGGGAAGCACAGGCTGAAATGAGAGGAGGAGCTGAATGGGAATGTTGAGGAAGAAACCACAGAGCCTCTGGAATGGGCACTTGGGAGTAGGAAGAGATGCCATAATCAAGAACTAAAGGTCAGTGAAAACTTTTCTCCTGTTATAAGGAGAACTGTTTGCCCAGACATCTCTTCCAGCATGCCAGTATGGTATATCAGCACACTGAGTGTGTTGTAGAGGCAAATTCACATAACCTGATATTAACCTTCTCATGTGCCGCAATAACCCAGAATATAAACCGAGGCATACCTGCATACAGTGGAGTGGATGGCACAGTTCAGCTTTGCTACTAAAACTTTTAAGTCTTGTTCCAGGGCGGCTGCTTTTTGTTACTCTTGAAGAGAGGCCAGAAGTTTGACTTCCTTCCATTTATGATAATAGACATATGAAGTATTCTTTAACCTGTTGTTTTTATATCACTGAATCACAATAGATGCATGAGAAACTTTACATTTTAAGGCTTAATTATATTTTAATATGGTAGCCCTATAACCTCCTTAATAATCCAAACTGTTGCAAAGTCTGTCTGTGCACTTATTTCTACAAAGTGTAGCATTACATGAGGGGAATTTGTGCTCATCTATAATGATTTCCCTAATAATAAAATTCTCTTAGAAAAGTCTGACATCGCTAATTGTCTCTGTGTGATCTGATGAGCAAATATCTTTTGCTTTCTTGTTTCTTCTACTTTATGATTAACTACAATAAGCGTCTTAAGGGTTTTTCCTATCATTCCTGTCCTTACAGGCTCTTTTATATCCACCTGAGGCTTTATGGAGAAACTTCAGTTTGAAGGATAAGAGCTTTCTTTGGCAATATCAGGGAAGAGTAGTACAAAATATCTCCTTTTTTTAACACATAATCCAATGATCAGACAAGTGCTGTAAGGGCTAACTGTAACTTCCAACAGTCCCCATGCAGGGCAATAGATGTGATAGATTCCTCAAGGCAGAAACTACTGTTCTTTCCTGGTTTTCTTTACCTTTGTCAAGGATGACCACTAATTGCTGCATCTCCTACTACCACAGGCTGGAAGTACTTGAATGATCATAGTAAAACATACTTTGTTCATGACTTTGTCTTTCCTCTTCTTGGTCCCACTTCTGATTCCTAAGCTGGCCTCCAAAATTTCCTTAGATCCTCGGACAGTATCTTATTTCTCTGTGTTTGTTCGAAATGATTAGGTTGCTCTGGGATACTTTTGTCAGTCTTAGGCTTGCTGTGTTGTGGCATACTGTCACGTGTCTTCTTCAGTGCTGTCGGTGCCTTCCAGTTGGCAGATGCCCCCTTGGTGTGCTGCAAGTGCACCGCCAGGGTTAAATGCCTGGAGCTAGCCAGGCCCTTCAGAAACGTTCCTTGAAGCCAAAACTCAGTTTTAAAAGATAAAAAATGCTCTCAGAAGCCACACATTAAATCTAAGATGTCCAAGTCCAGGAATATCTTTGGTTCCTCCTCAGAGAGTGGTGACCTGACTTACTGAAATTAAAAGCAGTCCATTTAGCAAATCTGAATTATTATCATGTATCAACACTGCTATTCAGTACTGGTACTTCCAAAAAGACCGTGAAGTCTTTTCACTTTGTATTTTAAAGTCCACTATGGATTTTGGTTCTCAAAATGCCATAAGAGAATGGTGGATGCCAAATGGCTTTACTTTGAACAAACAGTAATTTTTTTTTAAAGTCACTAGTAGGACCTGAAAAAAGTTAAATAAAATGCAGAAAAGTCACAGAAAATCAAAGTACAAAATTTCTTGGAGTTTTTAATTTTGTGTCTTAAAATGTGTGGGAAGCAAAGCTATCCACTTATATACACTGTTCCCTAAGAGGTAAGAGACAATTAATAGAACTTGGCTAAATTTGCAGCAATTGTGAGCTGTATTTTTTCAATTTGGCTACTTTATAGTTATAGTTTTAGCTCACTGAATTAGCAGTTTGGACACTAATGGTAATTTGTCAGGAATTATAAGCATTGTGTCAGACACTATTCTTAAATTGAAGTAATATTCTCAAGAAAACCTCTTCAGATAACAGTATTTTCAAGATTCTGATACATACATACTAATCAGCTGGCAAAACTGACATAGCTCTATTCAACACTGCTAATATTTGTCATTAATCCAGTAATGTTATAAAAAAATCTAAGCTTCCTGTAAATCTTTCATTTTTCCTTGTTGGATTTGCTTCAATCGTGACAAGAAAGTAAAAAATACTTTGGAAAGAAAACAAAGGAAGAAAGAGTGTTCTGTGTGTTTCTGTTTGTTTCAGTTTGGGCAGAGGCAGTTGTGGCTGTTATCTTGAAATCTGGCCAAAACATGTATTATTCTTTTTTCCAAATATATTCTCTTGATACCTTTGATGAGACCGTAAATAATTGGGTATACTTCAGCTTCTTCAGGTCCCGTGGTAAAAAACAAAGACTAGACTTACCAGAAAGTAAAAGAATTGATGCATGTGGTTTTTCAGATTTTTTTTTAATATTATGTTCATATTTATTTATTTATTTATTTTGAGAACAGATTAATATTTTCTTTATTTTCACTCTTCCTTCTAACAGTTACTTAAGTTCTGTACATGGCAGACCAGACTCAAACTGTCTTCCAGGCTGTTTTCTGAACCAGATATCATCCCAGTTCCCTATTTCACTGTTCATTTTGATCATGTCTTCATCTCCCAGAACTGTAAAACCTGTATTGTGATACTTCTAATAATGTTTATTCTTCCAGTTCATTTTTTCTTTCTCTTCTTCTGTGTTATGAGCTAAGAGTTATTACCTGAAAAAGAAGCTCAGACAACCCACAAACTTCTGTGTTTGGCACAGTGTTTAGTAAGACTGATACAGCTATGATTTTGTCTCCAAAATTATGTAGGTTCAAGCTCAGCCTCTTCAGCTACTTTATTTTGGACTCTTTTGAAGCTGTTTGGTTGGCATTTTTAAGGTACTTCTATATGTAGATTTGATAGAGACATAGTGTCCTTCAAATTATGCAGTTAATTCTGATCCTTACTGTTCTCTTATGTGACTGATTGGCCACAAATATGAAGATTGGCCCCTTGTATTTGTCATACGTCATTTTTGAGTTGAATGGAAATGAATGTTCATTCCTTCGTCCTTCACGTTTTATCTAGATGTGACTGTTGATTTGTACCTGTACTTTGTTTTATCCACAGTGATAAAGAGTTGTAGTATGCATTAGGGCACCTCCTACTGATACTCTTTGGACCACCATGTGTTTCAGGATCTCATGACAGAACAGATTGAAATGTGTATTCTTGTGCTGAGCAAGGATATTACGAAAACTAGTGCTCTCACTGGCCATCTGATAGATATTCCAGCTCTGAAAGCGCTTCTCCTTTCTTGTATTAAGAGGTTTATTCTCTTCAGTTTTGCCATTCAGAGGAAAGAGGGAAGCCAGAAATACACGTATAATGCATATCAATTCCTGTGTATGTTGCTGGTGCTAGTGCAAGTGTTTTGGGTTTTATGACAATGTGACTTTCTGTGAAGACTGTAACCTGTTAGGCAGGGACAGGATCCACCTGTCTAGAAGAGGCAGGGCAATCTTTGGTAGCAGGCTGATCAATGTAGTTAGGCAGGCTTTAAGCTGAAGGATTTGGGAGGTGGGGTCCAAAATAGCCATGCTCATGGCAGTGCAGTTGAC
This sequence comes from Odontophorus gujanensis, assembly GCA_013399175.1. NCBI lineage: Eukaryota > Metazoa > Chordata > Aves > Galliformes > Odontophoridae > Odontophorus > Odontophorus gujanensis. The sequence goes on from VXAB01000413.1 coordinate 267,330, forward strand.
AGGGGAATGAACCAGGCCAACCAAAACAGTGATCAGTGTTCCTTAACTGTCTCCCGTGAGATGAGCCAGAACACCAGCCTCCTCGAGGGTCTTTAAGGGATCCTCTTGCATCGCCCTAGGGAAGCCTTCATTTTCTGCTCTTTTCTTCTTTCTTAATTCATCAGAGTCCATTACGGAGTGAGGTGGGTGCCCTGGTAATGGAGGACACTCAGAAAATGGAGTTAATAAATACTTTACTTAGGTTTTCACTGCATAGACTGCCTGTCTGGAATCCCAGATCCTGAAGATAAGAGTGTCTGAGGCAAGGAAAACTTTCCCTTGATTGAGGAGGATCTGGTCGGAGGTGAGCTAGGCGAACATGACACATGCAAATCCAATGGCACACACTCATGAGTGCTGAGGGAGCTGGCCGAAGTAATTGCCAAGCTACTCTCTGTCATCTTTAAAAGATCATGGAAGATGGGAGAGGACTGGAGGAAACACAGTATCACTCCAGTCTTCAGAAAGGCCAAGAAGGAGAAGCCAGGAAACTACAGGCCAGTCAGGCTTACCTCGATATTTGGGAAGGTGTTATAACAACTTATTCTTGATATCATCTCCAAGCAAGTAAAAGAGAGAATGGAGTAATCAGGAGTAGTCAGCATGGCTATGCAAAGGGGAATCTGCCTTGACCAACGTGATAGACTTCTATGATGTCAGAATTAGCTGAGTAGATGAGAGGAGAGTAGTGAATATTGTATACTTCGACTTCAGCAAGGCTTGTGAAACTGTCTCTCGTAACATCCTCATGTATAAGTTTAAGAAGCGTGTGACACAAGTGGACAGTGAGATGGACTGAGAACTTGGCAGAGCTCAGAGGGTTGTGATCAGAGGGTTGTCAGCAGAATCTAGTTGGAGGTTTGTGACTAGAGGTGTTCGTTAGGGATCAGTACTAGGTCCAGTCTTATTCAACATCTTAATTAGTGACCTGGATGAAAGGATAGAATGAGCCCTCAGCACACAGCAGGCTGATCATGAGCCAGTAGTATCAGTGTGCCCTTGAGGACAAGAAGACTAATGGTATCCTGGGGTGTGTTAAAAAGTGTGTAGCCAGCAGCTCAGGGAAGGTTGTCTTCCCCATCTTCCCTGCCCTGGTGAGACCATGTCTGGAGTAGTGTGTGTCCAGTTCTGGGCTCCCAGTTCAAAAAAGACAGGGATCTTCTGGAGAGAGTTCAGTGGAGGGGCACAAAGATGATTAGGGGACTGGAGCATCTCCCTTGTGGGGAAAAATTTCCCTTATTATGTCACTGGAGAGGGTGACAGAGCACTGGAACACGCTAATAAAAGGGGTTGTGGAATCATCTTTGGAGATACGCAAAACCCTTCTGGACGCTTTCCTATGTTAACCTCCTGTAGGGAACCTGCATTAGCAGGGGTTTAAACAAGATGATCCTCAGAGGTCACTTCCAACCCCTACTATTCCATGACTTTGCAGGGCTGAAAAACCTGGGACTGTTTAGCCTAGAGAAGACTGAGAGGGGAACATACCAATGCTTTAACATATGTAAAGGATGGGAGTGAAGTGGTTGGGGCCAGGCTCTTTATAACAGTGCCCAGCTAGGGAAAAAGGTGCAATGGAAACAAACTGGAACACATGAAGAAGTTCCATATAAACATGAGGAAAAACTTCTTTGAGGGTTACAGTCTCCTTCCGTGAAAATATTGTACCCACCTGAATGCTTGCCTGTGTAACCTGCTTTAGGGAACCTGCTATAGTAGGAGGCTTGGACTAGATGATATCCACAGGTACCTTCCAACCCATCAATTCTGTGATTCTGTGAAGTAAAAACTGAGCATTCACAATCACCGTTTTGAACATTAACTGAACAGTTAGGATACTTACCTTGCAGAAATTTTGTCTAGAAATTAGTAGCTAAGTACTTCAGCTCTGGACAGAAATGGGGCACACTGAGACCATGTCACCCATAGAGATCACTGCTGTGGTATTTGTCTGCATGCTGATAACTTGGTGATGTACCAGGCAAGACAGAATTGCAGGCAGAAGTTTGCCAGACACCGGAGATTTTCCAAGGACACTGGTTTGCTACTAGTCTCAAGTATAAAACACGTGTTTTTTCCATAGACTACACAGTTCATTCTTTAGTTCAATTTCTTATTCATTTTAGCAAATTAAGAACCTTTAATTTTCCTCTTAAAAACTGGTGGGGTGTAAATGAACTGCTGTGGGAAGATAAAGATGTTAAAATTTTGCTTGCGTTTTAATTGTTTCCTGGTAGGCAAAATATTTTTTTTAATAAACATTATCACATATTTTTCCACTAAAAATTCCATTTACACACTACTGAGCATTATGGAGGAAATATGAAGAGACATGAGTCTCTATTATTGGGACTTCCAATTAATCAATATATATATTTTTTTTCTTTTCTGATCAATCATTGTAAAATTTAACTGAAGACACTTTAGAATGATGAGCAGTATTTAGTGATCAATAAAGACGAATTGAGAGTGTGATTCCTGCAGCACAAAGTAAGCAGTCAGATGTAACAGTTGTGATATTTATAAATAAGAAGGTGTATTCTAGCTATAAAACCTGGAAGCCGGAAACTTGTAGATGTTCCACTGCCGTCCTTAGCAGCTCTTAAGTTAAACTTCTAATGTATATAAGTAAACTCTAATTTAGAATGCAGTTAGTAGGCTGAAGAAATTTGGAGGTCATCCTACATTAGAATTGTCCCACATGCATAGGTTTTTACTATCAAGAACACTAGTTACTTACCAGATTTCTTGTAGAGTTTCCTATTTATACAAAATTTGAAGGCAAGATATTACACCACAGCTTTGTTTGTTATTCCATCTCCAGAACACTGAGCTGTGCATTATGCGTCAAAACATGCACTGTTCTCTTGGAGTTCCTAGCCCGGCAGTGCGATGTAATTCATTATGCTCTGAAGATAAACAGTACCTCTTGACCTTTCCAAGAAAAGTTGCAATATTTTCTTATTCCAGAATGTAATATTGTACTGAGCTGATATCAATGTGATAAGATAAATGTTTCCTTTTCTAATGTAAACCAGAGTGCACTACATTTATATAAAAGTCTTGGGGGATACCTAAAGCCTCCAGATAAGAAGGAGCATTTTGGCTATTGTAGGTCTGCATTTTTGAATGCTCAAAGCACAGGGGACCAACTGCAGCCAATCTTGAAGTGGACAACCAGGGTTTTCAGAAGTGAATAGACAGTTGATTTTTATGTTGCTCAATTCAGAATTATCCTAAAGAATTTTCAAACAAATTAAAAAGGATACGATTCATTACCATGGAGTGTAAACACCTTTCTCTACAATATTAGGATATTTGGAGATGTCCTGTTTCCCAAGTGTTAATGTAGAATCCTAGTCTCTCCTGGCAAATTTCCTTCCCAGTGCCCATTTATCTTAATATGTGAAATGTTTCTGTATGCAAATGAGTATTGCATAGCAGTCATACGTGGGATGTAAAAAATCTCTGCTACTCATGTGAGTAGATCACACTGTAAGTAGTACTTCCTATTTATTTCCTTGGAAACTGCAACAGATACAAAGAGCACATTAACACTATTCTATAGAGTGAATTTTTCAGCTACAAAACATTATTTTTTAACAGTCACTACCATTAGCTTATGTATTTTTGCAAGCAATGAACAAGGGCCTACATGCTGCACTCATAAAAATCTGTACCAGCAGAGAAATGGTCACCATTTCACATATACTACGATAGTGTCTTTGCTGGGAAAATGTCACCCATGCAGTCCCATATTTTATTGGCCCAAAAAAGGTGGAACTCAGAAGGCTGTAAGTCTGGGCTACATGGTGGGAGTGGTAGGACAGTCCAGCTAGAGTTCTCAATGTGCTCTACAGTCTTGAAACTGATATGGGGCCTGGCGTTCATGTGTTTCAAGAGAAAGGTGGTTTTCTTCTCTGGCCTGATTGCAAGTTTGAGCCCTCAGCTTAGTCAGCATCGCAATGTAGCAGTCAGATTTGGTGTTTTTTCTGGGTTCCATGAAATCCAAACCTTGCTCCTATCCCAAAAGGCAGTGCACATCACTGTACTCACTGGGAGCTGTTTCTTGAACTTTCTCCTTGGTGGGGAACTCATGTCTTGCTTCTCCATGGGCTACCATTTTGACTCTGGCTCAGAGCATTGACACCACATCTCATCACAGTAATGATACAATGCAAGAAACTTTCAGCCTCATATTGGTTCAGTAGATCCTGACAAACTTGCATATGGTGTTCTTTCTTTTCCTGCTCGCATCCAATGGTTGATTTCCATAAACATTCAGTTAGCATCAGTAAATGCCAATGGGTGCAATTTTTCTGCTTGGACAAATTCAGTGACACACCTTTGCTTCATACACACTTCCGTGTCAGGTACCATTCTGTCAGACTGCCCCTCTACTGCCAATTTTAAAGGACAATTTTAAACATTCTGATTGCAGTATATAAATTTTATTCAATGGGGATTAAAAATACAAGAGAAGAGTGAAAAACAGCAATAAGAAGTCATGAAATATCATTAAATCAGTTTAATTCAATATACACATACATGTTAGTGGCATTTAGGTCTAGACTTTTTGTTTGTTAATTTGCTTTTTTTTAAGTTTATCCTTTATTTAAGCGTATCCATGGAGAGCATTTGGAAGAAGGACAGATTAATTTCTGTATTAAGAAGCTAACTGAAAAAAGCAAGTTTTGAGGGAAGATCATTTCTTGTGTGAAATGATAACATGAAGGAAGACGAGACTGTGATGTAGGTCAACGTGAGAAAAATCATGGAGTCTCCCTGAGAAGAAGACTATGAGCAGAAAAGGAAAGCTGGAACATTTTTAGGAAAAAATAAAATAAAATACAAAGATGAGGTTTTTCAGAAGTCAAACTTTCTGGGACATTTGAAAATATGGAATTTGAAATCAATTCATATGTTTGCCAGGGAACTAAACAGTGTATGAAGTAGACATTCTTTATACTAAAAAAAAAATAAATAATTTTAAGCTGATGAGTTTTAGAAGTAAAAATAATTTCAGTTGTGTGTTTGCGCGTGTGCAATCATCTATCTTATTTAGATACAGTTCTCTCATAATGAATTTATCACACGCGTGACAGTTGCATGGAGCTTCAGTAAAGGCAGTTCAAAATATTCTTCAGATTTAATGGAAATTTCTAGAGTTTGTATTTAACATGCATATTATATATATATAATTAAATTTATGTGCTCTGTATCTTATAGTATAGGAAAAGAGTATAGTAGGGCAGAAACAGCTAAATGCCCTTGCAGAGTGTTTGGTATGCAGGTCTGTAGCTTCTCTCCTCACTGGTGGTTGGGGATAGTTAGATGATCTGTATCAAATTTTTTCTACAGCTGTTAGTACCTCCTAGCATATAAACAGATGGGTGGGATTTCTAGGAGACAGATGCCTGCTTAACTAAAAGGACTGCTCTAATTGGCATAATCAGAACAAGAAATAAAGACTGAGTGAGCATGGAAATGGAATTATTTTTCCACACTTCGAAAGGAGGCAGTAAAAAGGGCTACACTCATTTTATTTGATGCTGCAACTCACCGTGCTTAACTTTCCCTCAGCATTGACAAAAGCTATTTTAATGAGGTAGATCATCACTGTAGCACCTTCCTTTAACAGTAAGCTCACAAAACAAGATGGGGTTGGAAAAACGTAATGGTTGTCCGGAAACATTTGTGGCTAACTGGAGAGTCCTATAAAAAACATGGGAACCTGTGCCATTACAAGTCACTCTTGTCTGCATCAAATTCTTGAGACAGTGCAGAGTGGAGTTTGTCTGTGCCCTGAATTTCATCTTCACTTTGTGTTTCTTTCTTATTAATTCTAAAGGATTTAAATGTTTGAAATAAGTATATGGTTGAATCTTACTTGAAATGAGCTACAGTGTGAATAAATGCAAGAGACTGACAGTTGAACACACACATTAATAATCAAAAGCAGAGTTTAATTGCAGCTAATTTGTACTGGTTGAACACCTCTCTGTATAAAAAATATTTTATATTCAGTTGTATTTATAATCTTTTGGACAGTCAACATATGGTAAAACTTAACAATATGACCACTTAATCAAACACAGATTTGACCTGTCCCTTCATTCTTTGCTTGTCAGAAGCTTTTATTCCTTTCTACGTAGAAAACAGTTTTTTTTTCTACGTAGGAACCAAGGAATGCAAGGCAGGATGCAGGACCAGGTCTCCTTCTGTCTTTGGTCCTCCAAGTTATTTCATTTTGAGTAAATACAAAAGGCTACCATGTAAAACACTGAATTCCCTCTGTTACCAAAATACTACTTTTTAGATGAGAAATTCAGAAACTTGCTGAAGCCATTTTACAGTATTGGTGAACACATGTGGCTTGTGACAGGTTTGATACAGCACAATAATTTATGGCTGCCTGAATGTACATTGTTGAATCCCCTTCTTTGTTCTGAGTTATAAATACTATTCTTCTTATCAATCATTTTTAGCTTTAATAAAACTGTCTTGTTGGAGCTTTAGCTGTAATTATTTCGACTTCTTGTAACACCTAGAAAAATATCTAGAATTCTGCTAAGCCAGACTTAGTATGGGATATTTGCAAAACTTAAATATCTCTTCTAGAATACCCGTTGCTTCTCACTCAAAACATTTCATTCTGCAAAACACAAAAATGCGATGGAACTTTGTCTAAAAAAAAAACAAACAAAAAAACCAACAGCTCGTATTCTGGAATGCAGAAGCTGAGGTCAGTCCTCTTGAACTTGGCAAAGTTTCAGAAATGTCTTCTCCCAACAATTACTGTCATTGCTATAGGTGAAAATTCCTTCAGCTATTGCTTGTGGGATATTAAGAACTTGAGTTCTGTTGTAAAAAATGAACATTGGAATTTAATTAATTCACAACATAAGTATTTTCAAATGGTGATGATGATGTGACTTGTCTTGCAAGATGATGTAAACGCCTGGGTGAATTCCATGTGCCTGCTACAAATGTCTAGGAACAGTGCTTGCTTGCTCAGTGAAAGTGCTCACTTTGTATTTTTGGCATCTGCCAATGCTACTTGTAATAAAGGGAGTATCTGTACTGCTTTAACTGTGTCAGACAAGTCAAAGAAACACTTGTCTTGAAGATAAAGGAAGTCAGCTTAAGTAAAATTAATTTATTTTCCTGACTAGCATAATCATCTCCAGTCACTAGAATATATTGTCTCAGTGATACTGTGCTGGCCTGGTTGTTACGCTCTTGATTACTAATAAGAGGTTTTTTTCAATGCCTTCTAGTCAGGCAGAATTTTAATCTCTCCTCAACATTACTCGCAATGTTTTTATTTTGTTCCTCTATTCTATTGTGGTTCTCAGTGTCTTTAATTTACAGCATTAGTCCATGTAGGCTGTACGTGATTCACCTTTTTTACTTTTTGTAATGAACATATAATTCAGCTACTTATAAATACACGAGGCTTCTAATCAGAATTTTCTCAGATTTTGATGCAGAAAATTGTAAGGAAAATTATCCATGGTTGTTACTTTCAAAGAATTTCCTAGGCCTTTTTTGTATTTGATTTTTCAAATATAGTTCTGATTTTTCAAATATAGTTCTGCTTTTTGGCTCCTAGGAAAGCAGGCTTCTCATAAAATTGTGGTCGATGTCAAAAGTTTGACGTCAGAACTGAAACTCACCCAAGGTGCATAAGATGACCATATAAAACTGGCACTGACAACTCATCAGCAGGCACTATGGGACGTTGTTTGAGATTCTTGTTTATAAACATCAGAATGAAATGTCCTCCTCCCTCCCCTTTCCAAAGAGTATTTATTGCTGTTGTTTATGGAAAGGATTTGTTTTCCTAGCCTGTTGTGCTCTGGAATCAAGCCTTGAGTCTTTTCCAAGTCATCTAAAATCACATCTTGACTATCTCAGCTGAGAGTCTCTAAAACAAGACATGGCCAAACTGTTTTCAGCACACAGACAGGACCTGGACCAGTAAGCGTGGTGCTCCTGCATGTGGAACTGGCTGACTGATGTGAGATGAGACACCCCTGAGCTAATGAGCATTTAACCCCCCAAACTACAGGGATTGCATTGAGCTCCCTGATGAGACCACTGCTTTGGATGAGTCTGGCTGCAGAACTGTGCATGGGGGTTGCTTAAGAGAGTGAAGGTCAGCAGAAGTCAGAAAGTCAGCCAAGAGCTGTGCTCACAGCTTACCAGCACAGAGCAATTCATCAGCGTAGATGAAGCCTGAGTGAGCTGGTAGAAGTCATTTTGTCATGATAACATTTCAGTAGTTCACTGTGTATGGTTTATTTTTTTGTTTGTTTGTTTTTTGTAACTGTAAACATTAGAGTCCTTGTAGCCCTGATGTGTTAATGATATTAATGAAAACAGGAGTTGGTGGAGAAAAGGATGAGAACCTCTGAAATTCATGTGAAATCGAAGATTGCTTCAGCTGTTGTCCTCTGCTCTGAGTTCAGGTAGCTACGTGAGAGTAACACCATAAACTGTGGTCCAAAAAGTATTTCAAAGCAATCCCAAAGTCTTGAAATAAAATGATCTCTCTCCCATTTATATTCTTGACTCACTGTGGTACTGCACAAGCAGAGCCCTGGGAACTAATAGGTATAATCCAGATTGCTCTCTCATGAAAGGCAAGGTCTTTGACTAAAAATGCTCTAATACTGTGTCTGTATTACTTTATTTTCCAAATCTCAGAGCAGGAAGTATGTACATTTGTCCTGTACAGTAAAAATTAAGTTTCTAATAGGCAGGATATTATATATTCTTAAATAACAACTAAAATAGTACTTACTATACATTGTGACACTAGAATATTATTCAGATACCTTGTCAAGAATAGATCCTTGTTTGTTTTGTGTGACACTTCTGAGTGCTCCTGCAAGGGACAGATGATAGGAGGAAAAAATGAATGAGTGTTCACAGATAAGATGCACTGACTTTTAGTGAATTAAAGCAAGGAGAATATTGGAAACAGTAGATTAGTTGCAGATCATCACACCTAATGTTAAAAAAAAATAATAATTAGAGCTTTATTTCTACTTGCTCTTTACATACAACCTAATGTCTACCTAGTGGTGTTTGTAAGATGAGCACTGCCTGTTGAAAGCAGGTTGTGAAGTGATGACGGACTAGAGCTAAAACTCAGTATTATTATTCTTCTATGAAGTGGCACTGTGAGTGGTTTGGTATATTAAAATATTGCCAGTATCATACCTACAATGAAGTGTACTCGTATGACATAAAAGACTCTGCTCTGTAGCATATGCATTATCATTTTTTGAAGCTCTTTAATTTTTTCTTGAAAAGTCTTGCTTCCCTTTTCAGTCTCTGAATTTGTGGTTATATGGGAACAATTGAGGACTAGACACAAGGAGCTGTCATCAACAAATTATTCCAAAGCAAGATATATATATAATAGTACTTTTACATTTATAGACCTGCTTTTCTTAAAAGTTTATGTGTAAGTTTAATTATTACTAAATTGTAGATGGTAAAAGGTTCCAACAAGTTTGAAAATTCTGCTGGTCTTTGGTTAGAGAAAAGTCAGTTGCATTAGAAAAGCACCCAGGAGTGTTACAGAAAATCTTGATTGTGATAGAGGTTAAGGTTTGGGAGGATAAAGGTAGGATCCGGGTTATCTAAATAGTTTCCATTTCTTGTTTTTTTCAGAAAAAAAAAAAAGTCGTATTTCTAAAGAAGACGTGCCTAAAAAAGCTTGCAGAAGTGCGGTGTTTCCTTAATCCAGACAATGATGTCTCAGAGTTCTGTAGTACACTGGAGTTTTACTTGATCCAAAATACCAACCTGACTATTAGTTCTGCTATTTTAGAAATTAACTGTGAAAGTACTGAAAACAAGTATCTCACGTGAGAAAATTACTGCATGAATAGATACTCGTTTCCAAATCTTCACTGCATGAAGATGAAGCGGGACATGGGGCTTTTTCTTGCTTCCTTCCCATGCTGCCCAGCTGCTATGTGGGGAGGCAGGTGGTGAGCTGGCTTCTCCTGTGTGGGTGGTGCAGTCCTGAGGTGTGGGTTACACGGGCAGAGGAGATGTGAAGGAAACAGCATAGTAATATGTTTTCATATACACAGTATAGATGTGATGATCTGATTCTGTACTTGAAGAAATCTCTGGAAGAAAACTCAAATTTGCGAGAGGAAGTGTAGAGGAATTGTAGAAATGATGAGGTTTAAAATGTTACAAGTTGCAAGCAGGTGTTACAGAAAAGTACAAGGACATGAAATCTGAACTATGTGCAATGTGTACAGAGACATGGCTTTAAAAGAGAGGACCAGTAGCTGAAGTTTGATTGTGAGAATCTGACGACAAGACATGACAGAGGACTGGCAAAATAAAGGCTTTTTTGTAAAGCAGAAGTGTAGTTAGAAGGATAAAAGGAGTGAATTATCTGTGTAAACTTAATTTTCTGCATATTCTGATCATGTGAGTAGGTTGCTGGTGGTTTATTTTAGTGTGCGTACTAGTGGTAGTAATGATGCAATATATACAATGTGGTTCTGATGAAGTTTTTCCTATCTGATGCCAGAATAGACTATATCTATCTCATGTGAGGTATTACATATGTTTGGCACTGAGGCAGCTGGGTGTGTCTGCTTTTTTACAAACGCATCTGAAGATGATAATGTCCCTGAGCATATTTATTATTATAATCCCTTGATTAGTTTCCCATTTATGAATATTACTGTGGGTGCCATGACACTATAATAAAGATTGTTTTTCCCTGGGCAAGCTTGATGAACACCTACTTTTAATTCAAATGCCTAACCTGTTGTGTTGCTCATGTGTACTCCTTGGGAATTCCTCATACAGTTGCTATCATTTCTCCAGCACCTAAATGCCCTGGGAATTGCAAAATGTCTCTCTGTTCCTCTTCTGCAAAACATTTTTACTAGCTTCAGGTCTTTTCTTTTTCATCCCTGCAAGTTTTTAATCATAAAGAATATACTCCCTACCAGATCTCCTCACAAGGGCTGAAACTAGGATGAGGAGCCTGAGGACATTTGCCTGCCTGTCTTCACTTGCATTTTAGCTTAAAATTAAAGCTCTTTGTCACTTCACTCTGTTACAATCTTCACTCTTAAAAGTCCCTGAAGTGGAGAATTCTTTCTTAGCTCTACAGTCTGTTAAGGCTACCCTTCAGAGCAAACTCCTTTGCCAAATGCAGTGAGAACTTGAAGACTGGGGTTCGTGCTGCTGCACTGCCTTCGTCAGAGATACAGAGGCCTGCGTGTTGGATCATACCTGCTAGGTTATCATGAAATCAGGTGCACCAAAGGAATTGAAGGCAAACTGAGAAGAGAGCAACCAGAGTCATCCAGGCAGCCCAGATATAGACCACAAGTGCAGTAACTTTCAGACAGATGCAGAGCTTACCACTGCTGCTTTTTTTAGGTTTTCCACAGATCATAAGTATTTCCTTCGATAAAGCAAGTATTTAGTTGTGTGTGTGTGTGTGTGTGTGTGTGTAACTTCACACATACGGGCATATAAATTGATTTGTGATCATGGCACAGAGATTCCCCTGGAGCCTCACAGTCCATACACTGAAAGAGATTTTAATGCTACAGAATTATTCCAAGGGGTTTTGATCAAGCCTTACGCTTTGTGTTATCAAAACACTCATGAATATTACTGAATGTTGCCATTCGTAAATCTGTTGTCTAGAAAATGTGTAGTTTGTTTGCATAGTGTTCTTCTTGATCTCATATCAGTGTTTTTATTTTAAACTCCAAAACCAAAGGGGAGTGTGCAAAGGATTAGCAAAGCCGCTGAAAACTTACAAATAAAATTATTATCATAGTATCACCTTTTTACATTTATGTTTATTCAGTAGGACTTCAGTTGATTTAGTTTTAGCAATAAAAACTGATTTTTTTTAAGTGACTTAGGCGGTAGTGATTTTTTATCAAATTATTTCATAAAAACATGATTGAAATCAGGTTATCGAAGATGCACATAGTGTTGTGCCTTGTAGCTCTAGATTGAAATTCAGAATAAATTGTACAGTCAGTTGCTTTCCTTGCATGGAACTTAAGTTGGTCAAACTATGCTTCAGACCTCACTTCTTTTCTTGCTTTTCAGTCCTCATCCTATCTCTCTTTTTCAGCCAGGCCTCTATTTACAAGAAGAAATTTAGTATCAGGAAAATCTTGTTTTCTGCTACTGTCATGATGTTTCTTGGTGGTGAGGATAAAAAAATTTCTGTTCAGGTGGTTCAAACTGCTGTTAGGGCCCAGAATGCTTAATTTTAGCCCATATCCCATTCTGTATAAACTACTTCTGTGTTCAGTTCAAGGTTAGTCTCGTAAACGCAAACGTGACCACTTAATATCGGAAAATTCCAAAGTATGATTCTGTAGGCACAGCTCATACTGCTGTTAACTTACCACAGAAACAAATCATGCTGAGGCTTCATGATACTCAGTTTATGAGAGCATGGTGTTATTTGAAATGTAGCAAGGTGTTAGACGTCACAGTAATCCGAACTTGGCGTACTTTCACGGGAATCAAATGAACCATGCAATCAAATAAAATAGGGCTGGAAGGTGCTTGTAAAGATCTCTGTCCCAGAGCATAATCACTATTCTTCCTGAAGATGTTTCTTAAATAGGTCCAGTGACAAAGATTCTACCGAATGTATTGTACTCCTTCAGTATCCTTAAAAGTTTCTTCTTCAATGTAATTAAATCTCTCTGAATTCCATTTAAGGTTGCTTCTACTTGTCTTACCCATGTTGTATAATTAATTCTTTCTGCATGGATGCTTGTTGAAGGCTGCGACTACTTTATGCTTCTTTCTCTTTTTATCATCAGATTTTGTTATTCCATAGGTTAGATTTCTTGGTCATTTTTACTGCTCCTTTATGGTCATTGTTCAGATAGTACACCTCTTTGAAGCATTGTGCACCGAAATGTTTACAGTTCTCCAGATGACTCTTTAAGAAAGTTGAATAATGTAAAAGAAATACAGTGCCTGTTTCGTATGACACTTCTATGTGTGTATCCCGGTATAATATGACAATACTGACTTATATCTTTACTATTGTTCAGCATAAATATATATTTTATATAATGGATTTCATTAAATTATATCCTTACAAATTAACTTCAACAATCAGATCCACTAAAAACTGATTTTAAAATAAACTTTGTATTTACTATATTTAATGTGAAACCCTGGTGTAAACTTCGTTTTTCTCCAGTAATTCTCATTGTACTTTATGGTAGTTGCTGTTGTGCCTTTCACCCATTCAACTCAAACATGATATGACCACTTTGATAATATTTCTTTATATAGTTGCATTCTTACTTATTTGTCTGGCTGTGGATTTGTAAGGGCAGTGAAAAATCAAACCAGCTGTTGTCCAAATAATTGGATTCCTTTAAATCAGTGACTCTTCAATAAATATGTAATTCACATTTTAAGTGGCTGAGAGATTTTGATTCTTATAATTACTCTAAGTGTATTTATAATTACTTTGACACTATGTAAATTCATAATGTTTGATGGATAGCTTTGGTTTATAGCTTTCAGGGCATGAGAACGAGGAGTCAGGTATTATGATGCTTTGTGTCAGAACTCTGTTAACAGTCAGATTATACCTCTCAGTATTACTTAGTAAGACTAATCAAACCTCACATCTATCCTTTCAAATTTCACATTCTGATCTAGGAGTCTTGCTCTGGGCGAGAATAAAATGAGTACTTGTTTCCATTTGTTTTATAGCTATCTCACCTTGTGCTTTAGCTTATATCTTCATTATGTGATTTTTGTTGATCATTTGCTTAGAGATCTCCATGAAGATTTCATTGTATTTAATCTTTGAATTTCCTTTTCAGATTTGTATCAGTTGAAACCTCAGCCTTCCAAAGCCCTACTGTTAGTGCTTCCCTCGGTATTGTGCTTTTTCCTTCTCCCACGTTTGCTCTGTGTTTTGATTTTAATACAAATGGGGCCACGCTTGTTTTCATTTGCATCAGTTCCTTTCCTATTAATGAATTATTCGACTACATGCCACCTAAGCCAACACCATTCCTTTCCAGATTGCTTTATCTGAAAGTCATCTTTAAGTTAAATCTCCAGTGGACAGACCTGAAAGGTCTTTTGTTAACCAGCACATTTCAAGTCTTCATATGCGTTTGTAGAATGTGTATTGTACGATGCATACTTTCATACGATATTATATATACAATATGTGTGCAATATTATCAATGAAAGTATTATAATTCTAGGAATCTTCTTTTTAATTTTTTTTCTATATTTACACCTGGGGTAGCTGTAATGAACTCATTCTTTGCCTGTCGCAATTAAATAACTTTTGCATTAAGTGCTAGCTGATTTTCATGTGAAATAGTTGATACTGATTTTCACATGAAAAACTGGTGTTTGCAGCCATTGCTACATGAGATCAACTTTTCATTTTTCTACTGCATTTTTCTACCTACCTTTCTAAAAGGCATTAAATAGCAGTGGCAGGACATTTGTTGGTTTTTGATACTGGTGTTAGGTGTTTGCACTGTTTTTGTTCTTCATACAGTTAATCCACTTAGTCACAGTGCAATGTAAGTGGTATGATTTGAGTTGGATTGCCTACTCCAGTCTTTACTAAAGGAAACAAATTCACCAACGTGGGGTGAAAGAAAGAAAATTGTTGGAGTGCCACTTAGGTGCTATGGGCCCACATATCTCCTAACTCTTGACATTTGCATTCTTCAGGTGATCTGAGGTTTGGAGACGCCATTTGAGTTTGCTCTCATGGAACACATTATGCCTGGTCTGTCATGTATCCCTAATGACCAATGCAAATTGATGTCAGTAAGGAAAAGCCCTCCTAATGACTGCAGGAGTTGAAACAAGCTGCTTTTAGGGGTATTTTGTACCTAGCTCTAGGTCAACCAAATAATGAGCAGGAATAATGTAAGAGTTGTTTCTGAAGCAGTATTTTGTATCTGTTAGATTGTACTATTTAGATGGAAGCTAAATTTGGCTTTATAAAATGAAGTGTGTTAGCTGCTAAGTTATTAGTGCCCTGTATTTATTTTGCATCCTTCACATGGGGAAAAGGTATGCCACAAAACAAAACAAAAACAAAAACAAAAAAAAAAATGCCAAAACAATTAGAGTAAAAAAAATCTGGTAATTAACTATTATTTTTCACAAAACTAGTCTAATTACAAATCAGTCATGGTAAAATGAAAGGTCAATAACTACAGATGCATAATTTCTCTCTGATAGATTGCTGTTTGAAAATAGGTTTATGACAATTATGTGATTAATTTCCTTTTATTAAACAGCGTTATGAGACTTCATGTTGCATTCATCAGTTTATTACTGTTACTTTTTCTCTTCAGTTGCAAATTAATCCTGGATAACATCAGGGCAGAACAGAAACTCAGGTAGATTGAAGATGTTTTCTTCAATTGTTGTTTGTACTGCAGGGAGGATCATGGTTCTGAATCAAATTCAGACCCTCAGAATTCTGAAACTGGCAGAATCATCCTAAGCAAAACTACGAAAATAATAAGGTAAAATAATAAAATGAATGCTTTCACTCCAAGGAAATGAGATCCAGACAGAGTAAAATTCTTACATTCCTGAGATGAGGCACAAGAGGAGTATAACTACGTAAGTTAGAAAATGATGATCCAGAACAGCTCTGCCCACTTGTCACCTGTCTGTCTAAGCACGCTACCTTTTCATCTTGAAATTCTTCAGGTGCAAAGGGTTACTGTCCTGGACAAACAATATTTTCCCACATAAGCAGCTCAGGATCTCTTTCATGCATGATCCCGTTGGGATGTAGGAACCAGGCATTTTTTCCACAAATGCCTGTAGCATCCAAACAGTAGATATTTTCAACTATATTCAGTGTTCATTCCCCGTAGACTTGAGCTCAGTACATCACTGAGTGGCCACTACAACCTTCCAGAAGTGCAGTTGTGGAAGGTTATTTGCTGAATTCTGTCCTTCTGTCTCACAGGCTTGTGGTAGGAATGCTCAGAATGGTAATGCAGCATCCAATGGTGTTTCTTCTTCTTGAAATTATTCAGTTTTAAGCATTTTTATGTCTTGTAGTTCTACTATTAGGCACAACTGAAACACCCTGCAGTCCAGCTGCTGCTATGGAGCCAGTTGCACATCATTTAATGGATATGCAGAAGACTGACACATCTTTTTTGTTGGATTGTTTGCATGTTTTTGATGCTGGGTTAATTGAGTGAAATTCTTCTTGATTCTTAATGACCATTTTGATTTCTTAGATAGTGTATTCCTAGAGGAATACAGCCTTTGCTACCTGTTACCTCATTTGTACTTCTGTAAGGAAATACTGTTAGTAGTTGTTCAGTCTGCCATTCGTAAATGAAATTAGGCTGGTTATGTGTCTTGGATTTTAGTTGTGTTAAGTCAAGAGCTTGACTTCATGGGCTCTCAGATGAGGCACATTTGTCCTCAGCTGGCAAGCCTTGGGGTTTTATCTTCCCCACATGGTTTAAAGACAAAGATTTTATCTTCTTCGTTTACTTCAGTGTTGCTCAATAAGGTAAATAAAGATGCGTTAGGGTGTGCGGGTATTGGCTTTTCCTGTCAGCTCTCCTGGAGGGACTGCAGTTGGAAAGCAGATGGATCATCTTAAATTAAAGATTCTTTGAATAGAGCTAAATGCTTTGCTACCCCGTTTGGAAAGATTATAAGCTGCCATGCTGACTGGCTGTGATAGTCATTAGAGAACTTTCTGGGAAAATACAGTCAGTGAGAGACAAAAGTTTAGCAGTAGTATTGGAAGCTATTAGGCAGCTTTGAGCGGCATTATCTTTCTGTCAGGGTCTTTCACGGATCTCACATGACTGTAGGTAATTCTGAGCTTCTTGGGCTGAGCCAGCTGGAGGATGGACACAGCAGGACGTGAGGGGCAGAGGTTCTACTGAAGTGATTTTTATAATAAATCTGGCCATGTAATCATTCGGTTAACTTGTTATTCAACCAGTACAGTGCAGTCTTTGGCCTTAAATCCAGCTTAGCATGTTGATATGTTTCGGTTCCATAGTGCTACCAGTGAGATGACTCTTGTTTGACATATGCAGCCATTTGGAAAGTTATTTAATGTTCAGAAACTTATTTTTTGTTCAGCAGGAATGCTAGAGTACTCAGCCATTCGAAAAAAATAAAATAGGGATTTGAAGTTAGAAAATGTACAGAATCTGGTTGTCTTCTGGCAAGATTTTTTGGTTCTGGTTATCTGCAAAGCATACACCTCTTGTCAGTATAAATAGGGAGTGCCTGTATAAACATTCTTGTTTTGCCTGTTCCACATAATAGTTTCTTGTATCATATTTCTTTTGACCTCGCTATCTGAAACCAATTACAGGAGATCTATTTGGGCTGCATCTATTTTCATAAGAAGCCCAGGCAGCAGTGTTTTTCTCAGAGATGAATATCAACATCAAATATGCTTCTGAGTGCTTTGTTATTTATGTTTCAGAGAGATTTTGTAGCCTTCAGCTCTCAAGAATGTGTCACGCTGTGCTGTTTATACATTGACGATATTAATGGGCGTAGATGTCGTTTTTCATTTTTGCGTCTCAAATGCAACAGGCTGATAGGTTAAACATTCCTATTTTTAAAGGAAAGATATGAGTGACATCTATTTCCTAAAAATACACGTATGTTGACTTTTTAAAAAGCAACGTAATTGGTTTACCTCCTTTTAGTGGCAACTTTCACTTTATTAAAAAGAGAAAACTTTTACAAATGATTCAAAGACATTCTTAAATCAAATATGATGGTTTGGAACACAAAATAAAAGCAAGTTATGTCTCCTAGAATTATTTCCAACAAATTACAAAATCTACTGCAATTTATCAAGTTTAATAGGGTGAGTTATATGCAATTAATTTCATTTTTGTTCTGCTTACATTTCAGCTATGCCAAAGCTGCGCAGTAAATATTAAGAAGTAGTGTTCCCAATAAATATTTTACTAGAAGACACAGTCAGTCCTGGAAACCATATGCCCAAATTTCCTGCTTATAGAGCCACTACTTAAAGCATTATAATGATTTTAATTTGCATTATTAAAATTATTTCTAATCCTCAGTTCTTTTTGTTGTTTTTGTCAGTGTTAGTTTGTTGTTGTTCTTTTTTGTTATAGTTTTATTAATTTATGTAACTCAGTTTAGGAAAAGTGCCTACCAAATCTGAAACAAATGTTTTTGGAAACTAGATACGATTTTGACTTCATTGCAATCCACTCTTGCTGCTGTTAATTTGAGGTAGAACCCAACATGATTTTGGTCTGCCAGATTTATAAACGTCTGTTAGTTTGTTTTCACTGAACTGTTTTTAGACCACAGGTTATTATCAAATTAATTCACCGAGGAGATGATATGTTGGACTGGGGCTTACTTGAACTGTACATGTTAAACTATTAATGTTGAAAAACACTTTAAAACCGTCAATTTGTTTTGCAAAGATTCAATGGCAGCAAATGAATTGGTGGAACAGAATGTTCTACAGTCTCATAGTCCTCACACATAAATAATGTCAGTAATAATTATTTGAAATTAACAACGTGTTTCTGGGAGGTTGTTTACTGGGTAGCAGTATCTAAAGTTAAGCGACACACTGGGAGGAAAAAGCGTTATATGACAACTGCTATAAGAACAAAGGCTGACAGTGATTTCTCCTTATGAGTTTTAAATCATCTCTGATCTCTTGAAATTGTTTTCTGTTCTTCTTCTATCTCCTGTGTTTACAATAATCTAAACTGCCACAATAAGATCACTGAAGTATTCAGGTAGTCATCATTTGTAAGTCATTCTGTATTAAAAGATGAGCCTTTACTCCTTTAAAAATATCTCAACCAGCATATATAAATCAAAACAGTTTAAGTAGGAGAGGCTTTTATGCAAACATATCCTGTTGTGCTGCCTTGCTTCTTCATAAAATGGGACTCTTTGTAGTTAGTGGTAGGAATTCGTACTTTCTTACACTGATTCCATGGGAGTAGGGAGTATGCAAGCCGCAAATGGAAATTATACTGGCTAGCTTAAATCTAAGCCACATCATACTATAATCCTCTCATTTTCAAGTACTCTAAATGTACAGCTTTACCAGATGCTTGGTTTCTTCTTTTTTTTTTATTGGCGTGAGTTGACTTTACTGCTAAGGGGGATGAGGACCCTGAAACAACTTGCAGAGTGCTCACTGTATTTAAAGTATGCATTGGCATTAAACCATTGCAGTCTGTTTCCCAGATAAAGCCCACGTAATGAATTTTCTGTTACTATCATAAATAAAAAACAATTATTTTATGTTTTTTGGGTTTGTTTTTTTCCCTGCATCATCTAACGCTGGATCTCTTCAGTTGTTCTTGTAGCAGTATTCTCCAATTTGGGGAGGGTGGTATCACTGTACAGTCTCCTGTTCATTCAGAAGTGCAATAGTTTTCTCTCATTCATTTGAGTTTCATTTCCAGAGAATTCCAAAGGTTAGAAAGGATTGTAAATTTGCTGTAGATTTTCTGTTCATGCATTTATTCCATGTTTTCCGTTTAAACCACTGTGAGATGTTGGGACCAATTCCTGGTGCCCCTGAAATCAACTGATATTTATCTCTGGTCTCAGACAGAGCAGGGCTGTCCTTTAGGGTCTGCTCAAGCACTGTGAGTGCAGAAAAGATTACGCTGTTCACACAGGAAACTGGGCATCCAGTGATTCCTTGGTAACAAAATATTTCGAGTGCACTTAGAAATATGTTAACTTTTATTTATTTTCGGAAGGGAAAAGCTAGTTATGTGTGTCTGGTTGCTTAGGTTCGGAGGAATGTATAGTCTTTGTAAAGCTGACCTGTAATTACTGGAGAATTTGATGAAACAATAAGGGGATTGTTGTGAGAATGTCTCCAAATGTTAAAAGTATGCTCTGCAAACTTTGTACCAGAGCCTTCTACAGGGAGACGAATCAATGTTGTTAGGAGATGGTGCTAGTGCATTCAGTTTGTTTACTTTGGTTTTCTGTGTCTGCCTGCCTTCTCAGAAAACTTGCTTGGAGCCAGACTGTAGCAGCCCTCTCTCTGTCTTTTCATAATTGATCAGGGGATGACTGCCTTCCCTGAGGGTTAAGACGTGGCAACTTTTTCTGTTTGCTCAGCATCTCAATGCAGTAGTTCAAACATTGTTCACACCAGCTGGCAGTGTAATGCCATATGCACATCTTGTCAAAGCAACTGTTGTCATGGATACTAGAAACTATCTTAAAAACCAGCTCATTTGAGTCTAATCAAAATTGTACCTTTTTTATCAGTAGGGAATCTTTATTATTTTAGGAAATGTTGATCAAATTGCATTTATTGCAGTGTTTTCTAAGTACATTTTGAATAATGGTGAGAATAGGGTGATGCATTGTAGAACCTCAAGTTCTATTTACTGAACTGATTTTTAAGGAAAAATAACAAGAGCAGGTAGTCACACTGTGAATGTTCTTTTATTTTTCATTAATAAAATATAATTTCATTAATAAGTATCATTTTATAATACTTGGCATTTAAAAATAATTTTATAAGGAAAAAATAATGTTGATTAGCCTTCCTTGGCTACATTGAGTGTTTGTTTACATTTCATATGTTTAACTGTGTTTTACTGAGTTGGAATGAAAACATAAAATAAATGAAAACAATTTAAATTTTGATTGGTATGCTGACATCCCAGAGCCTGCTCTGATTGGCTGGGGAATAATTTCTTTGTTCTCTGATTTCCCTAAAAATGCAAATGAAAACCACTCATTTTTATTTGGCATTAAAACTGCACTTTATTTTGTCAAAGGAGAGGTTTCTCCTTGAATTGTAAGTACAAAAAGTGTTTTTAATCTTCAATGAATATCCTTATTAATTCACTTTCAAGATAATCTGATGTTGATTTGTCAAATTTAATTACAGCTTCCGGTAACACTTGAAGTCTACTTGCTTTTGCTTCAAAATTGTAATATGAAAATGCAAATTGAATGATAATTTACAAGGGAGTGGGCATTTTAGTTGAACACTCAAAGACAAGTTCCTTGTGGAAATGAAGCTATTGATGCAGTTTATGATTTTTCCTCTTCAAGCACTTTAAACAAATTAACTTTATTTCCTGCAGGATTTCATGTACATCCATAAATCCATAAATTCTAGTGAAGTCCTATATGCGTACTTTCAGAGGACCCTTTTTATGCTGCAAGTAAAACAAATGCAAACTGAAGCCTGAAATCTAGTAAATACAAATGGAAGATTGCATTTGTTTGATTGGACTTTTACCTAACATTAACAATGATTAACTCATGTCTTTCTAGGAAATGGTGGAACTTATTTACTTTTTTTTTTTTTTTTTAAATATGAACTTTTAGGCACTCCAGGCAGCAAGACAGCTGCTTTTACAGCAACAGACAAGTGGACTGAAGTCTCCTAAAGGCACTGATAAACAGAGACCACTGCAGGTTAGTAAAGGATCATTGCCTTTGGGGCCTCACTTAAGAGAAAGAGTGCTGTGCTTGCTCACACGTGTGGTGTGCGTGTCGTTGCCTGTGCTCTGATGCTGAGTGCTGCCTATTTGCATAAAGGAGGAGGTAGCCCTTTGCAATGGTGACTTTTAATCCACAGGCAGAATTCACCAAAAGTTAGAAAGGCATTTTGTGATTATAGATACTTGAAAGGTCTGTTACAGTAAACGTCTGTGTGGATTGAGTTCAATAGCTGTGACTTTAATGAATTATTTATAGGTGTGTTGCAAGATTGGCATGATATGTTTATATATACATAGATTAAATTGTAAAAGTGGCTGTGTTAAGAGGAGGGTTGAAATGGTATTCAGGAAGAAATAAGCGAGATAACCTATCAATACTATATGTAAGTGACAAATAGGGAATTATTCAGGATGTACCAATGCAACTGTATGAAATTATGAAAGAGTTGCTTCTGCATTTTGGGAAAAACATGTCATAGGTTTTCACACTTTGATGCTGTTTGGCTTCAAAAAGTTTTAGGGAGAATAAGTATTGAATAATTATTTTAAATGCATTATTGTTAAAAATACTGTTTCTAGATGGGAAGAGTTCTATTTTTGAAAAAACATCCTTCTGAAGTTTTACTTCATTTGTTGCTAATCCTGAGCTACATCTGAAATTGCATTCTGACAAGATTGGTTCTCTCATGACATATAAACCGTGTTTAGCAGCTTTTAATTGCTGAATTGCAGTTTGTTGTAGACAAAGGGTGAACATCAGTGGTAGTTTCATTTTGTTCAATGAATAAGTATAACACATGCTATTTTCTTCTTCATATATTTTTCTGGATGAGTCTTTATCCTATTGGGAAACCCTGTTTTCTGATGGAATAACATTTTTTTAAGTTTAATTTTTAGTTTTAATGCAGCATGATGGAGGGAGAACTCCGGATATTGCAGTTTGTCTGATCCTGCACTGAAGAAACATTGTAAAATTTGTTTGCTTGCACAATTTTTGTGTTCTTGGTGAAATTTCGTGCAGGAATATTAGGCGTGACACACAATTTCACATTTCACATCATCTCTCTTCAAATTTAAATTTAAAGCTCAGAACCAAAAGAATACATAGGAAAGTGAATAAAGAAAATGGAAAAAAAAAACAAAAAAAAAAACGAACAACCCGCAAACAGAAAAACATCAAAGCCAAAACCATGTCAAGTTGGCATTCTGCCACATTGTAGTTGTAGTCCAGCCTGGAGGTGTAGAG
The DNA here is from genome assembly GCA_013399175.1 of Odontophorus gujanensis. NCBI lineage: Eukaryota > Metazoa > Chordata > Aves > Galliformes > Odontophoridae > Odontophorus > Odontophorus gujanensis. The sequence goes on from VXAB01000413.1 coordinate 290,151, forward strand.
TCCTGAGTCCACCACACCTTCCCACTCCTCATTTTTGACATTAATATCTTCTGGGCTGAAGGCACACAAGAAAAATAGTCATAAATTCGGCAGCTTATGAATTGTGTATTTTTTAAAAATTTCAGAAGGGGAATTGGTGACCTTGAAGGGTTGAATCATAAAGGTAATTGATTTAATGAGTATGGTGAAAGTAGTTCCTTCTGCCAGCTCCTCATCATGAAAGGCAAGGTCTGTACTGGGAGTGTGCAAGGTCCTTCTAGCCTGAGGTATCTAAATGGGCCTACACCAGCTGCTAAGAGAATTATATGACACAAGCAAAAACATCAGTTTTCCCAGTATATTTTTTCCAGTGATGCTAGCTAGCTTACTCTAATCCTCCAACTTGTAAACTGCAGCAGTTCAATAGCTCTCAACATCTCTATTTGCATTCTCCACCCATTGGTAAATCTTTTCAAGGCTGAAGTGATGTGGGGGTGCACTACTTATGGTAGACACTGATGAAAGGAAAGAAAATTGTCTCTGGAGACGAGGACACAGTCATACAGTCAACCTAGTGGGATGATGAGCTGGGGAGAGGAAGTCTTGTGCTTTCTTGCTCCCATAGGACTAACCTTGGCCTGATGCCTTATAAATGTCATGGGCTGCTGTATTGTAGTGATAGCTTGTATTTTGTCTTTGCCAAGACAATTCAATGCCTCATGAGTCATACTTACGAGGCAGGAAGAAGCAAATAAAGCAACGAATTTTTTCTTTTCAGAATTGTTACATGCTCCCTAAAGCCAAGATTATTGCTTGCATTTTCCAACTTTTCCTTTGATGATCAGTATGTACTCAGTGCCTCTCATTAGCCTTGGACACTTCATTTGGTTCATTTTAAAATGAGAGGAAAATGAAATATTCTTTCAGACTTTGGTTTATGTATCAAATAACATGTAAATTCAGGTATGAGCACACAAACTCCGTTTTAATTTTCTTCTTTAGTGGAAAGGATATATAAAGATTTTGAAAATGAGTCCTTGGAGCTTTTCTATTTCTGTCTTTTACTGTTAGTACAGAGCTTTTCATTGTTCATTATGTAGTGGAAATTCACATTTTGAGCATTGTGATGCCTGTTTAACCAAATACTGTAATATGGGTCATAAACTTGTACATTACTATTATTTTATTATGCCAAATTTAATGGTAACTTTGGCCAAAATCTCCTAGCAGTAGGGATTGCAAAATATGTATAAGCAATTCGGGGTTTATAAGATAAAAATATTCATGCTTGTGTTTGTGATTAAGGAAGCAGGCTTCTCTCAGTATGTGAAAATACTTTAATATTAGTGTGTGTCTAATGGTCAATAATTACAGACCACTTTACTAATCTAGCAACTGGAGATACGTTAGAACTGTATTATAAATCTATTAAAAACCTTATAAAACTTTTAAAACTGACTCACACATCTGCAAACAAATGTGGGTATTAGGTAATCCTTGCCATTGCACCTCTCATGTGCTCCATATTTTGATGTAAACTGCACTATTGTTCCATGTGCCAAAAGGGGAAAATGGTATTAATTTTAGTAGCCATCTTGTATTTGATGGATGTTTGGGGGAAAGTACCATATGCTGTTTTTATACGTGTTCTCCCTGTTATTCTGTAATGCATCAAGTATTTTAGTGACCTACAGCAGCTACTAGCTAATCAGCAAGTTGAAAATTTGAAGAAGCCTTCAAATTTGTTTCCACAACTTTGCAAAATCAGGGTGTTCGGTAAGTGGCCAAGTTCTACTGTTTTTTTAACAAGGGGATGGTTTTAGAGAACCTCTGGGATTTTTCTTCAAGAATGTGGATGTTTTTTTATATGCTTCTCGTGAAAAATCTTTCTTAACTGGCTGATTGCCGTATGATTGATTGTAAATGAGAAATGCTCTGGTTAGCAAATTTATTTGTATTAGTTTTTAATGCAAAAATTTTCATTATCTAGTAGTTTTCTTATATTTTTTCAAGGGCTACTGGTTTACATTTAGATAGTAAGACATATCTATAGAGTTAACAGTATACTGGCAAAAAATACCATTTTGCATAGATGTTTATCTTGTTCTACTATTACTTTTTGATTTACATTTTTCTGTGTTTCAGACTGCAGGTGGCATAATCATTAGCATGTCTTAGGCAAAACAGGAGAAAAACTTCCCATCTGACAAGTTTGAGCACCAGTTGCAGTAGTGATTTTACTTTCATGTATAGATACTCAAATAAGTGCATTTGAAGGATATTTATACATACCATTCATGACACTGATGCACCAAGTGGATTCAATCAGTACATACATTGATTGATGACATATTTCAGAATAGCTAAGGCAGATTTGGGATGGGAGTCGAAGATAACATTAACCTGAGTATGGTAAACTGGGAAAACATACTGTTGTGTTAAGGTTAAGATTTCCATAGTACAGATTTTTGTTTTACAGTATTTTCTGGAGAAGATGTGATTGAGGTGTGGTGAAGAGAGCTGATCACTTTCAGAGATTTCAGTCTGTATTACTGCATTTCTGCAGTAGATATTAGAGGTAAAATGTTGCTTGGACTCTTTCAACCTGTAGATTGTTCTCCTGTGGCAGGAAATAACTGTCCTTATGGCTACTGAAGAATCTCATGTCACCTAGCCTGGGCTGTCACTCTGGCAGCGTTGTTGTTCTCCTTACACTGCTAGTCATAAGAAAGACTTGAGCTTCTTCAGCAACTGTGTAAATCACAAGCATAATTTAAAGGTAAATACTAGGTGTCTGTTACCAGAGGTGGGTGTTCATGTACAGCACTGCAATTATTTCCCTTCCAGGTAGGCAAATCCTTGTATTGAGACTCATCTGCTCACAGTACAGATACTATTGTAGATTTCACAGCATAGTGATTTGGACAGCTAGTTGTAATTTTATTTGTTTTGTCAAAGAACTATGAAAAACTTTGCTATATCTATTCCCTATACTGCCTCTAATAAAGTAGTTTATTTTCATAGAATCAGACTTTGAACTTTATCTTGATTAGAATAAATAGATAATTATCACATATCCCATAAGTTAATGTATGTACAATGAACTAGCTAGTTATTTTTTCCTTTATGCTAGGAGATCTGTTGTTTCAACATTAGTACTAATGCATTCTGTGTTAGGATGGCAAGTCAGGAAATCATGACACCTGGAATCAAATGGTTAAGCTCAGTGTGTACCAAGCCTGTTGTATAAATATCATGCTCTATGGCATGTTGAGTTGTTAAGGTAAGCTTTGTTTATTTAGCATGAGCACTTCACTGAAGTGTAATCATTTGATAAAATTTGGGAAAGTAAGTATACATTCCAGATAAATTACTTAACCTTTTTCGCATTTAGTAATCAAAAGAACTACTTTTTTTGAAATTTATATAGCCAAAATGTGAAAGCTTAGATGTCAGATCATCTTGTACTCTAATTTGATGGAGGCCATTGATCATAGAAAATAAGGTTATGGATAAAAAAGGGAAAATAATTATATTGAAAAAACCTTAATATTCTGTGTTGTCTGAGATTTGCATAGATTTTAGGTAGCCATGGGAGAAAGAAGATACTAATGGTGAACATAGAGTGAATTTATACGGTATAAACTATGGAAAGCAAAAGACGAAGGAGTGGATCAGGTATTGTGGGCACATTCTTTTCTCCTGCACTTGGAGAATTTAACATGAAGATATTCGTATTTTGTTTCAGAGAATGTATCTGCCTTATTTCCTTGCTCCTGTGCTACTCTCTCTTAGTTTGGTCATCTCCCTTTGGACCTGTATTTGAGTCTGAATTTAAAATTCATTGCATGTAATAAATTAGCAAACATATCATTAATATTGTAACTTTTAGTTACTTTTTTAAAACATACATAAGGAGCTGTTGAGAGATAAGAAATTGGGAATGTGAGGAAGAATAAGCAAAAAGCACTGCTTTTAAATGTTGTCCTTTAATTTAGCACTCACAGACTGCAACTGAACTGTGCAAGTAGAATGTCAGTAAAAAAATTCTCAGCTTAAAAAGGGCAAAAACAGTTTTGGATTTAACTTAGATTGAGTTTTCTCTTTATTATATTCAACACAAACAGAAACAAATCCAGCTGGTCTAAAATTGTCTTTCCAAAAACTGTATGCTACATATTTCTATTTATCTAATGCTCAATACTAAGCATAGGAAGTAGGAGGATTTTGCACATGCTAGAAAGCACTGATTTAGAAAAATGCAAATGCCTAATATATAGTGTAAGAGGAGAGCAGTGATAAACAGTTTTTTTCCCTCTTGAGTATAATTCTGGAGGAAATATGTGGCCTACATATAAGCAAACATTGAGGCTTGGGGTAAATTAAATTTGGAGGATAGCTGCTGGAAAGGCATAAGTCCAATTTTCCCTTGTAAGTTTGTTAGGAGGAATATGCAGTTATCCTCTAAGGTGCAGAAATTTGCATCATTGATACCCACTCAGAAGACAAGGATAACCCCAAGAGACAGAGAGAGAAGGGAAGAAGTTATTTTTAGGTGAGGTGAGGTGTAGGGGGAGGGAAATAGCTGTGTTCAAACTTCTGGTGGTACAGGAGAGAAGACGTCCATTTAAAGTGGAGGGATGAATACAGTAGTAAAAAAAACAAACTGGATGAAACTCACTGATTTACTTTGGAAGTGTCTGTGATGATGAATTTGTTGGGAAGTCCTGATTTGTATAGATATAAATCCACTCTACAAAACCTATCTAGTGCAGAGATCAGCTCTTCATCATGAACAAACTGTTGCAAAATAAAAATGTGGGGAGGCAGAGGAAGGAAGTTATTACGCAACTTGTATTTACTGAATATGCAGAATACTAATTAGGATTACAATATTATCAGGGATTTCAGGAGGTATGTTAATATTAGACATACGTCTGTGCAGCAGCCTGATGTATCATTCCATTACTGTCACCTCGATCGCTATCACACCTTTCCACCTTCCATCTCATGCTGATTCTGGTTCTGTAGGAACTTCTGAGGGCCTGGGAAGAGAGGGGAAATGAAGCCCAAATGCAGATACTCTGATTATTCAGAAAGACAAAATTCTGGGGAGACTGCCTAGGTCATTTTGCTTTAGCTTTTATGCAGCAGACCCATCTTTTCCTCATGGTGCAGTCTGCATCCTGTCTCATATCAGTTAATATTACTGTGTATGGGATGAATGGGCTAGTTTTTATATGCTGGATGATGGCAGTCCATGTTCTATGGAGAGGTGCCTTTGTCTTGCGGCAGGATCTGCCTGTGCTTCTTGCTACACTATGTGTATCATTCCTCCACAGTGGTGGGAGATGGAGATCTCCTTGGGCAGATTCCTCTGGCTCGTGCAGTAGTTCTGATCAGCCTGATTCTTACCGGCTGGCTTACTGCCCAGACCAGCTGGTGGAAAGCACTGGGGGATGAGTGAATGTTTCCCTCGTAGTGAGTGGCTCTGTTAAAGGGCCTGCTCCCAGGCAGGTCCCTAATTATGCCACTTTAGAATCACACCACTCCAGCAAGATGCTCTTGATACTCTTGAGTTTGAAAAAAAATACTGTAGTGTCCCAATGCAAGAAAAAGAACTGAACATAATATTTTATGAATACTCTGGCCAGCTGTAGATTTTTTAAAACTTTGTAGGTAATTACTGCTAAGTCTCATTTTTTATTCTTTTTTATTCTTTTTTTCACAAGAGGTTTTCTCATTTTAGCTGGCAATTAGATAAGTAAAGAAAATTTTCTAACAAACTGAAATTTCTGTTACTAAATTATGAAGAATCTTCAGTTAGTAACAGCAAATGCACCTTTCCAGATATGTGAACACCCAATCTCCCTATGTAACCATCCCATACTTCCACTATGCTATATAAATAGTTACCTTTAAATTTTCTAATCATTTAGATAGTATTCTCTAGTAATTAAACAATATTTAGAAGGATTTTTTTTTAGTTTGTGTTAATTGTCCAATTGCTTTACCAAGCAAAAGGACTTTACTGGTGACATGGGGAGCAGACTAATGAGTAATCTAAATGTAAGCCAAGATCAACACAGGTGTTAATTTTGGTTTATCTTCACTTTGAATAGAATTAAAATTATCTGAATGAACATGCATAAACATTATACCATAATATACAGGAAGAGCATTTGAGTGAAGCTGAAGCAACAGTCATAGTGGATTGGAAAAGCACATCAGCCTATCTGGTACAAACTGTTGGGGAAGGGGATTGTCTGACAATTGCCTCTTTGATGTTCTAGACCTTTTTATGCTTTCTTATGCTTCTAATATAATTTTCTTGAGACAGACAGATGAGAGTTCTATGAAATAGAATTAATGGAGAAAAATTTACTAAAGACTGTTTCAGTGTTTTGCTACTTTATTATGTGAAGCTTTGAAAAGCGATTGTACAATAATAATATATACAAAGGAAACAGTATGATGTGCCAATAATATCAATATACTTCAAGGATCTTACTACAAACCTAAAGTGTACATGAAGAATGAGATTTCTCCCATAAGTGTTCACAGTAAATCCATTTATTCAGGAAAAAATGCCTTCAGTATGATAGAAAAGGTAGCCTCACAACATTGAGGAAAACCAGTAGTGTAATTAAACATGACAGAAAAAAATGTCAAATGAGCTCTGTGGTTATAAAAGAAGTCATTTCCAAATTGAGGCAACTATAATTTACCATGCATATTTGGTCTATAGGTTTGATGCTTAAGAGTAATAACATTACCTACTTAAATATTTCCCAAAATATGATACGGTATGAACTCATACACAAAACAGTGTCCATTTCTGCTTCAAAACCTGCTCAGGATCCCATGGCAAACCTGTTTGAGGGCACATCTGTGAAATGGAAATAATATTCCAAATTTAGATGTGAATGGTGATTGATATCTGTCTGTGTAAATATATATATAGGCTGCTCTGAAGGCTCAGTTCAGAGGGCGGCTCTGGAAGTTAATGCCTTCTATTTTATAAAGTTGGCCCATGACGTCACAGGAGGACGTTGGTGGTATGGCAGTAGAAGCTGAACCTTCCCGCCAGTTTTCCATTTTGTTTTGTTGCCGTGTGGCAGATAACAGCAGAGGGGCAGTCTGACACAATGGTGTCTGACATGGAAGTGCATATGAAGCGAAGGTGTGTCACTGAATTCCTGTGAGTGAAAAGAATTGTACCCACTGACATTCATCATTGCTTAATGAACATTTCTGGTGGCCAGCCAGTGGATGAGAGAGCACCATGAGATGGTGGGTGTTATTGTGCACTTTGTATCTGTTGTAGTTTTTAAGTTAAACTTCTGACCTAGGGAACCTTAGGCAAGGAGGTTGAACGAGTTGATCCATAGAGGTCCCTTCCAGCCCGTAAAACTCTGTGAGTAAAGTTTTAGATGTGAGAACAAATAGCTAAGCTAAGCATAAATAAACCATGTAAAGAAAGTTTTTCATTGTTTAGAGGAAATCGTTTTTTGGACACTGCTCTGGTAGAAGAGGTGAAGCTTTAGGAATTTAGAGAAGGAATTTACATGGGAAGAGTTGCACTAATGCAAAAACCTGACAATTCAGCGTCTCCGAGGCCTGTGGATTTTTTCTATATTGTTCATTTTTGTTTTGTTTCTATTTTTAAAGTAGGAAGAGTTTGAGATCAATAGCAAAATTCTAGGGAACAGAATGGTATGCTGAATTTTTATTAAGCAATCTACATCAAATAAATTCAGTTGGAAAAGGTTTTAATACTCCTTAAAATTAGAACATATATATGAAATGCCTTAAAGGATATGAATGTTTGATTTTTTTTTTTTTGAAAGTAAACTATATTTTCTGTGTCTGACTTGTTTCATGAGCAGAAAACTCTGGTGAATAGATTGTAAATGCCATTTGCTAAAATACATGTTACATACACAGTACTTCATCTGTTTTTATTCACTTTCTGTGCATGACCACTGGTGATACTTAAAATCTCACTTGTTAGATCACAACAAAAAATAATTATTTATACAACAAAAAATAACAATTTATACAAACATTATCTAAGTAGTCGTATCTTTCATATTGTTTTGTATAGTCTGTATTTTTTCAAGTTATTAGATACAAAGACTTATTGACTTCATCGTAATTACCACTAAAACAGTAAATAACACTAAAATTTGAAGAAATACGTTTGAATTAGTAAGTATGGACATCTTTTAATTAGAAGACATTCACTGTATGATTAATTTTCTTTTCTCTGCAGTAGATACACTGAATTACAATTAAAAATATTTCTTCCCAAAATACCCACTTTTGTGATGTTTTAGGGTATTTATAACATTGAGGTGATTGTCTCACGGTACTTGAAAAGGCAGTAGATTAGTCTAACAGCCCACTGATGAGATCATTATTATTGCAACCATTTTAGGGCCTGGCGTATAATATGACCCAACAAGTCTCAGAGCCAAGATTAAGAGAGGGGTCTCTTTTCCATGTTGGGAAAGTCACACTAATTTAGCATCTTGCAAAGTGGTTTAGTCTAGGAAAATGTTTGTTTTGGATGGGAAATAGTTTTATAGAGTTGTCTGAGTGATTATTTAATCATTGTAATTTGGCTGGGTTGTTACAGCTTTTATTGTAATACTCCAGCCATACTTTTAGAAACAAATAATTATGATTTCATGTGCGATTTTTTAGAATATTTTTATTTAATGAACATAAGTGCTATTAACTCAGACTTAATTCTTGTGATAAATAACATCCTTAAATTCGTTCAGAGATAATACTGTATCAGTAGTTGTTAAGACTAATATTCCTACCTTGTTTGGGTTCCAGTAACACAGTTAACAATAAATTAAATAGTAAAACTTGACTATTGTTTTTAATGTCTTGGACTGTCAGTATAACATACTTGACAGATTCTTTTATCCTTTACATTTGGTGTATTTCTTTTACTATATGCGTAGTAAGATGGAAATTCAGTGTTTCAGAAATTATTGTGGAGCATTATTGATGGCATTAATGATAGAATAAATTCTAGTGTAACAGAAATCCGCAGAAAGAGTTTATACTTATATTACATGTGGAATTGATTAGCTCTTACATGAAAACTCAGTGGCAGGGGTCCATGGGTCCATGTCACCCAACCCCTGCTGCATCAGGGGCACCCAGAGCTCTGTGCCCAGACCCACATCCAGGTGGCTTTTGAAGGTCTCCAAAGAAGTGACTCTTCAAACTCTGGGCAGTCTGTGCCAGTGCTCTGTCACCTGTACAGCACAGAAGTGCTTCTGATGTTCAGAGGAAACCTTCTGCGTTCCAGTTTGTGCCTGTTGCTTTTTGTATGGCACTGGGCACTACTAACATGAGCCTGGCTCATTCCTCTTTCCACTCTCCATTCAGATATTTGTATGCATTGATAGGATCCCCCTGAGCTTCCTCTTCTTGAGGCTGAACAGTCCCAGCTCTCTCAGCCACTCCTCTAAGGAAAGGTGCACCCATCCATTCATCATTTCAGTGACTCTCTGTTAGACTCTCTCTCAACTATATCCAAATAGCTCTTGCACTGGGGGCCCAAAACTGGACACAGTACTTCAGGCGCTCTAAATGATTTTAGTGCTAGCTGCATTGGCAAGTTAGGATCTGATGTAGCAGAGAAGTTGATGCATATCGTTTACACAGAAGTTGTTTCTGGTTTACTCAGAATCCTATTTTGGGAAGAATCCTTGCTATTCAGATCACTTCTTTTCCCAGTGAAACTGTCAACAGGAATTCTAAAAATATTTTGAAAATGTTTGTTTTACCTGACAAATGTTTCCTGTTTTCCTTGTTTTCTTTTTTTCCTTATCTGTAAACATAATTAATCCTGAGCCTTTAGGATGCTGCTGCTTCAGCAGTGCAGCAAGTAGGTCTTTCCGTTGTATTTCAGGGAATTGTAATTGTTGTGATTTTAATTTCATTACGTATCAACTTAGTCTTACTACTAATTATTTATTGAAATCTAAGTTCCATAAAAATGTATCTTTTATAGAATTATAAATAGTGTGCTTTCTGTCCTTGAGAAAAAAAATGAGGAACTGTCAGTTTTGACAAATACTGGTCTAGACAGTAAGCTTGACTAGCAGTCCACAGCTAAACACCCTCTATTTTTAAACTTAAAATGCATCAGATTATGTGAATACCATCCTTAGTATTGATCTCATTGTTAATATGAAACTTTTATTCCTCATACTTTTAATACTTAGTTATTTTTGCTACTGCAGTTGGACATTTCTCTGCTATGTTTTTAGAGTTTTTTTTGTTACTATTTTTGTGGTGCTTTGTGTTGAGCATTTAGGTCTTTCTGTATTAATAACTGTACGAGATTTTAATATGACTCACATTTCCAGAGATTGTACAGTGTATTCTGGCATTAGTAACAGAGTACCAGAAGGGAAAAAGAATAACAGAGCCGTACAGAGACATGCATCATTGACAGACCCATTGAAGTGGGACTGAACAGCAGGCAGCAAGTTTATACTCATACATCTTTGAGTTTATTTCATGCCCAACTGTGCAAGCACAAGCTATAGGCGTACATTATTTACACTTTTTGGAGAATACTGAAATCCAGTGGCTCAGGCTTTGAATAATACTGGGTAAAGGAGAAGAAGATATGTTCCATACAGATCCCAAGATATCTCTACTCTTTTATCATCCCTCCAGTTTTTCTAATCCATCTTTCATGTTTTATCATTGCAGAGTTGACTTTTAGCTATAGCTACAAGTGCTGATTGTTCATAGGACATAATTGTACTCTTGCAGTTCAAGGAGTAAAAGACCTGAACTTAAGCTAAAAGGATGACAGCATATAGCTCAAATTGCAAGTAAAAACTAATGGAATAAAAGTGATTAAAATGCAGCTAAATACAAAATGCAAGTTCCTTATTTTCATAGTCTTGAAATCTTAAAACACCGAGATGTGGGGGCTGACTGCAGAAGTGTCACTAAATAAGTATTTCATTGTGTTCTTTCACTCTTGCACTGGCTCTCTGGGGCACTATTGGTGACTGCCAGCGACAGCCCAGTAGGCTTAGTGATCATTTGGTGTAATTTAGTATGATGTTCTTCTGTGTTTTTTAACAAGATTCTAGAAAACAGCATGTTTTCCTTTTGAAGATTCGCTTTTGCCCTTCCATGTGAACTTGACTTTCCTCTAAGGCTCATTCCACCAGTATTTTTAAACATTTGTAAACTTATTTACAAATCACCGTCCATAGAGTATATCACAACTGCTTTTAATGATGACTTAAGGAAGAAAACCTCTAGAAGTATCTAAGCTTTTCCAGATCAGCATCTTAAGGAACACTTCCTGACATCAGGATAACTCAGATGTGTTTTCACAAAATCACAGAATTGCAGGGGTTGGAAGGGACCTCTAGAGATGATCCAGTCCAACCCCCCTGTCAAAGCAGGCTCCCTGCAGCTGGCTGCACAGATAGGCATCCAGGTAGGTCTTGAGTATCTCCAGGGAAGGAGAATCTACAACCCAGGCAGCCTGTTCCAGTGCTTCATGACTCTCAGTGTGGAGAAGCTCCTTCGTGGTTAGGTGCGGAACTTCCTGTGTTCATGTTTATGACCGCTTTCCCTTGTCCTGTCTCCACAGACAGATGAAAAGAGGTTGCCCATGTCTCTTTGACTCCCACACTTAAGATATTTATAAACATTAATAAGATCACCTCTCAGTCTTATTTTCTCAAGGCTGAGCAGTCCCAGGTCAATCAGCCTTCCTCGTAAGACAGGTGCTCGAGGCCCGTTATCATTTTCGTTTTGCTAGCCATAATTACGCTGCATTGTGATAGTAAGATTTTATTAATCTGATTAATCTTAAATAATTTGATCCTCAAGTGATTTCAAGCTACTTGGTCACTTGCTAACACCACAGTGTCAATCAGTTACTCAATGTGTCTAGGTGTGAAAGTGAATAGCCAAAGTAGTAGCCATATAATAGACATGGAGAAATGTAGCAAACTTATTTGAGCTCTCTTATGGCAAGGTAAAAATGAACAACCTGAAAAGCTGGAATGGAATGGAGCAGTTCAATTGGAAGAGCTGTCCAGGCGTTTGGGACTAATCAAAAGTAAAAGTGTAAATCAGGGATATTATCCAAATGCCTCTTGAACGTTGACAGGCACATGAATTTGCAACTAAAAGAACTCCCATTCATTTTTTCCCTATTTATGTACAAGGGCTACTCCCAAAGTAATGCCTCCTATTTTGTTATGTTGGCCTACAATGTCAGAGGTGGATGTTTTTGTACTATGGCAGTAAAGGTTGAACCTTCCCACCAGTGTGATGACAGACTGCTTTTAAGAATGGCCTGAACTTTAAAATGAAAATGCAGCTTTGTATATGGAAGGAGGAAGGGTAAACAAATTTATATATCATATTGTGCCATTTGATGTATCGTCATATTTTGGTGTAGAGTTAAAAGATTCTCAGTATTTTGAGCATGCTATGAAATATCTGCACATTACTTTGAAATGTGCTCAATGAGATTTTTGTCTTTTTTTCTTTCTCTTTTTTCCATTTGTTCTTAAGCAGAATTTTAGTTTCTATTAATATATAGTATTATTTTTCTGTTCTGAAACCAAGTATGTTTCAGATGGAATCATCAAGAATGATACATTAAGGATGTTCAAGCCTTGATTTAACGTACATGATCTGCTTAACCTTTTTCTTATTTTTTCTGTAAGTGTATGTTTCATTGTGTTACATAGATGCATTAATGTAGTTGAAATGTTTATCTGTTCAGATAGGAATACAGCAAGCAGTGGATGCATGCACTTTCTCTTGATGCATCAGCACAAAGGGGTGGAGAGTCATCTGAGATAACCTGAGGAATGTTTCTTTCACAGTCAGTGAAGGCCGATGCAGTATCTCATCCAATTTACCTATAAAATTCTATCAAAATCTAGAATTTGTTTTTCACCTTAAAAAGCTAAATGTTTGGCTGCAGGGAGTAATAGGAAGGAATTTCTTGCTAATTCACCTGCTTGGAAGTGACATACATGTGTACCAAAGGAATTGATTTCCAGTATGACCTCATCTTCGTGTTGCATAATGTCTTTCTCTTGCAGTATCTTTCTGTATCAGAGGAAAAAGATGAATTGCAATTAGTATACACATGCTTCGTATAGAAAATTATTCTAATTGCTTGTTTTAGTCTTTGCCCATGTTCATTTCTGATAACAGCCTCCAGTGATCCTCCATGTTGTTCCCAGCTGGTTGTCATTTTTCTGTCCTACTTTAGTTCCCTATTTTACTGATCATTAAGGTCCCCGTTTGTCCATGTTGTTTGGCTAGCAGAGTTGGATACAACTTCGGGCTGAGAGCATGCCCCTTGCTGCACTGAAAGAATCACCAGAAAATACAGTACTCTCTCTATTTCTATATTTGCATAAAACTTGTATGTTTTATGATCAGGAGTATAGTGGCTGATGTTTATGTCCCCAAATTACTATGACTGGACAGTGATTCTGTAGTGGGATGCGTACAGGATTGTTCAAATCTATTCCTCTAATTTCTAAACAGAATTTAAGTTTATTCTACTGTTAAGCACTGTAGATAAAACATTTTGATTACTGGACCTGGGCCAAAGGTTCTTCAAGTCCTAAATCTTTGTTCTGAATCACAGAGAGCCTCCTGCTTTTAGCAAAGCTATCAAACACCCTAGACAGCACATGGGTTGTAATAGGCTGCTTTTTCTTGTGAAAGCTATGGAAAGAAGAGTGTTGGATTCTATGTTTGCACTTCTGATTATTCAGTGAATAAAAAATAAGCATTAGAATTTAGCATTTTGCATTTGGCTTTGTCCTGCACAGTCATCATGGTATCAGGCATGTGTGAAATCGTCAGCTATTTCCTACATGTACTGTCGTTCCCTTGATTTTTCTATTTGAGTGAGGTAAACATTACAGAATGGGACCTAGTGACAGCCAGAATGCATAGGAAGAAAGTGTATTAAATTAGTCAATGATTTCTTGTTTTTTATATCAAAAAGGGGCCAGCGTACATGTAAGAAGACTGTTTCATTGGTGTGAACCATCATTGTGAGTTATTCAGTCAACTTTCTTTTTGTTGTTCCTTTTGTGCTGCAAGTACAAACAGACAGTTTTCTAAAAAGTGGAAAGCACTGAATTTGAAAGAAAATCAAGCGATGACCACGTTGTCTTATTTTTCTAACAGCATAAGAATTCTATTTGTCAGTCTTCTATTTTATTGGATGTTAACTGTACAGGGGTTTTCAGCATACTTCACCAGAGGTGTGTTAGCATCAAAAGCTGCAAAATGTAGAATTGTGTGCATTGGTTTTCAAAGTTGTGAAGATTAAATTCTCCTCATTATTGAAAATGAAGTAAAATAGTATTGAAAAAGTAAAATAGTAAAATAAGAAGTATTTTATCATATATATATTATCTCTGATGAGTATAAACTATGTAGCCTAAAAGTTTATTTTTATGGATTCAGTTAAAGTCAAAACAAATGTGGCAAAACAACAAAAACAGAAACTTCCTAAAAAAGGTTAGTGTGTTTACATGGCTTTATGGCATATTCAGATTATGTAGTGTGATTTGTTCTGCAGCTGCTTCAAATTAGGAACAGGTGTAGAAGGCAGATTATGCAAATACTCATATTAATGTAATTGTCAAATTGGTGTGTTTATCATTGTGCCTTTAAAGACTAGATCTACTCTTATTTTACATGTAAATTAGCTTTATTCTTGAGAGCTACTATTGGATAATGAGCTTATAAATGAGAAGTTTCTAGCGTATGGTGGAATATTACTAAAATGTTACTAAAATGATTCTTTCTTGTGTTAAAATGTTTTATATATTTTATATAAACTACTGTGTATTTGCAGACCTTCATGGACTTTATGTCTCTTCTGTTTAAGTCAGAAGAAATACACATCAAAGGAAGAATTATGTATATTTAAAAATGCTGTTTTTCTATTTAAAATATGCTGAATTTAAACGCTATAAACTGGGTCTTAGAGTCTAAGTATATATATTTAAACATTATTTACTTCATGTTGTTATTATGCTTAGATTTTTTAATGATTGATGGAGTATGGTAACTTTTTATTTTCTTCAACTCTAAGAGTTACTTAGTGATGTGAACCTAATTAACAAAAGTTACCCAGTGTACAAGTTCAAGCACTAGGATTCTGTTTTTGCTGTCTTCTCTTACTTGTATCCTTTGCTTGTAAACATGATAAATAATTTAAAAAGTATTATGAGAAAATATACCTTCTATTTATTTATTTTTAAAGTGCATATAGGTGTCAATTTTATATATGCTGTTTCTGAGAAAGATTTAATGTTTTAACCAGAACCTTCTGCGCTGTGTGGGAAGCTCTATGCTGGAAGGCTGAGATAAACAGCTGGGCAAGGCTGAGCTCCTCAGGAAGCAGAGGCTGAGGGCACTGGCTGCCAGCAGCTGGCTACAAGGCAAACAAGTAGAATAAAGTCCTTCTGCTCTTCTCCTTCATATGGTCATGGCACAGGTGGGCTGTGCTATTTATTTTTAAGAAGAAAAAGAAAAATCTGTTTTGATTTTGGATATATTCCAGGAAAAAGAAAAAAAAAAAAGTAAAAAAGAGGGTAGCTATCGGTTCAAAGGTAGAACCCAGAGGCGTCAAGTTTCTTCCTATACTCTGTCCCCACAGTGCAGTGTTCTCAGCTGGAACTACATGAGAACAAGATAAAAATGTGAGCGACAGGTTTAAGGGACAAGACTGTCAATTCAGTAGAGTTCTTCTTTCTAAATTCCCTTCTAGAAAAAGGAACAGAAAAGGTTTAACTTCCTCCTTTAGGAAGTTATTTAAGTTTGTACTGATTTCAACTGTGCTTAACTCAGATGTTTTCGTTACAGCCTGTTACCTTCCCATGAAATCTTTCATTCAGATAGTAACACAGTCTTAATGGAATGAAAACTGTCTGTTTTAAGAAAGAAGAGGAAAACAGGATCTTCATGAAGGAAGCTGAAGATGGTAAATCTTGTCTTTAGGATTAGCACGACTGTATCATTTTACATTATAGCCATCAACCAGATAAAATTGCAATCTCTTTTTCTAATCAGTTTGAATCATATGCATCATTTCAGTGGGATGTTATTGTGGCATTAATTATCGTTGCATTTAGAAAATGTTTTACTTCCACTTGATTACTTGTCATTGGAGATGTTTGCATGCAGAAATGTCGGACGAGGCTATAGAGTATATAGTTTGAGAACTCACCCAACTTCTTCCTAGGTAAGAAAAAATCTAGACAGAAGATGGAGGTGGTGGCACTAAGAAAGTACACTCTTAGTTACTGGAGGACTGGGCGATTCCATCACTTTTAACAACTCTGCTTCAGAACTGCTAGGAATCTTACCCAAGCTATCCTGCTTTTATTAAATTTCTTTCAGACTTCAGTGGAAAGTCTTTAGGAAAAAAAAAAAAAAGGCAGAAAAGTGTGTAAAGAGCAAGTGAAGAGAAAAAAAAAATGCCTTCTGGTCACACTTATCAGTGATTCCTTTTTAATACTTTTTATACTTTGTAATGTTAGGCTAGGTGATCACTTTTACATTATTTTGTTAAGTGTATGACCCTTCAGACCACAAGCTTTGGAAAATAGTTAAGTAATTTGAACAGATAAATTTTTAATAGGCCTTCTGTTTTATGCCCAGGATAAGGGAATACCTCTCCTCCACTGCCTTGATCTTCTTCCACAGGCTGTTGCAGAGGTGTATGGATTACGGCCATCAGAATGCCTTTGCACATTAGTTTTGTTGCACACAGAGCGGGTGTGAGGAACCTGCTTCACTTCTGCTATTGAATTTGTTCATTAGGTCATTTAAGGAGAACAAGCAACATATTCTTAGCTGTTACTGCTTAGTGTAAGACCATGTGGTATGGAATATCCTTTTAGCCAGTTTGAGTCAGCTCTCCTGGTCCTGTCCCCTCCCAGCTCCTTGTGCAACCTCAGCCCCATTGCTGGCAGGGTAGTGTGAGAAGCTGAAACGTCCTTGGCTCAGTGCAAGTGCTGCTCTGCAACAACTAAAACTTCAGTGTTATCAACACCATTTCATTTAAAATCCAAAGTACAGCATCATACAAAACTCTACAAAGAAAATAACTCTATCCCAGCCGAAACCGTAACATTGGCATTAGCTTAAGGCAAAACATCAGCTGAGTTGCACAGATACTGTTAGTTGCATCAATTTTGCTGTTACTGGTTGATTTGTCTTGCTCACTGACACAAAATTAATTTAGTCATTGATTTGGAGGCAAGAAGAATCTGATGAATGGCTTAGCTTGACAGGGTCCCTTATAAGTCTGTTCTTTGGTCAGTGAAGGAAAATAGACTGTTCACTTATGTAATCCAAAACTAGTAAAGAGATTCTTTGGCGCTGCTAAGAGCAACCACTCAAAAGAGACTTTGGTGACCTTTTCATTCAACTTGTAACAGATCATACCTGTGGTCCTCCACAGAGGTTCTACAGATTACAATAGTGACCTACGAAATGGTAAACAGACATTTTACAGGTGCTTCTGCAGTGTAGCTATGTTGCCTTGAATGAAGGAACTAGATCCCACAAAATAGTATTTATCAAAAAGCCCATGTTTGTATTTCCTGAATTACTATCTATCTGGGAATTCAAATTTCAGTGCCTGAAAAATACATGGTAGGGACATGTAATGGATAAAAATTAAAAAAAAAAAATAAAAATGTAGTGTGAAGTCAGTAAACTTGTTACATACTTTTTATTGATCATTCATTATGCTGTAGGGAAAACTTCTGATAATAAGATGTACAGCATTAATTCATATCCATAGATAAATTTCTTTCTTGAATGACAACTTAGTTGTTAGCATTTCTCATGTTTTTTCTTTAGCAGTTCAGAGAATAAGATTAATGGTTTTGGTTATGAGGGCCACGTGATTTTCATTCACTTCAACATTTTTCCTCCGCATTGCAAGATCTTCACTCTGTCTTACTAAAGTGTTATGATATTGTCATCCTTTTATATTATTGGGGTGGAGGCACTTGCATTGCTATTCTTTTAAAGTAAAGGAGAAAGATGAAAATAAACAAAACCAAATACCTCGGGCCACTGTCACCTTAAGTGTTAGTCAGCAAAATGGCCTGGAAATCAAAACTGTTGTACTTCTTCTCTACTCAATAGCAGAGGTTCTAAATGAAGAAATTCGAAATGACTACAAATCAGTGTGCTGTGCAGCTTCGTTGGTAATTCACCAGCTAAACTGAATCCTGCTTTGCCTTGAGAAGAATGCTCTTGCTTACAGTACAAAATGTTGCTGTTACTGTTTTAAGAACTTCAAAGTTCTACGTAGAATCACAGGTTTGTGCTTTGAAATGTACTTTCTCTATAGATAGCATGTATTTTCTTTGTTCCTTCTTTCCCATTCCCATTCAAAAGTCTAATTTTAGGGCCAGATTTCCAGAGGAGTTGAGCAGCTAGGACTCCTCTGACGTCAGTGTGAGCTGCAGCTGCTCTGCACCTCCACAAATGACTTGAAAGTATGAAAATTCAGAGCTTCAAACTGTTCAAACAAAAAGAATTCTTTTACATCAGATATATTTTTTTCTTTTATGAGCACTCAGATTTTTTTTCCTCTCCTTTTTTTTTTTCCATTTATGTTGTAGACTATGAATTAAGTAACAGTTTTTGAAGTGACTGCTGCATACTTTGCCTGATCGTTCTAAATTTGTGTGACATGTTTTAATTTTAACCAAAGTTTATTTTAACCAAACTTTGGTTAAAACTACAGCTGCAGAGCTGTAAAGCAGTCAGTTTCCCTTATTATGACTAGTTCTACAACTTGTACTGTTTTAAATTGCCTGCAATTAGCATATTTCAACCTTATTTTTAGGTTTAAATTGCAGTGTGAGAGTGTACTCTCCTCTTAGCTAATTAGTGCTATCAAGGAACAGTAGGTTACCTCATTAGTACCATGTGCATTTAATTAAAGAAGAGAAAATTGGAGTTAACCTCATAGTTAATATTTTCACAGAGTGCTACAATGCCAACACCTTCAATTGGAGTCACACCCCTGTGTATCTAATTATTCACTGGTGCCAAATAAGGTTAGCAAGGATACTGCCACGCTGTTGACAAAATAATTTAGACGCAAATCTGTTTGTTGGTTTCTGAAATGAAGTTCCATTTAGAGCAGATTGTTTTCATTTCACTATGTTGAGGTCACAAGATAGTTCTATCATCTTCCCACCCTCTCTTAAGCGATTGCCCACCAGACCTAGGAAAGGATGAGTACTCATGAGGCACTTAATCTCAGGCAGTCTGTGGTCTTCATCCTTGCAGACATCATAGCAGTCTAAATATAACCATTTTAGTTTGGATACAGATAATGTAGAAAGCACTGCACTTGTATTGTACCTGTTTACAAACCTATAGAACCACAGTACAGATTTCTTCCCTTGCTAAATGTACTCAGATTTCTTATGACTCACTTGGCAGTAGAACTTTCATTTCCACTATGAGTGTAAAAAGGGGAGAAGATGCTGCATTGTACACTTGTAGAGAGCTTGTACCTTCGCACATTGTAGGGTACCTGCTCTGGCAGGGAGTTGAACTCAGTGACCTCTTGGCGTCCCTTCCAACCCTTGCAGTTCTGCGACTCTGCCTGATTCATCTCCTTTAGATTTCAGTGAAGTTTAGGGTGCTTATTGTTTCTAATCTAGGCACTGTAGTATGCGGCTGTCTGTGAGCAGAACAGGTTACACGTCCCAAGAATACCAATGATTTTGAAAGCAAAACAAAATGAAACATTGTCATTGATATGTGATGTTAGTGGTTGAGTGTGCCTTCTCCCATCTGTATTAATGCAAGTTAAATCCCTGTATTTGAATTTTGTCTCATTCTGTATTAGAATGGCAGCGCAACGTACTGGATGCCAGAGCTGAATTTTCTCACAACGTCTATATGACATTGATACAACAGGCTCTTTGAGATACGCTTTATATTAAATATAGGAATATTCCCATTACTGATTTGAAGGGGATTTAAATATGTCCTGGAATCTTTAGTGTGATGAAGATGATCTTGTTCTTTACTTTGCTTGCCCAGAGCTGAAGGACCCAGCCTCATAAGAGTCAGGTACTCTCTAAGGGGATTTATCATCTAAATGGTGATGTCCAGTGATGCTAAGATGACAAATAATTTTGATCAAGCCATCTGTAAGCTCTGTGACTCAGTTTTCCCATCTGTAAAATGGAAATGCAGATAATTCATGCATGAAGGTGATTTGAGTGCAAATGAATTACTTCTTGCACAGTGCTTGAGTACTTCAATAGTACAATACTGCTTTGGACTAAAGCGTACTGGTACCAAATCACGTTTGTGTGAAGTATATTTACTGATTAGATCTGCAGGATGATAGCTGAATGGCTGCAGGATTTTTTATTTATTTATATACAGAAATGTTCATAGTAAATCAAACACTTTCTTGTCTGTTCTCTTAGATTACTTAGCTCATGTGCTTGCATTGGCACCTGGATGCTTAAGATACCCACTTACTTACAGCCAACCGTTTTGACCTTTTTAATTTTTTTTTCTGTTTTGTTTTACACTGAAGTAGAAAAAAGACTCTTCAAGCACTGTGCCCTTCCCACATTAGCTTTACTGAGAGGCTGATACTTAAGGATCTCTAGTAAGTTGAAAGGAATCAGTTGAACGGAATGGGGAGGTGAAAGTCTGGTGTCAGTTGATTTAACAGTAGGATAGAATTTCCCTCTGAGAGTAACTGATCTGAGTTTTCACATACTGAACTATTACTCGTATTTTCTATATAGCTGCTATTAAAATGTGGAATTATAAATAGATGTACTTGGTTTTAGGACTTTGAGTCTCAGCAAGTCTAGTGGCTGGACCTTCTTAGGAACATGCATGCAAATACGTGGAGCACAGATCAAAGTAATAAATGTATCATTTTGTATTCTCATTCCAAGAGGCTGAAGCTGCATAAAAAAAAGACTCAAGCAGAACTTTCGACAAACTGAACATCTGAAGAACCAAATCATTCACAGTAGCATCTTCGATGGCCACTACTGTTGTTTGTTGTTCCATATCTGTAAAAATATTTAGTGGAGTTAGGGCTTTCATGGGTTTATCTTCATCCTTAAGTGAGAAAATAATACTTCCTGAATCAAATTTTGTATATACAATGCAGTTTAATGAAAATTCATCATCTAATTTTGCTTTTAATTGCAGTTAATAATTACTATGGTTTCTTCAAGGCATTGTCTATCCTTGAAATCTTCTTTATCTTTTCAGTGTTCCCTTATGAACACAATAGTAGAATTACACATTTTAAAGTTTAGTACTTGTAACTCCTGTTATTCAAATACATCTTTTATGCATGTGGTATTCCAGGTAATGTATTTCATTCATTGTAATCGACTTAATCACTTTGGTGTAATTTTAATGGACAGAATGCAAAGTGGAGAGCTTGTATTTTTCTGGGGAAAATGACTGATAAACAAGAGGAAAAACACTTATTTGTTATTCAGTCCATATTCATCATTAGTATGTCAAAAAGATGAGAAAATAGCATTACAACATAAAAGTGACATGAGCTTTATGTTTGTTTAAAGTAGACTGTACTGAATGTCAGCTCAGGTGAGGAGACTATATGTGATGTAAACCTAAAATTATCATTTCTTCAGTATTTTCTACTGCCCACAGAACTGTCTCTGTCTCTTCCTCTTGAATTTTCTTTGCTTTTCTTTTTTTTTTTTTTTTAAATCACTCTTCACTTCTACAAAATATAATTTACAATTGCATAAAGGAAATGACTATAGTTCAGGCAGCCAAGCATTTCAGCAGATTCCTAGAAATGTAAAAAGGAAAGAACAATTATCACTCCTGGACTGTGGACTAAAAGGATCACACTACACAGAGTACTGTCTAAAAGTAGCAATTTAATAACCAATGTGGATGCTCATGAAAAATGCCTCCAAGGTTAAAGATAGTATTTAAAATACAGAAGAGATTTTTTTTAATTTTCTTTTTCTTACTATTTGGTAAAAGATTTGCCTTGTTATGTTTATGTTATGAGTATTTGTATTGAATGACAAAGGCGACTTCAATAGAAGTTCAGGAGTTTTTCTTCTCTTAAGCAGCAGAGGATTGTCTATTTTTGTTAATTTCATTTGTAAGGAAACTGCTATTACAGAAGGAAGATTCTAGTTGTGCATCACATAAAAAAAATGCATACTAGCTTCCTTCACTGTGCACACAGTGTAAGTAAGCTGTAATTCAGAAAATGTCATTTCAAATATTTAAAGGTAAGGTTTTAAAAATAAGAAAATATGTTTTCTGAAGTTCTAGAGTACTTTCTTCATACACAACGTCTGGTGCCTTTCTTTTTCCTTACAAAAAAGTACTGCTGTGTAAGTCTCATAGTGATGAGAGTGACTTCTTTGAAGTCTGTAGCTAGAAGTTGCAATATGATGTGAAGAGAGACAGCTTTCAACAACTTGCAATATGTATGTTCATGCCCTGTAAATGTAGATAATACTTTTGCAAAGGACACTTGAGCAAATATTTCACCAAAAAAAAATGAGCATAGGTTTTCTATTATCCTGCCAGGTTGAACACAGGAAGGACCTAGTGCAGCATTTCAAATGTTGCCTCCCTGTTAGCTTGTGTTCTCTCACTTATGAAAACAAAGGTAGAATTTTGCACTTGGTACATGATAATCTTTAATTATTTTGTTCTGTACATTGCAGTCTGCAAGAATGACAAATTCTAAGTAGTTCCAGAGGCCATCTCCATCCCACTGCAAATAAACTAAATTGCCTCTTGATGGCTAAGTGATTTCTTTCTCTCAAAATGCTCTTAATTACCTGCAACATAACTTACCCTATGCAAGTAGTGAGTTTCATCAGTTTATAACATCTGAAGATAGCGTCAATATCTGATAGGAAAAAAACACAGTTATGATATTTCATAACTATTTTTTACATAACTGTATTAAGCTACAACAAGCTAATCATTCAAATCTTAGCTGAAAATATCATTCACCGAATCATGTTTCATTTATCCACTCTTCTATTTATTTATTTAGTTGGTTTATTTATTACTTATTTATTTTCCTTCTTCCAAATTTTGATATATGGCTGGATATATGGTATATGGGACCTTTTTCCTGTTAATCAATTTGGAAAGCAGTGAATTAATAGAACTTGGGTGAGGAGGAGCATTTGGTATGTTATCGATAATGTGAGATATTTGTTGACCACCTGCTGCCTATTCTTTTGTAACTTCTTTTCTTTGTCTAGCAATATCAACCATAAACGGAATCTGTGGCTACTTTCATAACCCTTCAAGAAAATATTCTCTGATTTTGCAGCATGTAGTAAGACACATTTTAAAATAAAACAACATAAAGTTGATATATAGCTATGTCATGGGCGGTTTAAGCAGTACAGGCAGTTCCTGTGGAATGACCTGCTGTCACACTGGGCTAACTGCAGCATTGTACAAGCTCTGCGAGTGAGCTCAACATCTTTGTGCTACCAGTCACACAACAGCAATCATTAAACACTAGCATTGCCCCATAGAAACTCAAGATGGAAGGTGACTTTCCTAAAATTCTAAAGTAGTTATAAGGGTTTTTACGTTCCTAATAAAAGGAAGAACTAATTTCTAATATAATATAGTTTGTCATAAATGTTGCATATGGTTTTGTACAGCTTTTCTCTGACTTCTTTCAGTTTGTTGTTTTGCTTTGTTTCATTATGAGACACATCAGTTGCTTACATGTAGTTTAAACTGATGAAGAGTAACTTGCTGAGTTAATACTCAGTTTTTGGTTTACTTGAAAGCATATTGTTGAACAGGGTGATAACTGATAATGATACATAGAAGAATGTGGAAAGTCACATGCCTCTTTGTGGGCTTTGATGGGCGTTGTATCTCCATTTAGTATTTTGAAAGTGTTCCCCATAGAGTAAGGAAAGCATTCAAGTAATTTAGGTAATACTAGATTGTAAATGTAAGTTATTTTTTAACAGCTGGCTTTAAAGGCCTTAATTTTAGTTCCAAAATAAAATATGAGTATCATAATAAAATATCTGTTAGCATCCTCAGGTAACCAAAATCTTTTTGATAAATTATGCTCATTTGCACCACCCAAAAACCTTTTTAATTTCAAAATATAATGCTAAATTTTCAAGATTAAATAAAGCTAGGATTAATTGAAAAGTCTGTCACAGTTTTGACTGATCTTGTTCTCTCTGTATCCCACCAAAATCTATGTACCTAAGCAATGATGTCCTTTTAATTTCTACCTCAACTGAAAGGATAGAGTGGATGTTACCTTCCCCTGATATTTTCTTACATAATCACAGAGTCACAGAATTTGTAGGGGTTGGAAGGGACTTCTAGAGATCATCTGGTCTTTCCTTATAGGTTTTGGATATGTGACAGTCATACATGAAAACTATAATGCCAAAACTGTAACAAAATATGAGAGAGTTACTGCATACCATCCCCACATATTTAGCTGCATTAGTATTGCTTTGGGGTAGTGCAAGTAAATATCAAGTGAGTGGATGGTGTCTAGAACAACTTCTTGTATTCTCTAAGTATTCTTAGGCGTCATTCAAATAAAATAGATAAGCACTGCCCTAGACTCTCCAAAAAATTTTAGTTTATTTCCCAATCATAAAAGTTTCTGAATTTTGACCACTAAGCAAGATGGTAATAATCTGTTTGGCAGATATTTTAGTATCTGTTCACACAAAAGTGAGTGTGTGTTGTTAGGTTGCATCAAACAACTTGCCAGCTCTGTAATCGCACCAGTGTGTATATACTACAAATCAGTGCCTGTCCTGATGACATTGAAATGCCATTTCTTGCAGAAAGCGTTGGTTCTTCTCTAATTACAGAAAGAACTTTTGCTTCAGGGGTCACTGACAGCTTGCTTCTGTTGTCTGCTGAGAAGGTAGCACTTCATACCTGCAAGAACAAAACATGGTATTTTTTTGAGTCCTAGCCTGCACATAAATTATAACTGAAGACAGCCTTTCACAGCAAGTGTTGAAGGACAGACTCCTGGATATAGCAAGGCCTCTCACTTCCTATCAGCCACCTTTTGGGCTGAGCTACAGTGCCACTAATAGCAACAGATTTTGCCAACTGTACGCTTACACTGGATATTTTTTTATTATTATTTCAAAAAAAAAAAAAAAATGGAATGACTTCTGCTGTGAAAAGTGAATTGATGGCCAAAGCTACATGAGAAAATAAATTTTATTTTATGATCAAAACTGAC
The DNA here is from genome assembly GCA_013399175.1 of Odontophorus gujanensis. Lineage (NCBI taxonomy): Eukaryota > Metazoa > Chordata > Aves > Galliformes > Odontophoridae > Odontophorus > Odontophorus gujanensis. The sequence continues at coordinate 315,487 of VXAB01000413.1, forward strand.
AAATACTTGCTGATCAAAAATGACGTACTTGCTTCTTTCTTTCATTAACTTCTTCTGCTCAACCATTAATTCCATCTACCTTTAGCAAATCTTAAGCTCACTATGTATACTTTCCCCAGTATGGAGTTCTTCTATCTCCATTACATTGTACACTTCGCTGGTTTGCTTTATGTCCTTCTAATTTAGAGATTCTACAGTTCAGCTAAATGAGAAATTTAATCATCATCTTTGTGATTTGCACTCTGGATATCATATCTCATAGTAAAGAAGAACAAATAAAGCTCAGCCCATATTTCTGATGTCAATTTTTGTGTGCCTGGAGATCTTAAAGGCCAGTAGGAAAAGTCTGTCCTCTGCTGCCCTTTCTCCATCATTGTAATCTCTTAAGCTTGGAGCATAAACAACTCACATCTTTTATCTAGGTATCATTTTTAGTCCACGCATCCATGGGAGGGAACAGATTCTCAAGCTGTGTGCAAAACCAAAACTCTCATACAGGTTCTCCACATTTCGGTTACTACAGCTGGCCTCTTTTCAGCACATGACAAATGTCATCTTGTCTCCTCACTGCCACTGTTCTGCACAGATTATTTCCCTAACATCTCTCTCTGTATCTTTCCCCAGTTCCCCTTCAAAGCATCGAGTATAGGCAGTTTGTTTTTAGTTTTATAATCCTTCACAGACTGACTTCATGATACCTATTATTCTTCATAAAGTAGAAAAAAAATGAGCCATTAATTTCCTACTTTTAGATTTTCAGATAAGCCCTATTGTACTTTCTCCTGTGCTGTCTGTAATGATTGCAGGGTACCTCATTATCCTCTTCCAAGTCAATCATTCAGACTTCTCCAGTTGATGTATAGAAAGCTTAGCCACATATATTGCCTTCTATCATGACAGGTATTTCCTATCAGTCTGTCACTGTCATCATTTGTCTTATGCAGGACATTATTTAATGCTGTGTTTGTGTAGTGCCTACAGTTTGTTCCTGGTCAGCTATGTGGGAACATTTGCACCTCTGTGGTACTGTCCATGTTGCTGCTGCTTCAGAGTTTTTCATCAGCCTTTGTGATTTACCATGTGCATTGAAGTGCTGAATTCTAACAGGATAAAATAAGGCCTTATAATTAATTTTTCTGCATTACTGATTCAGCTGGAAGTTTTTGGTGCTCTGACCTTTCTGGGAGACAAATTGTGGTCGTCTTCACTGGCCTCAAAGTTTACTGAATTTGCAGAGCACGCACATCTCTGCTGCATTACTGAGAATTCCAGTATTTTTGGTCTCCAAAATAAATTTGTTTTTAAAGTAATACCAAGGGATACAGTTCACAAGGACATTTAAAACATCTTTGACACAGTCTTTTTCAAGAGATTATTAAGATAACTGAATAGTTCTGGGTGAAAGTTAAAGTTCCGTCATAAGTTGGTAACACGCGAAGAGACAGAAGATAGAGTAGGAATAAATTGTCAATTTTCAGAATGGCAAAAGGTTAACATTTCTGTCTACCACTGACCTGTACATTAAAAGGCATTGTTTAATATATTTATTAATGATCTGGAGAAAGGGCTGAATTATGTGGTGTATGTCAGAATTTCAGGTTGACCCAAAAACTTACTTAGCCTTATCAAGATTTGAGGTGACTTTGTGGCCCTCCAGAGGACTGTGGAATGACAAGTAGTGAATGCCGTGGTGGTAGATTAATATGATACATTTTGAGGAAGTAACTTAACTGCTTACACTGATAATTTGACTGTTTGCACTGATAGTTAAAAATTAGTATAATCACAGGTTTTGAGAAGGAACACACTGTCTTCTTGTGAGCAGACACAAAAATCCTTCCTCACTGTACAGTAAAATTGAAACAAGGAAACATAATCCTAGATTTATGAAAACTGAGAAGTATGCTGACAAAATATCATAATACCATTTTTAGTTTGAAGTATGATCTCATGAAATTATGCTGAATTTTGGATGTTTCATTTTATATAAAAATACCATTCAATTGCCTGAAGAGGGATCATTTCTTTTTTTCTGTGTCTTCACAGATACTTCCATTATGCACTCCTACTATTTCAGACAGTATATTGCGTCTCTGTGTAACTCCTAGTAAAGCTGTACTTCGAAAGCCACAGGGGAGTGTGGTTTCATCCCCATTCATGTATATCTGTGTCAGAATATACTATATGTGATAGTTTTAAGCAAGCTATTATTTCAAAACAAGGGTAATATTTTTAGTATGTAAAATATGTTCCACCTATAAATTAGATTTAGATTGTTTCTAAAAAATATTTACAAAAATTATTAATAATGCTAATAATAATCTTCAGGAAGAAAAAATTTCCACATGATATATGTGAAGTTTCTTTATTCCCTAAATCTTGAGCAGATAAAACAAACTTGCCATTTGAAAAGCTGATGAATCTTTGGCCCCTGAAGAACATGTTAGCAGGTTATTTACCCAAATTAGCGACCTACACTACACAAGAACTGTATTTGTACAGATAAATGAGTAATGTTTTTAGTATGTGCATATATATGGGAACATTTTTGTGAATTATCTGTAGAGGTTTTTTCATGTTTTGCTTATTTGGATAGTGCTTTGTTCTGCTTTAGACTTGATCTCTCAGACCTTTCTGTTTTGTTTGTTTCATGATTTTAGACTTCACTAAGAACAAAACATACCACAGCATCTTCATTATTAGTATTTCTGGAGCACTGGAGCACTTGCCATCTCTTACATTTCTGTATAGAAAACTCTTACATTTGGTAGACTTGAGAGATTTCTGTAGCTGAATACATTTTATTTGAAGAAAGAAATGTTTCAGATAAAAAGTCTGACACCCTAAAATCAAAGGCAGTCCAAGGAAAGGAGTTGGTTAAAGAAATTCAGTAAGACTTCATGTCAAGGTCTGACAAAAAAATGCTATATTGTCATGAAAACAACAGGTTGTTCATGGAAATCGCAAAGCACTGTTCTGGTTTTCTCAAAGAACAGGACAGTGGCAGGGGATTTGGAGAGTGAAGTTTTAATCTCTATAGCTAATGTCCCTCCTGATCCAGCCATCACAGGATTGCTGTGGACTGTATCCAACAGATCTTGGCATTCACCTTTGAGGATCCTGACCTAGCCTATCTGCAATTAGTCTAGTGAGATTTGTACGTTCTTTAGATGGGAACAGAAGACCTTCTTTGAAGTAAAAATCCAGTTTACATGTGAACACAGGCTGCTGTGGTCTCAGTAAGACAGGATATAGAGAAAATGAAAGAAACAAAACAGAAGCAGAGAATCAGTATCTGGAGACTCTGTTATATGATTTTAGTGTTGAATAGATCAGTCAAAAAATATTCTTCGCAAGCATATCGGGGTCCAGGCAGGTCTTGAACGTCTCCAGAGAAGGAGACTTCACCACCTCTCTGTGCAGCCTGTGCCAGTGCTCCGTCACTGCACTGTGAAGTTCCCATGCACATTTGTGTGGAACTTCTGCGCATCAGTTTGTGGCCATTTCCCCTCATCCTATCACCCCACACTGCTGAGAAGAGTTCAGCCTAGTCCCTTTGCCTCCCAGTCCTTAGGTATTTATAGACATGGATCAGATCCCCTCTGAGTCTTCTTTTTTTGAGGCTGAACAGACCCAGGTCTCTCAGCCTTTCCTCAAACGGGAGGTGTTCCACACCCTTTATCATCTTTGTAGCCCTCCACTGTACCCTTTTGAGGTGATCCCAGTCTTTTTTGTACCGGGGAGCCCAGAACTGGACACAGCACTCCAGTTGAGGCCTCACCAGGGCAGAGTAGAGGGGGAGGATCACCTCCCTTGACCTGCTGGCCACACTCTTTTTAATGCACCCCAGGATTGCATTGGCCTTCTTGTCCACCAGGGCACACTACTGACTCATGGCCAACCTGTTATCCACCAGGACACGCAGGTCCCTCTCCTCAGAGCTCCTCTCCGGCAGGTCATCCCCCAACCTGTACCAGTTCATGCAGTTATTCCTCCCTAGGTGCAAGAATCCACAATTGCTCTTGATTAAACCTCATCTAGTGCCAGTACCACCCATGAATACACCAAACTACAAGCAGAGCTCTCTGCAGTGTCTCTGCTTGTCATGGATGTGGCACACTTCCAGCTGAACTTCCTTGACGTCTTCTGTACTATAATCTGAAGCCTTGAAACTACACAGGAAACGTGTTTAGAGTAGTGGGCGTTTTCCTAACATGTATGACCAGCATGAACTGCTGAGTGCATCAGGAAAAAAAGAAAACTTTTTAAAAAGTGCATAATAAACTGTAAAAAGATTAGGGGAACGATTAAAACAAGATGTTGAATTTTGAAGGAAGGCATATTCTAATCAGATTTCAGCTATTTTTAATTCCTGTTGAGTATCTATCCACATAAGAATAATTTTAGTTAATAAATACAGTCCTTTAGGACTTAAGATATTCAACTTGTCTAGAGTGTGTTGAAATTGATTTAATTTCTCTGTGAATCAGTGGCTTCTGTGTTTCTGTTGAATCGTTTTGCCACAGAGATAAACAGAGGGCTGCAATGGCAGCTGTGGAAATGTATGTAGAAAGTTGCTGTTTGTTTGTTATTAATCATTTCCTGCATTTGAAATTGCACAACAGCTGAAGGTGCCAGTAAGGCTGCTTCCTGTATTAAGCAATACTTGCAAAGTATGTTGGTTTTTGAAGTACTTGTCATGTAACTCTCAGGGGGAAAAAAATAACGTATGATAAAGAGACGTTATTTATTACAAATTTTCTTCATGATATTAATCTTCTTACCATCTTTTTCCAATCTCAGGTTACTGCAGGATATTTTCTTGTGTTTTTTGCTCCCTGTTGTTTTGTATTTTCTATCCTGCTTTGGTTTGAGCTGAAACTTAACCACATTTACAAGAAAGGTTAAACAGTACCCAGTAGTGTCAATAGAGCAAGAAGCAATGCCATTGCTGGAAGGATGGGGAGTATCCTGCATAGCATTTTCCACACTTCGAAGCAGCATTCTCTTGACCTTCACTTTGGCTATGACTACAGTCACTTTTCTCCATGTGCTGAGCATTCTACCAGAATGGTTACTTCTTTAGTAAGCAAGACGTGCACACAGGAATGGCTGAGGATTGTCTTCAGAGCCTCTTGTGCTATATCAGCTTGCTGAGTTCCTTTGGATTTGGAAAAACTGAAGAAATGATCATTTTCTGCAGGACCTTGCATGTGAGGGCTTTTAAGGAAAGCCACAAGGTTACTGGATGCTTTGCTGGGCAGGATGGCTCAGAGGTGTAGGGGAAATAGCTGGATCTTGAGTGTTCCCAACCCTTGCTTTGCTGTATTAGTTGTATAAACATAAGACTGATTTTTAAAAAAGTGAATATACCCTAAAGAGAAAAATGTAACGTTGGAAACAGTTACCGTAGGTACCAAAAGGAGTCTTGAATGTGCAAAACAGGTCTCTGTCATGAAATATTTGGAAAATAAATAATTTTGGTCTAGAGTGTCAGTATTTTTTTCCTCTCCCAAATAGAACTGTATAATGAGCAACTGAAAGTGTTTTGCAGCACCACAGATCAGAAGTAAGAGCCTTCCTTAGGCAGGTTGTGCAGGTGCACATTCATCTGTGCTTCCCTGTATAAACACTCCCATGTAAGCTACATAAAGTGCAAACTTCATGCAGGTAATGTGTGCATCCTCTGAGATGTCACATATCATTGGATGTGATGTCAGCACCTCATCCAGGCTTCTAAATACGTTGCTTAAATCCAGCAGAGTATGAGAGTTGGATGTTGAACCAGCTCCTGCTACCCTGCCTGTACGAGTGCCCAACCTGAGTGTGTTACGTAGGGTGGAGAGGGTGGAATGACAAGGCAGGGTAAGTAGTTGAGGTCCTTCCCTTTTATTCTCCGGGCAGTGTGAAGCTTCAGACCACTTTGTTTTCAAAAGCATGAAATAGATTTTCTTCATCCATAATTCTGTCTAGTTTACTTTTAAACCTGTGTAATCTTTTCTTTTTTTTTTTTTTTGGCACATTCTGTCAAAATTATTACTTCACTTCTTTTTTACTGCCCCGAGGTCCTTCTCCAGTACCTAATCTTGTTTAACTTCAGACAAGATTGAGAGAACAATGTCAACGTTGCCATCACAGAATCAGACATCTCAGATCCAGCTAATGCTCTTTGACTATGCTTCAGAAGCTGGAGATCAACTTCTTCAGCAACTGAAACCTGGCAGATTTAAAGAAGGTTTATAGCATTACTTAGTTACAGTGAAATCATTAAAGTTCTGTATTGTAATTACGAATGATTTCACGTACCGGCAAGTCTCTGAACAAAAGCTGACAGGACATGACTGTGCTCTCTCTCTTTAGTCATCCTCACTCTCACTCATTCTGTCTGTTGTTCTTTTTTCTAGTCTGTCGTCTGATTTTGGAAGTGAGGACTGTTCTTTATTTTCAGGGTCTTGTCAGCCTCTCAGTCTGGCTCTTACAAATGGGATTGATATAAATTTCCCCTTCAGGTAGACCAATTAGTTTCTGTAATTGACTAGGAAGTATCCTGATGACAGCTCTTTGTTATACACAGATGTTAAAAAACATAAATTCTATTGCTGTCATCAACATTTTGCTTTATGGTGTTAAATGTTAAATGGTAGTAATAAAGGCTTATATAGGTCAGTATATAAACTGAATATCACTGATCAAATATGCAGTATTTGAAAGATAAGACTGTTTCTTCTCTGCTATGGTGAAGTAGATTTTTCTGATGAGTGAAGAACTATCATGAAGAGTTTCAACAGTTTGCCTCCTCAGATATTTTGTTTGCAGAAGTAAACACTCAGATTTATTCTTCATAAGAAACAGTTTGAAAGTGCTGTTAAAGCTAATCTGTGCAGTCTAGCTGATAGACAACTGTCTGTGATTTTATTCTGGAACACTTCTGAAGAGTGAAGTTTCTGGCTGCCTTGGAAGTTTAGTGAGAAGGTTTTATCTTGGACATTGCTTGCAGGGATCCAAGCCATGAAATCACCTAACTTGGTTTGTTCTGCAGAAAGAAGAACCTTCATACAAAGATTAATTTTAGTACCATTTACTTCTCAGTGCATATTTTATGTTTAGATGCCATTTATAAATATCTTATTATCATTTGTTAAACTTTATGACAATTTATACCATGTCTGATGACTGTAATTCATGCATCAAACATGCACACGTATTGTAACGATATTTGCATCTTATAATATGCTTTGAAACGACTTGTCATAGAATCATCGGTTAAACATTTATTTTGCAAATGCATTTTGTAATATGCTATGGTAATAAACTATAAAAAGTTGTCCCACCTTGTAATATTTTCTGATGGATGAATAATGCATAACAAATTCTACCTTCATTTAAAACATGACCTCTATCTGATGAAATCTGATACACCGTCTGGATTTATGATGATCACCAAGTTGTGTGAAGTGCCATCAGTCTGCTTTTGATTAATGTCAGTAGTTGATAAATTTGAATTAATCTGTAAATATTTACAAAATAATATAGTTTCCTTTTTTTTAAATTGTATACTATTCTATTTTTTACCAAAGCAATTAATGTAAAATACTGTACTAATCCCCATCCTTCTGTGAACTGATGTTCATTCAAGTCATTTCTGGAAACTCAATTCAATTCTGAAATTGATTATCAAAATGGTGATGGTTACCTTTGCTGGCTGGCTGTGTTTGTCATATGTATCTCTAACAAGGACAGTCTTACTGTCATATCTTATGATTTTTTGTCAATCTGAAGGGTATATAATATTTGAAAAGTTTGTACTGAACTATTGTGCAATATAAAGTGTGAATTTAATATTTCCTACTTATGGAGCTATATTCAAAACAAAAAAATTGTTTATATAGCTATGTCTGGTGAATGTCTGACTTACTGAAGCACCAGATTTTTTCAGTAGTTTTTTTCAATATGCATGTTAGTACCTAAAATTCTGTGGCTTTTTTGTCTTTATTGGTGTGTGTGTGCACATGAGTAGATTGTAAAATTTTCTTTCATTTTATTCCAGAGAGAGTTTTATCTTCAGAACTGAAGGGAGGGAGGGGAATTTCAGGATTGTTTGTTTCTTCAGGTAGGATATAAGTATTTGGATGCGAGGTGTGTTTGTCCTGTAATAGAATAAAATGATTAAGGCTTTCAAGAGCGTTCTGCATTCATACTTAAGTGAAAGCTGAAGTGTATGCTGTTTTTTCTTTTACTGTTCATCTGGAGTAAGATTTAGGGCACGGCATCTGATACAGGCTGAATTTATGAAGTCAATACAGAGTAGTCTGTTTTTACATCTGTTTAACATAAATACAAGTGTGGGGCACATACCAGTGGGAAGTTTCTTAATTGATGTGTTGGAAGGTTTATTTCACCAAACATTAGATGGTAACACCTTGTCTCAGCCATTCACTGTATCAGTTAAGGCTTGAGAGCCTGGTCACCATTCATAATCAAGAAACTTCTGGTCAACACATTATTTTCAATGCATAGTCAACAAAACTTTAAGAGTCAGATTTGGATATCTAATTCAGCTTTAATAAAATGGGCCACAGAAATTCCTATTTTTCTTCTTTGAGTTAACCTCAAATTCAAATGTATTGTCTGTGGCACAGGTTTTCTTTGTTGGGCATAGTGATGTCCCCCTGCCTTACTTTTTTTTCTATTTCCTTCCTAATAAATTACTGCTTATGTATTGAGCTGAACTCATTGTTGATAGAGCTTTACTTCTTTACACATTGAGCTTGTCAGACTAACATTTTACATTGCCTAACATATAATGTTTGGATGGAATAAATTGTTAGACTGTTCATGGTGAGAATAATTAATCCAACTTCAATTTGTGATTTTTGATAGTGTTTCTCATCTGGGGAAGTAGAGCAACTAATTCCAATTGGAATATGGTGATGTGGCATCTATCCTATGCCATCAAGACAGGAAGATAGTCATCCTATGTGAGCTTACGTGCATTCATGAAACTTCAGACTAGTTCTCAGATCTAGGTACTGAAAATGAGTTGGTGAAGGAGATATATTTACTGTTCCAGTATGGATTCCTTAGCCACCATTTCTCCGTTCTGTTGAGTTAGTCTCATTATTTGAACAGCATTTGCTGTATTTTCCTATGTTTCGCATTATTTGGGTATGACAAAGTGATACAGTATCTTGATAGTTTCTTGGTTGTCATCTATTGTATTTACACCTATATCAGTCTCATTATGATTGAGAAGAAATCAAGTAAATATCTATACTATCTATTTATCTATATATGAATATCAATATTGGATGGCAATTTCCTTTATTAACTTTGCGTAGAGATTCCGCACTTCACTGTACTTTTGCTGTCTTGGAATTCCGACATCTGTATACAGTATCTGTGCGTTTGCTTTTACTTGTCTAGCTCAGAATTTCTTTAGTTTGGATTTCATTGCATTCCTTCTGCTCTTGGATTTGTTTTTCTTTGTATCCGATACAGATTTGCCTACGGTCTAAAAATCTGTTTGCACATTGCATGTGTTTGCTTATACATGCATATGTACAGAGGCTCTCTTTTCACTGGAAGCCACAGGGAGAGGACTAAGGGCAACAAGTATCATTGCACTGGGAGAGGTTTTGTCTTCATGTAAAAAATAAACATTTTACAGTATAAACAGTCATTCCTGGGAACAGCCTCCCCAGGGATCTGGTAGGACCCCATCACTGGAGAGTTTCAAAATGCAATTGGACAGGGTGCTCGATAATCTCATCTGGGCTTGCTTTTCCCATGAAAGACTGGACCTGATGGTCTTTTGAGGTCCCTTCCAATCTGGGCTGTCCTATGATTCTGTGATTCTAAGTACATATTTACATTAGCAGATGTCATATGCAATACAAGTACAGATAATAAACGACAGTGCTGTTTGTGATGCACTTTTCTCAGCTGAATTTACCAGTTTGTTTCTTTCTGTTCTGAACTCCGCTCCTAACACTAATTTCCTAGGATATTATTTTCTGTTTTCTCCTATTTTTTTAGCTCTTGCATTGTCAGTTCTCTTCCCAAAGGCATGTTGAATTGTGAACCAGAAGGGGGAACATTCAATTCAAGTGACAAATTCAGCATCATACTGAAGACAACAGTAGGATCTTTATATCACAGGTTAAGAGAAGATTCCACCTGCCTTGTAGATCACACACTTGATTTAAGTCCTAGGAGTCTGAGATGGAATAGACTTTCAAATTACAGCACTAAGATGCATTCAAAAATAATTTTGAAGTTATTCTACCATTTCCAAGTGCATATTCTGTGTAAAAGTTATCAGACTCACAGACATAAGTTTTAATGAAAAACTTAAGGAAAAAAAGCTCTGTAACACAGTTTTAAGTTTTTAAACTAGCTTTTTTTTATATACATTTGCTACATACATGATGATGTGATGTTGTATGAAGGTTTTATTGTAGTTTTGTTTGTGAGAATCTGCATAAATCATATACGGTTTCCCCATCTTTATGGCAACTCCAAACTTATGCAGTGAACGCATCATACTATCATATAATGTACTGTATATAACATACATAAACAGTTTTTATTGAGGTAGATAGTACTCATAATACTGAGAGTCACTTCCCTCCAGGATTGAAAAATGACTAAAAAATAGAGGTCACTTTTCATGTCTTGGAAAAATAAATCAAGAAATTAGAACTCCAATCAGTACCTATAACCCTAATATGTATTTTAATGTGCTGCAGCTTCAGTTACCCTCAGCTGAAGCTTCTCTATTTTAGCTTACAGGGTCTTGTGACCTCAGCCCATAGCAGAGTTTCAGCAGTAATAGCGACAGACATCTTGGATAAATGTAAGTGAATTTTTTCCTCATTTCTATAGTTTCTGTCCCTCACATTCACTTTCGGAACTTTGTTTTTCACTCAGGGTGTAGACAGTGTTCCTGGCAACACTTCTATTTTGTGCCAAGTAGCGAAATTGTCTCCAAGTAGCAGGGAAACATCTAAGTGATACTTCTTGCTTTTCAAGCATCACAGGGTCAGGCACTGGAAATACTAGTGGGATGGCCATGCAGACTTTGTTTTAGCTGTTACAGCTTGAAGTAGTTTTCATGATCAAACATTATGATCTGCAAAGAAAGAAGTAATACAAAGCCTTTTGGTCATATAATCTTATTTTGGCTAGCACTAAGGGTGAAATAAAGGAGAATTTAGAAAATATTTTTCCAGTAAAAGTTTTATCTTCTTCAGTCAGTTTCACCATTTCAGTTCTGCTTCAAGTCAGATTGTAATAATCCATTTCCCAAATTTTGGCTCTTGCCTAAGTATGCTCTTGAAGCTGAGAATGTATACACATCACACATAATGTCTGGGTAACAACTTCCACAACCATGAGATAAAGAAGGATGGGCATCAGTGCAGTGTGGATTTCTGAGGAATACGAAATATAGCAGATGATGCTGAAATAAATGTTTTTTCAGCAGCTGCTTCGTTGCTGAAATGATGGCTGCTCTATGATCCTAATTCAAACAGAAGAAAATAAAAATATGGTTATCCATTTGGAAAATCCTGTTATGTATGCTGCTAGCCTTATGAAGCTGGCATTTAGTAGCAATCTAGAAGTCATTCCTGAATGTAGGTCTTGTTTGGCATTTATTCCTGAACTGACCTTGGCCTGAATTCACCATTTGAGAATAGAGTGACATCCCTGACCTGTTAAATAACTTTGTCACCCTTCCGTCTTCTATCTGTTTGTAAACATAGCTATGCACGATACACTCTATAAGTCTTAAGTTTTTCTTTACATGGCTAGGTTGTGTTTGCCTGGTAGCACTGTAGGTAAAATTGTACCTTTATATGGTCTGAGGCGGTTGTTCAAATGCAACCTGCACTCTTCATGTGGTTTCACAGGGTGTGTCTGTAATGAACTACATGAAAAGAAACAACACGTGCAGTAGCTAAAGCTTGCGGAAGTAAAGCTGCCTCCATCCATCCCTCTTACAAAACATGTCATTCGGAGGTATGTAATGGGCAGTCTTGTTGTTTTACCTGCAAACCCAGAGCCAGCTCCAAAATGATTAAAACTCAGATCTTTTTGCAACTATGCATTTGTATTAATACCATCATAGTGAATGTGACACCAAATCATCTACAGCGGGATGAAGTAGGTCTGAAGGTGAAACGTGTATGGAAAGCAGCTTGTGAATATCTTAAATTTCAGTATGTCTCGAACTTCAGTTTACAACATAGGTCGGGTGGTGGTCACTGTGTTAACCACACGTAGAAATCAAGTTGCAAAATAAATGGCATGTCTGGAACCTATTTTTTTACTGAAACTATATGATGAAAGAAATGTTTGCTTGCCTAGTTACTAAGAAACAGCAAGAATGTACTGGATCATGAAGAATAATTCTTCAAATTTCTTTTAGTACAAATATTTAGCTGAAAAAAAGTATGCAAACTTTGAGAACTGATGTGCTCAATGATAAAAGTTTTATAGTAATTACCATAAGCATTCATTTACTTTCAAAAGAAAGTTTTCTTAAACTCGTCATTACATGTCTGAATCAGTGAGAGATCTCTAAAACCACAGACAAAAGGAAAAATGTACAGATTTTAAATGTGTGTGAGCATATAATAAAAGACGAATTTGTGAGGGATTTTGTGGAATAAGCACTATAATGGTATCAGTTTCAAAAACAGATATATCTATATTCATGTAGAATATCAGTTATGTTGATGCAGCCATGTATGCTAACATAAAATCATTGCCACTACAAGCTCAGTCCTGTATTTTGTTATCTATTTGACATTGTAGTTTATGTGACATCTCTGTCCCATTCAGTGATACGATCCTTCTGTACAAGAATGATCCTCTGCTTTGATAACTGTCTCGGTCTTGTATCAACATCAAGCTTATTGAAATAATAGAATGATAATGTGATTCTGTATGTCTTGTTAAAACAATATTCCCATGATAATGAACAGCTAAAATGTGTTTTATTTCTTTTTTTTTATTATTTATTTCACTCTTCCAATTATTTTTGAGCTGTGCAGAAAGACCCAAATTTTGTTTTTTTGCTATAACACGTAGAGTGTTTAACACTGAGTGTAACACTGGGGCTTCACTATCTCGTAGTTTAGCACTTTAGTGTGTTAAACAAAGACTGTGAAATGCAGCAGGAAGCAATGTGTAAATGTATGTCAAAGAGAGTGTAGTGGAACATGCCTAGAAGTTGTATGATATGAAAAGCTTGCTGTAAAATGTTTTAAGATACTCAAAAGTCAGGTGCTCAGAAATCCACCCTACTAATCCATTTTGCCAAACAGGTATAACATTACTTACTTTGTATGCAATAGAAACTTCAAGCTTCTAGGAATTTTCAGACAGTTGTGTTTCCAAATGTCTGGTTAGTACAAGAAAGAGGCATTTGTGCTCCATAGTTAGAAGTGTAAACTGTGAGGATTTTGTTGTGATATTGAAAAAATGAAGCTACTTCGTGATGGTTCCTTGTAATTGTCTTTGCATCCTCCATGTGTAGAAGGTAGAGAAATGTTAGACATTTAATAAAAAACTCAATTGCATCCCTGCAGTATACCTTACTGCAATTGTAAATTTTTTAAAGCCTGGAATCTTCTTCCTCTTAATGTTCCATGCACAATGAAGTCTAGCTGGTCAAGTGTAAGGTGGGAGGTAGTTTTATCAAAGGTCTGTTTACCCAGAGCTCCCTCTGAGTTCATTTCCAAAAATCATGCATACTGCCACCATCTGCAAAGTAATGGAGAGTAATTGTAGTCATTCATTTCTCTCTACATTTCCATCTTAAATTAGGAGATATCCTTTCATTTCCTTAAAAATTTGTTTTAGAAAGTACTTCAGAATGTCTTATATGAAGCAAAACTTAGTGAGAGTATGGCTTTCTCATCTTTAAGGAGGAGTTTTCCATTCGGAAACTCCTGATAGTGATTTGAGTCATAGCTGCTGAGGGGAGACACCTAGGCAGAGATGTGTATGTGCACATCTAACTCCTAGTTCCTTCAGCAGCTCTATAAACAAGAGCATTCCTACAGAATGTCTCCTTCTCTAATTACCTGTATGGCCTAAATGCATTTTCCTTTCTTCTTTGGGTAAATTTTGCTTTAACTTTGTTATGTTTGTTACCATTGTTTAATATTTGTATGACCTTCATTGGGTTTATAGAGAAAATATGGATACCCTTCATTATTGAGTTAGACAGTAAATACCAGAGCTTTATTAACATTTACAACCCTTTTAATTATTACCTCTCACTGCTAAAACAGTCTGCAATTTGTTCCATCAATTTTGTATTAAAAAAAGTTTTTGACAAAGATGAAACATTTTGACATTTTTTCAACACATTTTTAATACCATTATGTTGAAGATGCATAATGACAGTACTAGATTTGTCTCAAAACAAAACTTTCATTTAGAGATTTCCTCATTACAATTTTATACAATTATTTTCTAAAAATTTGATTTTAAAGGCGAAGAAAATCTGAATATGAAAAATCAACAATATTTTTAACCCTTTAGAGATGCTTATGAATAAAAGAAGTTGCTTTTCATGGTATTGATCATTGTTAATTTTTATAGCTTTGAATTGGACTATTTTTCAGCATTCATGGACAGGAGGGAAACAGTTCTGTATTTTTATTTTTGATTCATGAAACTCTGTAGTTCTGAAGTAGCCGTCTGGAAGGAAAATAATTTTTGAAGTTTTTCATTTCAATGTAAAAGTAGGTCTCAGTGTCTTCTAGATTTGAAGAGTTGTGGTAAGTCTTAAACAGCCGTACTTAATTCTTTTCTTAGAATGAGTAGTGTGATCACTGTATACATGTGAACTATAATACTGTCTTTAGTCAAAAATATAATAATGTACGTGATAGTAGATTTAAAGTAGTACTTCCAGACTTTCTTCTTCCAGACCTTCATTTGCTATGGCAATTCTATGGCAACCAGTTGTTGTTACTGTTGCTCCTGGTAGCAAAGCCAGTGCCAATTTCAGCTCAGTACTGTTTGCAAAGTTGGATCAGATCTTTAGGTACGAATAGATGATTTCTTATGTTTGTGAAATAGTGATAGTCAGGTATAAAAATAGAGGATGAAACTTTATTTAATATTTAGCCAGAATTTAATAGCAGAGTAATATTGAAAATTGTTTGTCTTTACTAGTACAGGGTGTTCATTTTGACAGTAAATTTTATCATTTTTGTCATCGTTAATCATATCTTTGCAATATGCATAGAGATTTTCATACTAGTAAGGACATGTCTACAAACAATAACTGTCTTTAATTGATGCAGAGGAAATCAGATGTCAAGTAACTTCTGGAAAGTAAGCAAAGTGGAGCATTGGGATAGCTTGAGGTGTGGAATCTCCCTTGCTTGAAGTTTGGAAAGGTGTTTTGTGCAAATATCTGTCACAAAAGAAACAATTTATTCTCCTTTTGAAGACGGATTGAATTTGCTCACTTGCCAAGGTGTTCTCTGTTGTTTTGTTCTGCAGTTAGCATAATAACACTTTTGAGAAGGAGTATTTTTATTTTAGCTTATTTATTATAATGAAATGAAATTTTAATTAGATAGCTAATCAGTGGTTACAGTAATTATTCCTATATGTATATTTACTGTACATAGGTTCGTGTGGCTTGTTTTTGTGAGTAATTCAAACAGTATGACAAAGAACCTGTTATTCTCAGAATAAAAATCTGAATTTTATTCAGACAATCTCTTGGTGGTTTCTTTGGAAATTCACACTTTTACATAAAAAAAAGAAGGCAAATAGAAGTTTGTACAGAGTGTACTTATGTACTTATAATATGCGCAGGACTGTGCACATGCCAGTCCAGTGGTTATTGTGCCAGAAGTTTCTCAAAGAGGAACAATTACAAGAGAAGACAAAATTTCTGTCAGTTAACCAACCATCCAAACCACTTGGACTCTGGAATGTAGGTCATTGCTGCAGTTTTGACCCTTGCCCATGTTTTCAGTCATGATTGGAAGGGAACATAGAATTACTTTCTTGTTTGTATTTGTTTGTTTCTTTGTTTTTCAAACGTACTTTTTATGGTGTGGACTACTTCAAATTCAGTGTATGTTCTTGGGACTCGACTTGAAGTTTGCTGCTTCTGTTTCTGAATGAAAGGGCTTGGAGGTCCAAAACAGTTTTGTTTCTTGGTGAGCTTGTTAGAGCTACTCATTTCCCTGCAAATGTTGCATCGAAAGAGCTTCAAAAATGTGCATACTTCTTGGTAGCCATGGGACTGCTCTGTATGTTTTTCTGACTATCAGTCTCCAACATGCCATGAATCTTCTTTTGAAAGGAAGAATAATACTTTTATTTAATGAATGTAGTTACGTTCTTTATAAAAATACATTATTGAAGTAATAAGTAAAATATTTTAAGGTAAGGTAATGAAGATATGGTCAAACAGTGTAATAATCAAACTACTATACATATACAAAACTGGAGAAAATGTGTTCCTAGGTGCTACGCCATTATTGTAATTCATCTTTGGAATGAGTTAGCAAAAATGAAAGTACTTTGCCAGTTTTATTTAAAGATCCATGCTTAAAATGACTAATTTTATAGCATGTATTTTCTGTTTATGTGCCTATCAGTTTTAAACAGCCTTTTATATGCAAATGTATGATGACAGTTCTATATTCTGTGTCACTTCTTCAGTAGAGTTTTTTCATGCTATTGGAATAATCCCTGAAGAGATATTTATAGAGTTTTTACTGTTATTTTGACAAATCATACGCTGTTATTAAAATGATAAAAGAAAGTAATTTTAATACATTTTGTAGTGGAAATTCTAAACTTTTTAAAAAATGCATGTTTCTCTACTTTAGTGAAACCTTTTACTGAAATTGAGTCTTTTCACCCTTTTTGTGTGTGTGTGTGTGTGTGTGTGTGTGTGTGTGTGTGTGTGTGTGTGTGAAGAAAATTTCTACTTGGAACTTGTTTATAAAGAGGTGTATCACTAATTTTCCAACATTTCTTCTCTTTCAATCATTTTATTGTGTGAGGTTGTGTCTTCCAGTAAGGTAATTGGTGAATGTCAGGTGCTCTACCAGTACTAAATTTGGCTCCCATTGGAGATAGATAGATTGCTTTGCCGTATTTTTCAGTGTGAACGGACTCAGGCTTATCATCTGTGGTTTTAGTAGTTTGCAAAAACTGATGCCTTGCTCCAGACAGTGTGCTCACAAAGTGAAGATCTGGGAGGATTTCAGCTTCAAATCTGAACGGTGGCTGAGGAGAGTGCTCTGTGGTTTCAAAAGACAGCTGTAAATTTGCCTTATCTCTTAAGTAATGCTTCTTAATTTGTCTGCAGATGTAGGCATTAATTTAAGCTAAAAACAGAGCTTGAGAAGACCAAATATGGAGTTTCCATAGTCTTGAACAAAAAAATTCATTGGCAGGTGACATAGAAAGACAGCAAAAGGGCAAAGACACTCACCTGTGTCTAATGAAGGAGGTGACATTTCAGTAAATGGAAAATGTTTAAATATATTCTGTGAGTTGGCAGTCTCCCAAGACTGCTGATGGAAATCTATTTGAGGAGAGGAGCAGGTATAGAAGAGAACTTCTTTGCACTGTTTTGAGCAGTTTGGATCAGGGACTGGTCCCAAGCCTGATGGGAATGACCAGGCTGGCAGAAATGTCCTGCTGCTTGGACCATGGGCTTTTGCTTCTTCTAGGTTTGTTCTTGGCATTTATTACCTCTGGTTTATTTGCAGAGTTTCCTTACGCTTTTAGGATACCTCTCTGCTAATAGGATAACTGATTTGGATCTTCCAAGTTTGGCAAACAACTGGTACAGAGAACAAGGAACGTAAAAGTTAGTTTTCTTGTTTAACTGCATCTCTCACCCAAGAGCCCTGTGGCCTTCCACATGGACTACTGAACAGTCTGGATTCATCCTACCTAACCTGCAGACAGATACGCCCCTTTGAAACAGTCTCACCTTTCTGTGTAGTAGAAAAGAGATAGTTATGGACAGTGCTGATTTGACATGAACTGGATCAGTCCCCAGCTTTGCATATTGTCTTCTGCTGCTTGAAGAAAGTGCCCAGGGCAAGTAGACATGTCAGCCAGATGCTTAAAACTGTTCAGTACCAACCTGACGTAAGAGTCAACTTGTTCAAGATAAGATACTAAAAAATTATTAAAGCAATTATTCTTATAAGGTTTTCATCAGGCCCAGACACCTTACAGATGGCTACCTGATGTGATGCTTTTGTATATTCATCTGAAACATCAGCTATGTAAGTTAGCATGGGCAAAGAGTACTTCTGTTATGACAAACTCATGGTTCAGTTGGCGTTTCCCTTTGGATCTCATTTTGCTTTCTCAGTTCCTCTTCTGATGTCCAGAAGTGGTTTATTAACTGACACAACATTGCCTCATTCAAGTTAACCAAAAAAATTGAGTTACTGTTCTGTTATTCTGTACTGTTTACTTAAGAATTCAGTGAAAAGTTACTCAAGTTAATAATACCCATGTCATCTCTTAGCAAAGTGCCACATGATGCCATAAAAGATCAGAAGCAGAAAATTATGTACACCAGGACAGGCCTGACTGTAGTTCTCAAACACTGCAAACTTTTCATGCAGGTAACGTACTTGTATGTGTGTATGATAGACAGCAAAATGTTATCAGACATGCAAAAACGTGCATTCTGTGTGCAAGCTTGGTTGTATTTTATATATAATGGATTCCTCGCATTTATATGATGCATCATGAGAACATGAAATAACCTCACTGGGCTTTAGTTGACCAGAGCATTCAAATGAAGAAAAATTGGTTGTAAGTGTCTATGCAAACCCAAGTATTTTTTCAAGAAATGAATGAGGAAGTGAATAGGAGATGATCAGGTGCATGATGCCTGATATGTATGCAGATGTCAGATATGAGGTTCTGGCAAATTTTGAGAATCTTCAGCTGAAGGAAGTAATGCTAGGGTTGCTTCAGGATACAGTAGTTCATGTGAGACCTTACAAGGACCCTTTGTGGGGTAGTGTCCCTCTCAGCTGGAGTTAAGGTCATAAAAAGTCTATAACATTTCTGAGCAGAATGATAGCTCCGAAAAAAATAGCCTTACAACAGTCTCTTGTCAGTGTGTGACCACTGTAGGTGACGTTGCCATGGCACTAATCATGTTCAGGGCATTTTTTTCAGACTGGCATTTGGGTTTGAGGTTGTTACTGGTGAAGGCTGTTTTATTGTTTTGTTGAAACACACTGTGGCCTTAACATCATTAAAAGTATCAGCAGAATCGGGGCTGCTTTGTCTTCCATTTAGTAAACAAAAAATAAGAATGATCTTTGCTGTCTATTTGACAGTCATTGCTCATGTTCATATGGGAACGTGTTTTCCATGTCTTCATACTCTTCTCCAGGTCTTTTGAGATAATTTTTGTAAAATGCATGCACACAACTGTTAAAACATCCAAACCCTACTCAAAATGTTTTGCGTTGGGTCATTTCTTTTCCTTTTAAAAAATCATGTGTGTGATTTTTTACTGGGGCAGTGTCTTAGAAATAAAGTGTGTAGCTGATATATTAGTTAAGGATGCATTCATCCATTTTCCTCCTGTCCAAGAAACCTTTCCATCACACACCCCGAAGACACATAAACAGTAAAAGTGCTGACAAATTACTCAATACTCTACAGCACTATTTTTCAGATTTTAACAAAGAACTCTTTTGAAATTGCTGTAGAAAGTTTAAGATTGCCAAAATGATGTCTTAAGTTGTATGGCTATGCAACTGTGTTGTTCTAGTTATGGCTTCCCTTGACAGTGTTATTTGCTGTTTTCTTGCTTTGTGCCCAAAGCCGGGCAGGGACTGACAATCTTAAGGGTCAGAAATGAGCTGGTGATTGCCAAGGAGGAAGAGAGAGGATTTGGAACTGAAATCTCTGATATTCCACTCAACGGTGGCATGGATACCCAAATCATGATGATCCAGGTCTCTTATCTTCCTATGCGAAACTATCCTTGAGTGGGTTCTTATGTTTGATAACACAGGAGTGACTTAGAAGGAATAGAGTTCTGTAGCTCATGTACTGGCTGCAGTTTATGTCTGGGGTGCACTATGTGAGCTGGAGATGAAAATTGTCGTCTGCCACTTGGTCACATACAAAGTTATTTTGCTTCTGTTAACAGTTTCATCTGGTTGCTTGGTGATGAAAAAGTAAAGAATAAAGACTAATAAAAATACGTTTTTAAATATTCAGATAAAATAATTATTTTTATTTTCTTAACATCTAATTGATCCCAGGATAAGCTAGGAAAAATATAAGCAAGCTAATGTGCAAATCAAGCATATAACTGTGTGGTCAGACTATGTGGGCTTAAAGAGCAAGTGGAGAAAACCCTGACTCCTCCACCCTGTTTTCTTCCTGCTTTGGCAGGGGGGTTGGACTTGATGATCTCTAGAGGTCCCTTCCAACCCCTACGATTCTTTGATTCTGTGATTCTTCCTCAGAGAAACTGAGCATTCTACAAGTGAAATTTGCTCAGTGCCTTTTCTACATCATGAAGACCAGGGAAATGGAAGGCTTTCGGTGCTCCTGCGTCGTGCACCGTGCAGGGCTGCTAGAAACAGCACGCTGGCGTTTGTAAAAGGGCATTTTCACTCTTGAACTTATTTATATCAATTACTGCTGAGGTTGTACTGTTGACTTCTATGGTCTCTTACTGCACACTTTTAATTATAAATGCTTAAATGGAGCTCTGTCTTGGGTATTGTCCAGCTTGGAAAATCATACCACATGGGTACTGGATGTGTATATTCAAATAATCACAATCTTCATAATTACACAGTAGACCCTGATTTATTGCCCCATTTTTGGCACCTAATATAAACTGTTGTTTTTGGTCGCCTGAGGTACACTAGCTAGTTAGTGAAAAGAGGGGAACACATTAAAAGTCAGGATTTAAAATATTCAGAATTGTGTTGGGCTCAATTGTTTTCTGCATTTGTCTCTTTTTCTTTTCACTATTTAATGACCATCTTCAGGATAGTAATAGGATCTTCATTCTATCCTCAAGTATTGTTTCACTCTCTTCTGCTTTAAGCTGGAAAAGAGCAACTGACGAATTGATTTGTCTTTGGAAGAAGTTTCTGTTGGCTGCTCTTTACTTTCCTTAAAACATAAGCCCTTAGAGGAGATCAGTGCAAAAGTCCACTCTTGGAGAGCTTACAGCCTATTGCATGTTTATAGGATAACAAAAATGCAAATACGGAAATGTTAATGTGCTGCTGTAATTGAGGTAACCTGGGTAGGATTTGATTTGGGAATGTGGAGAAAGAGTATTTAAACTGGCTTGGGTGAATTTTATTAGAAATTTAGAATATCAAATCATTTTCAGAGAGTATGTTTTGTTTGTTTGTTTGTTTACTTTTTTTTTTTTGTTTTAAGAAAACAAGCGCAGTAGAATCCTAATTCATACAAAATCAGTATTTCTGAAAATTTCTAAGGCTGTCTTGTGCGTACCAATAATAGAAAATGTCCCATAATTTAGCATAATATGCTGATTTTCCCAAACATCCGTGTAAGATTTTTAAAAAGCATTTTAACTGTTGTATATATTTACTAAAAATAGTCCACTTCCACTCTGATATTAATTTTACTAGTTCTGACTGTCTGAGCATGTGTAGTCCTCTGCTTCTTGACTTCTGTGGGATTCAGCAGTGCACCAATGCTTTGTTCTGTGTCAGAAAGTAAATGAAGTACTCTCATCACCTAATGTCACATGTCTAAATTTAGAAGTTCCTTGCATGATTCATGGGGAGGAAGCTCTCACACAAAACAATTCAGAATTCAGAACAGAGCTCAATTTATTCCATTTGAGTTGCCGTCTAAAGAAGCTTTTCTCTTAACTACATAAATAGTAGATGGATAACTCCTCCTGAATTGAACTGTTAAAGCTACAAGCTGCAGTGTACCTGGCTGCAAACAGTCAGTGTACTTGCTAGCATCTTCCTTTAACAGGAAAACTGTGCAGTTGGATCCAATTCTCCATTCGGCAGACAGCGCAGTACTTTCAGAAGGATAGTTTAGTCTGTAAGCCACACAGTCCTTGAGTTTTCTGTAAGTCTCATAGTTCATTATGATGGTAATTTTTTATGAGGACTATAGCTCATTAGAATCTCGACTGGAACTAGGAATTATTATTGGCCATCAAATAGTTTCAGCTGGCAGTAATTCCTGGATGTCATTGATCTGGGGCAAATTCGTACCAATGACCTAGAGCTTCATATCCCATTACTCACATCTTGAATCCTTAAAGCTTTAGATGTTTGCTCTTGAAACAGTTTAAAAATGGGGAGTAAGTTTGAGTTTCCAATTTATTTCTTGTTCCTGTAGTATTTAAAATTCATGTATCAATGAAGAGCCTGGGTATAAGTTGTTGTGTATGTGAATTAGACATAACCTTTTATATACCTGACTTTTGTGTGGGCTGGGTAATCAGAGGGGATAAAAAACACTGTATCTTAAATACGACTGGAATATTTTGAGCTATGAAATGCAACACAGCAGAGTGCTAGCAGTCTCTGAGCTTTTGGCTTATCCAGTTCACAGGTTTCTGCATTTCAGACTTGCAGCATTTGTATATCTGTTCATTCCTGCCCTCTCATGGAAAAGGTGGGACACCTTGGGTAAGCTCTGTTCTTTCCAAGGAATCTAACAGCCTGTAAGACTTGGAAGTGTAATTTGCTGTAAAGCACTAGGTAAGAATACAGAATTTGAAATCCATTGCTCTGCACTGATGAGGTTTACCCTGAAGAACCTTTATATACGCTGACCATGGCTTGAAAAATAGTATCATGAAACTAGGATTTTTTTTTCATTCAGTTATAGTATTATATCCAGTGTAGCAGGAAATGGTTTTGCATGACAGTACACATGTAAATGTCAATGCCTATGTCATTTACAGTGTATCTGGGTGTTATGTTAGACTCTGAATGATCACACTGGAGCAAACTGTCTGTGTTACACTAAGTAAAATGTGCTTAGT
>VXAB01000413.1:343542-378213 GCA_013399175.1 Odontophorus gujanensis
TGGGTTTCTCTGTGTGATTTTGTTACTCTCTTAAAAAGCACCGAACCTGAATTGAGTTTTGCATTGTAATTCTCCTCATTGTTAAGTTACTTAAAAACAAAGGGTAAAAATAGTTTGTCTCCCATTGCTGCATTTGGTTTTAGTCCAGGGCAGGATGGAAATATGTATGTCAGTTTTCAACATGCAAACTAGCTGTGCTGCCTTCCATTAGCATTAGAATCATTTTTATAGGTAACATCAAGAAATAAATTTTGTGTCATTGCTGTTATTGTTTAGTCTGTAAGAATTGAAAAAGAACATTTACCTCATGTGCTTCTTTACAGGTAGAGCTGAATTTGCCAAGTGTGACAGAAGAGTAGTATTAAATGTACAAGCTTAGCCTCCACCATTTATTTATTAAAATCATATACCATTTATTTATTAAATAGATATGGGGAAAAACAGATTTGCTAGTCTTCAGAAAAGTTCTGTCTTCATTTCTTCTGCCATAGTCATCTATCTAATTTCCAGTATCAACCTTTTCACTTTGCATCCTAGATTGTCTTTAATTAGCATATTCATACATAGTACTGAATTTGGCTTTGCCTGATCTCCTATCTAGATGTGTTAAAATAGTTGGTTTGTGCATCTGTAGTAGTTTTTAGCAGGACTTTTAATCTAATCCAGAAAATGGTGGATGGCGTGCATCAGAATTGTGGGAAACTCTTTGAAACACGGTCCCTCTGAATTTACTGTTCAGAGGCTGTCTGAGCTGCCGTGTTTTGTAGGGTTGCTGCTCTGTCATCATCTTCATGACAGAGTTGGGAGATCAAGTTCTTTGAGGACATCTAGTGACAAATGGGGTGCATTCACAAACCATATCTTTCACTTTGTCTCTTCACTTTTTCCTGAGATCTCTGTGAGAATTCACTGGGGGTTTGTGGCCCTGTGGAAGGTCCCAGTACTGCACCTGGTCTGATCTTTTCACTGAGTCCCTCTGCTGCCCTCTGTCTGAACTGGCTTTGGAAAAATTGATAAATTCCCATGAAAAAGAACTGGAATTTGCCTCCTTGCTACATTTTTGAGAGATCAGTGCAGAAGTCTTGAAAAACAGACACCAAAGTGAAGAAAAATCCCCAGTGTACTTAACTTTCCAGAACATAACACCCTTCTGATAGTTTTCAGGCCCACATTCTGCTGTAACAGTGCCAGTAAGAAGTAAAGCAAAGCACAGTCAGGTGTATCCCTGAAGGCTGTGAAGTGCGCCAATTTATAATACCTAGTTAAAACAGAGAAATATTTTTGCCTAATAAGTGTTGTTGATTTGAAATTCAAGCTGTTTTCAGAATGTGCCTTTTATTTATGGGGAAGAAGACACCTATCAGGTATGATATATTTATGTTGATACTCACATATAATTCTCTTAAGGGCAGTATCATTTACGTAAGTATGTATTTTACTAATGGTCACAACTGCCTGTTTTCGTGCTTTTTCCCACCGTCCTGAAAAAACAAGTGAATTAGGTTCTCTGCTCCGTTTTATACTGTTGAAAGTATCTGCTAAAGTATACAGGAAAAAAATAAAAATAGAAAAGCTCTTGGAGCACAACAGAGCAGATGTGTCTCCAGATATGAGAGCAAGTACACTGCCAGGGAGATTTGTAACAGATGCTACTAAGCCCAGCAGAAATGGGGCTGGTGGAGTGGGAGCTGTAATTCAGACTGAGGAACAGAGCATGGCCTGCATCTCACTGGCTTCAGTCAGTGCCACTTCCAGAGATGTTGGTCTGCACTCTGTGTAGATCAGAATTTTTACTCGTGTGTTTGAAAATACATCTGCCAGGAGTAGATGCCAAAGGAAGAGGGGAAGTGATGCAACTCTTTCACCATTTGCTGTATGGTAGAGTGGTAGGCATGTACGGGCTAGGAAAATTCAGGATTTAAAGATGAAAGGTAATGGTTGAACTGAGAAGGTGTTTGCCTTCTTCACTACATCCTCAATTGTGTCATGCGTGAGAGTTCAGTAGTATCACTGAGGTGAAAGTGTTGCAAGAAGGGATGTTCATATCTTTTGTAAACAGGAAAACCTTACGTCTTCAGTCACAGGCTGCAATCAGTGAGTTTTACTGTCTGCTTATGCATCCCAAAGTTGTAACAAGTTGTTTTTCCTGCCCTTAAGACTTGGTAGACTTAGAATAAAATATCATTGAATAGAGATGTGGTGTTTTCAATGCTACAGAACTGGTGGGGGTCACTGTGGGTAGCAACTAACGTTGACCATCAGCAAGTGAGATGCCTACTCAAGTGTGGGTCTGGACTCAATGGGGAGGGACAGGAGCATTCAGAGGATGGTGCATGCTGTGCTAAAATAGTTTAAACTGGATCAGATACACTTTCCTTGGGACTTCCTTGTCCTATTGACTATAGAAAGAGTTCAGTGACAGGAGAGATAAAAGGTCTCACCTGATGTCTGAAGATAAGAGATGAATCCTCCCCGAAGGCTGGACTGTAATGGAAGTCTTGTTTGTCTCTTCCACTATTTTAGAGTATGGACTTCAGAACTTTAGCTCTTAAAATGCATTCATTGTTTGCAAAAGGTTATCAGACTTGGGAGTATTGGAATTTTTACTTTCAGACTTTTCATTAGTCAGTGTTTTAAAAGATAAATTTACATTGTGATTAATCATGTGAGAGGTGGTAATCTGTACAGTACGGGATGAAGTAATTTCTTCTAAATGTAAATTTTAGAAGACTTGTGTTTTTCTATAAGTGTGAAGGCTTTTATGTAAAACCTTTTGGGACAGATTCAAGTAATAAAAGTACTAGAAAAATATTTCTTCTAAAGAGTTGCTTATGATTTATTTTATTAAAAATGTATGAATTTTTCTGATCTACAGAAGACTGCAGTGTCCTACAAAGTTATCGCAAGGCAGTATTTCTATACCAGCTTTCAATTATGTAGAGAAAAAAGCACCATTGAATGTTGCTAGACAGGACAGTGGTTGCTTTTTCAAGGGTGAAAAAGTTGTCCTGCTGGCGGCTGTCTGCCTGCCTGTGGGTCCGGTTGAGCAGTGGTTTCACACAGTGCACCTGCTGCAGCAGCTCTGCACGTCCCTCGGGCTCTGTTAGAGGACTTGCCTCTCATCCACACGCACACATTTGCTGTGCCTATGCTGCTCACACCTAAGAGCGTGTGTACAAGTGGGGGCTTATGCATGTGTGCACAATTAGATGAAAATGAAGCTGTGTCCAAATCGGCACCTATGCAAAAATGCATTTGTAGAGGTGAGTGGGCAAGCCGGTAAATCTAACAAGAAGGTTGCAAACCTTTCGATTTTCATCTGAGTTGATGAAAAAACATCTCCCTCTACAGAGATCAGTAGCTGAGGTGCAGTTCCTAATTCTGCACTTGCAAAGTCCTCGGTAGTTTTTTTTTTTTCCTGTATAAATAAGACTTCCTTAAAGGACCATCTAAACAAGTTTTCTTATATTAAAATGATGTATTAAACAAACACTTTTCTAAGCTAGGCATCTTTATTCTGTAAAACATCTGCTGCTTTAAGATACTTATTTTTCCATCTGTTTTAATCATATCTTCTGAAAATGTCTCAATAGATTTTTCCATTTGTAACATTATGACACCTGATAAGATGATTGATTATGAAGTGTTGAGAGCCCTGCCATGCAATCATTTATTTTTAAATACACATTTGTACTAGCCAATGCTTAAATTTCTTACAGGAATACATAAGAGATGCGAAACATAAAGCTTGAGTCTGATCGAATCTGATGCCTCTGGAAATAGAGTGCCACAGTACTGTGGTCTTAAAATAACAGATTCTGACTGAAACTGGAACTTCTCAGTGATAAATATTATGTAAAAAATTATGGACCATCTTTGGTACAAAATAAAAAAGACATACAGCTGTGGTGCAGGCGAACGGAGATGCGTTTGATGATGATATCTTTCTTTCTCTGTGCAGGTGCCTGTGTCAGTGGCCATGATGACTCCCCAGGTGATCACCCCTCAGCAAATGCAGCAGATTCTCCAGCAGCAAGTGTTGTCTCCACAGCAGCTCCAAGCACTTCTCCAGCAGCAGCAAGCCGTTATGTTGCAGCAGGTAATGTGGGTTACCTGCTTTGGACCGCTAGCGCAGGGCATTCTCACAACTGTTAGCCAGATTTGATGGATCTTAGTTGGCAGCATTCCATCGCCCATTACACCAAAAAGGATGAAAATGAGTGTGAAACTTCTCAGTCTTTAAATTTCTTGTTTTAATTGCACAAGTGTGAAATTGCAATTTTGAAACATTTAATACTATGTTGAAAACAGCAGCAGCAGCAGTGGCAGATGCATTACAAATCCCGAACAAATTGATATTTAAATTTTCAAGTGCCTAGGCACATTTTAATTGTAGACTTGCCAAAGGAAGTGCAAATAGAATTGTAGATAATTGTTGCTTTAAAATTCATAACACTGTAGTGCTCCTTTTAGTCACATAAACGGTATGCGGTTATGAAATTTGAATGTAACAGCTTTCCTCATCATAGGAAAAAGTTGTTTTGTTTTGTTTTGTTTTTTTGAAGTTTGTTTTATACCTCCAATAATTTGTCCCAGATAAAGATGAAGGAGGAGGTTACTGTTTCCTTAGCACAAACTCTGGTGGCTAAGTGAAGAATCCATGAACTTGTTACTCTTACAGTAAATAGGTAGTGTCAGTGATCAGAACCCCAGAGTAAGAATGGATTTTCGGATGCTTTGTTGTCGTGCAGTAAATGATCTTTCTGATAGTCATACTTCAGTCACTGTGTGTTTAAACACATTACTTTCTTGTACCGTGATCATTACAGGCAATTCACCTTCAGTTGTGAATCTGGCATCCCACTAAACAGGTTGACAGATTAATTACCTTTTTTTTTTTTTCCCCCTCTAAGAAGCAGACAGTTTAGTTTGGCCTTAGTGACTTGTTGGTTTCTTGCAATTGGATGAATACAGCTTCTGATTTGTTATGTAGGACATATGAGGAACTTAGGTATAGTTACTTCAGGAGTTAATTTAGCTCTTGCGTTCCCTTTAGAATACAGATTTTCTATACCCTTCTGTTTAGGATGTTTTGGAATCTGCATTGGAAAATTTCAGAACCGCCTTGGAAAAAAATGTATGTAGATCTGCCTCTTCAAATCACACTTTTGTTATGAGGTGATTCTTAATGGCTACGCCACCATATGCCAATCTAGAAGAGTTTAGGAGATTTATAATACTTGAAACTTTTGCCTTTATTTATTAAAGTCAAAATGGTTTATTCAGCAACAACTACAAGAGTTTTACAAGAAACAGCAAGAGCAGTTACATCTTCAGCTTTTGCAGCAGCAGCAACAGCAGCAGCAACAGCAACAACAACAGCAGCAGCAGCAACAACAGCAGCAGCAGCAACAGCAACAGCAGCAGCAGCAGCAGCAGCAACAGCAGCAGCAGCAGCACCCAGGAAAGCAAGCAAAAGAGGTAGGAGCCACGAGCCTTGCTGATACATACTGGTATGAGCTGGAGGAAGCTTGGAAAAGATGAGGCTACTTTAGGTCTTTTCCTGTAGCAAGAATCCAGACAACAATGATCTGTTCCTGTGTTTTTATGGGGCTTAATAGCAGTGCTGATGTAATTCTCCCACTCCCCTGTCTGAGGTGTAGTGTTTGAGCAGTCCAGCACTTCTGTTGTCTAATGTCTGCTAATGAACCTGAGTGTGCAGAGCGCGCGAGTGGTGTGGGGTGCAGCACTGATTATCCAGCGGGCAGCCCGTGCTGAGGAAGGAGCCACACTTCTCTCCATGGCACAGCTCAGAGAGCATGCAAATTTAGTCTGTGGCTGAAAAAAAAAAAAAAGCGATTGAGCGCAGATTTCAAAGTCACAGGCCCCTGATTAATGAACTGCTACTGTAGGTTTGGAGTGGCGAGTAGAAAGTTACAGTTTGATGTGCTCATAAATCAACCTGACAAGCTGGTTTCTCAGGCCTAGCTTGCACTTGTCAGCAGACTGCATCAAATATAAACATAATACAAACAAAACATGTTGAAGTAGTTAAATTGATCAGCAGGTATCCTAGACGTTGTCTTCAAGCTGCCCATTATGCAAACGTTGAGGAAGCAGTCGTGACCTCCTGAGGCTTTGTTTCTGTTTGGATTTGTGAATAGAATTTCAGACAGCCATCAACTACGGAATAGAAATTGCTCCTGTATTTCTCCGGAGGCTCTGGGCAATCCACATGACTTGCTCCATTATGCAGTCTGTTTTCCAGTGAGCGCATCAGAAGTTTCTCTTTTCCCCAAACTAGAAAGGAAAGGTCTTCCACAGCAGCTTGTCTTTCTCTGAAGTGTGACTGCCTGCTTATACCCTCCTGAGTCTTTGCAGACTCCAGTTTGTCTTGAAATGCCTCACAAAATTGGAACTTATACTTCTAGTCATAATAGGGCACTTCTTTGCCTTGGAAGCGGTGCTCGTTTTAATATATTCCAGCCAGAAGTGAGAGAGTGCTAACAGGCCAGTGAAATGAAGGCTACATCCCAGTTTACTAATAGATCACTGGAGGCCGCGTTCATGGGCCACTGCGGACCAAAGTTAGTCAATTGGAAAAACAAGAGTGCCCTCAAATCACAGGAGGCCCTAAAGAGTCACACTTTTAGCATAGATGAATTTGTTATCATCTGCCATGAGCTGGGCGTTTTTGTTCTTTCAAACAGCTGTTATGTACTTTCTCTTGACCCTTTTCTTTAGTGTGTCATTAAGTGTATCTTGCCACGTTCCCTAGCAGCTAATAGTTTGAATGTATGTAACAAAATTTCAGATGATTCCACTGTCCCAAGTAGTCTGCAAACAGCATTATTATTTAATAACTGAGCTTAAAGGGAAATAAGTTGATTTTACGTGTTTGTCTTTCTAACCTCCAATGCCCACTTTATTCTTTGATGCATATTTTTCCTTCTTTCTCAGCAGCAACAGCAGCAGTTGGCAGCCCAGCAGCTTGTCTTCCAGCAGCAGCTCCTCCAGATGCAACAACTTCAGCAGCAGCAACATCTGCTGAACCTTCAGCGTCAGGGACTCATTTCCATCCCACCTGGCCAGTCTGCTCTTCCTGTCCAGTCTCTGCCACAAGGTATACCAATAAAACAGGATTGGGGTAATTTCTAACTTGCGACTTTTTTAACCATTCCCTTTGCTGGAATGCTTTCTGCATCTTTCCATTTGAACTTCAACAATTTCCCATTATGATGCTTAAAAATATTTTATTATTAAAATATTATTATTCATGTTACAATTTTTTCTTGAGGCAGATAAATTTGACAGCATACTTTTATAGAAAAAAGTAGCTTTTTAGTGTTTTTTTTTTCCTAGAACATAAGATGCATATTTATTAGCCTTATGGTATGAAAACAATTTCTAATAGCAACACTGTTCAAGTGCTATTGCTTTTCTCTGAGGACTTACTGAAGTCTGATTTAGTGTGAATGTTACCATTTCATTTAATATAAGTGAACAGATATAAAAAGAATGAAAAAGTGATAGTAAAGTTATCCTAAACCTCACATTTTCTAAGAAAATAAAGTGTTTGCTATTGAAAAATACTTTGAATCTTCAACTGATTTTAGGTAGCTCACTCAGAATTCATTTTCTTTACTATTCATTCCTATTAGATGTGTTAAATATAAAAAAAAAATGTGTAAGTTGAGAATCCAATCGTAATGAATTATGACTGACTAATAACAGTAGAGAACTTTACCAAAAATGTTTTGTCATGGTTGAAAGAAAATAGGACACGAGCTTTTAAAAAATGAATTAGCTTGGAAATAAAGACTACTTGCATTTTGAGACAAGGCAGAGACTTGACATGCTAAGGACTCTGTGACCCATGCAGCATGT
Organism: Odontophorus gujanensis; assembly: GCA_013399175.1. Classification (NCBI taxonomy): domain Eukaryota; kingdom Metazoa; phylum Chordata; class Aves; order Galliformes; family Odontophoridae; genus Odontophorus; species Odontophorus gujanensis. The sequence continues at coordinate 351,430 of VXAB01000413.1, forward strand.
TTCTGTTTGTGTTACTGTACATAGGTGAGCTAAATGTCTGTCACAAAAACTACATAATGTTCTGATCTTTACCACTTTGGTCTTGCAATGACCATTGTTTAGACTGTGTTTGTGACAGATAACCTTACTTTTAATTGGCCTTTATGCAGGTATCTGGTTCCTCCACCAGATAACTGTTACGAAATAGAAGCTTCAGTAATTAGATGAGCAAGGGCAGAGTACACAGTGTAAGACAATAGTGTAGACCAAAAAAAAAAAAAAAAGAAGCAGAAGGCATGAGAAAGTCATAACCACTTAAAGCTTCAGTCACTGAAAAGCTGAGATGATAAATGTATTAAGTTGTTTACGTATATTGTGTCGTGTGGAAAAAATGCAAGCGTACCCAAATCTATAAAAACTACAGAAGCAGAAAAGAGTCATAATGAGCTATCACACCACCCCTTATTATTTGGGAGCAGCAATGAGGAGGCATGCTAATTCATGAACTTGGACATGTGAGAGTAAAAATACTGAAAGTAAAGTCACATTGGGCACAAATGAAAAAAAAAATAATTGAAACACGGCCTTCCTCTGAACATCTTTACCTCCTACAACCTCCTCTTTTGCCATCTGTTGCAAGAGGAATTCCTCAGGTTTTCTCTCACACTGAGCAATCCATATAGATTTCCCTCAGCACACCTACCCAATTGCATTGATATTCATTAATTTAATGCAATAGTCATTCATCCACTTCTAGTAGAAAAACGTAAAAATATCCTTTTCTTTAGTAGATAGTATAACTTAAGACCAAAATTGATACTAAAGAAAGTAAAAAATAACAAGTGTTACAACTGAAATGTATTGTTGTTTTTAACTCCTGTTTTCTTTTGCCTCATTGGTTGGTTTTTTGTTTGTTTGTTTTTTTTAATAATAATAATAGTGAATTTCATTCTTCCAGTTTTGTTTTCTGGTATCTGCTGTGTATGTGGGATTCCTCTAAATGTAGAAGTGAATTGGTAGGACCTTGATTCTTGATAGCCCTGATATGAGTGTGCAAAGGAGAGAAAACATTGGGCGATTTCCCTAGGAACACCTCTCAGTGCCTCCAGAAAGACCACTAACTGGGTGCCAGGGGAGTTAGAGTGGTGAGAGTAAGAAGGAATGTCTTTCTAGAAACATGCTGAAACAAACTGAGAACCAAATGCAGAGCTCCGCCTGGCTCACAGTTCCTTCAGTGAGCTTCTCTTACAGCTCGTCTCTTTCATAGGAAGATAAAGCACCCAATGTATGTAGCTCATAATGTAATGAAGATTAGTGGTTTTCAGATCTGTTGAAATTTTCTCCTAAGACTTAGATTTACTCATATAAAATACCCATATACTGCTTACTAATGTCATCATAGATTCCCCTGTTTGGAGTTTGTTCAAGAGTAAGATAATCAATCTTTTCTTTTGTTTCTCTCATAAAAATGTGGCAAATTTTATGACAGACATTTTTTGTGGTAATATTAAATTAAGCCATCAGAACTTATTTAAGGCAGTACACACTGGATGTGGTAAAATGATGATTTTTTCCCTTCCACTGTGTTGCAGGATATATAATACGATTATAGAGAACGATTTACAGATGTGTAACACAAATATTTTTATATGTATCCACTGAGACTTCAGTGTTACAAGGATGACTAAAACAATGAGAGGAGCACAGGGGGATTCTTGTTTCTAAAGTTATTGGTAATAAAGAGTCTAGTAAAACACAAATTATTACTGACAAAGAAGGTTTTTTCATTTGTTAGTATGAAAAGACATAACTTCCATGTACAGCTCTGAGGTTTGCTCCAAGCCTAGTTACTGCCTTTAAAAGGCAGTGTTTTCTTGATGATTAGGTACAGCAAACAAGATGCAGGAGTTGTTGGAGCATTTATTTTGAAGTGAGATCTTCACTACCTCATACCCAGAGCCATTGGCTCACAGTTAGTTACTTCTATGTAATGCTATGCTAATGTTTAGCTAAGTGCAAAGGTGTCTAAATGACAACAATAAAAAAGAAAATAAAACTTGAATTTTGTCAGTCCAGGTAGGGAAATGAAGAACAGGTGCATGGTTGAGTTTTATAAGTGGTCATTTTACTATTTATCCACATATGAAAGTAAAATAGATAGTAGTTAAAAGAGTTAGAAAACTAATCTCAAAATTCAGGAGTTACTGGTGTTAGAACATTGTAGAGTGAATTAGTATTGGTTCTTTTCATTACATTGCTTATTTATTATCCCATCCTGGATATCATGATTCATCCTTTCTCTTTTAATGTAGCATAGAGAGGGTATTCTGAGAGTTATCACAGTCTGTGAAACTTTAAAACTTACCCTGCTTTTACATCCGGACAAAAATACCTGTCAGCCATTTTACAGATCTCTTGTAAAATGGAAGTTGGTCTCTTTTAGACGCAAAAGCTACAGAATGGTTGTAATTTACAATTAATTACATATTCCCTTATTAATTTGATACTTTTAAAGTCCCTGACCTTGATCCTTTTATCCTAAAGGGCAACTGACTTTCAGGATGTTCTGAAGAAGTGATAAAATCAACCAGCCTGAGTCCTCTCTGATTTTAAAAAAATTCCTCTCTGATTTTAAAAATCATCTATAGCTTTACTCTGCAGAGGGTTGGGTTCCCAAACACTCAGAGGAGAAAAAGAGGGAGACCATGCTTCATGGGAAGGGCCATTACTACAGCTGCCTCCCACTGGGATTCATTCATCTGTATTCCCAGACCAGCTCTTATGAGCTCCTTCAGGGCCTGAAGTCTGGTGATATGCAGTGAAAATTTTCTTACCACAAGACACAGTATGTTTTCATTCTGATTATTCAAACAGATGAGTTTATTCTTGGTTTTAATTTAAGTATGAACGTAGTTTATTTCTTTCAGTGGCAGGAAGAAGGGGAGAGTTTGAAGTGAATGGTGTTATAAGTACATCATGCCACTTAAATTAATACATTATTTTTCCTTTTATTTTGTTATTGTATTTGTGGGTAACTGTTATTTACCATGCTAAAATGGGTTATTTGCAGCTTTTCTGGAACATACCTCATGTACACAGCAGTAATTACTTATCTTCATTAAACAATTACAGCAAGTATTACCATCATTCCAGTTACCTATCTCTCTAATGCAATAAATTAGAGCCTACCTTCTTTCCTTGCTTCCTTAAAGCCCTGTGTTTTTTAAGTATGATTTAAGCTCCGGTTTTAATACTTACATTCCAGTCAGCTTTTTTCACTTTGTCATTAACAGTGTTTGTCAATGGATGTTGGTATCTAAGGCAGAGAAAAAGGATACTAAATAGTAGTCTAAAAATGAGCTCTTTCTATAACTTAACAAAACTGAATATCTTCCAACCAATTTGTTTCCACACTACTTCCAGAAATTATTATTTCTGTAAATTACTTGCAGTCTCTTCTTTAATAGCTTTGCGTTCTTCATGGTGAGACAGCTATTGAGAAGTATTGAGGAACTTACTGTCATTTTTCACATTACTTGTTGAATCTGTTTTAGCACTGCGAGTTCTACCTACAAAATAAAATGTTATCTAAGAATCAGATTTTCCCAACAGTGAAAAAAGATCTTTACATCTTTATAATGCATCCTGCTAACTAAGCAAAATTATCTTTGCTTAAAAGTTTGAATGAATTTTAAATTTTAAATACTTTCCTGAAGGGCAGTAAACTTGAGCTAATGCAGGAAATTGGGACAAAAATTCAGTTCAGACAACTTCAGCATTTGTGATGCTTTGTATTCAAGCAGTTGAAGGTACTGTGGCAGTGTCCTACCAATGAGGTATGCTCTGAAAGTAATGCCTTCTTTTATTTTTTTTTTGGTTAACCACAATATCAGAAGTGGCTGCTGTTGATATGGCAGTAGAGGCTGAACCTTCCCACTAATATTCAGTTCCATTTTGTTGCATGTGACAGATGGCAGCAGAGGGGCAGGCTGACAAATGGTGTTTGGAAGTGCCTATGAAGCAAATCTGTGCCATTAAAATCCTCCCTGAGGAAAAAATTTGCACCCATTGACATTCATCAATATTTCTGAAAGTTTGTGGAGACCAGAGTGAATGTGAGCCCAGTGAGGTGGTGAGTGGTGTGTTTAGTGGTAACAGAAACAGTGGGTCACCTCCACTGGTGTAAATTTTTACAAGGATAGCATGCAGGCTCTTGTTCAGCGCTGGCAAAAATGCACAGCTAATGGTACTGACTAAGCTGAAAAACTATATCTTGTAGCTGAGAATTTGCTCTATCAACTAGTGTTATTGTACTCTTTGTATCTGTTGTCATTTCCATGGAAACAGACAGGAGGCATTACTTTTTGAGCGGCCTATGTACTTTCACTTGCTGAGAAAAGTTCGAAAAAATTGAGTTAGATTTTGAGATAACTCTATCCCAAGCTATGTTAGACTCAGAAACCCAGTGTGACATCAGATCTTTCACAAAATTTTTTCTCATCTTCTTTTCTACATTTAATTCAGTGCTCTTCAAAAGAGCTGCTAATTTTATAAAGACAGGCAGTGACAGAATATGTATATAGTTAGGATGAACTCTTCGCCTGTCAATATCTTAATTTCCTGCATTAGATGCATAAGATAATACTCATGTAATATAGAGGAGGTAAGAGAACACTCACAGCTCTTGCTTGGTTTTGGGAGTCTTTGGGCAGAATCATTTTCTAATGGAGGTTTCCACAACTTCATGCAAAGTTCTTAGTTTAGTAATGGCAACCCTAACACAGATGTGTAAATACATTCTACAGACTATTGTGATCTGTGGCTGTGAATGAATCCTGGAAACCACAAGTTTTCAGGCTACAACTGCAGTACTGAGCAGATTTGATCTTTATCTGCAGTGGTACATGATTCTGTGATTTTATGATCTGGTGGCCAGATTCCAGAACAGTACTGTGCATCAGGCAGAGATGTTGGAGAAACTTAGACTTTTTATGACTGCCCATGGCCCCAGGAGATGGAGTATTCTGTCTCCTAGCCAAGTCTCCAGTTTGGTTTCCACAGTAGGGATGGACAAAGAATAGTGGAGGAATTTGATGGTCTACAGTGTATGTAATTTCATCTGTGTAGAGGGAATTCTAAATGGTCCAGTTTGGTTACCTTTATGATTTTTGGTGCCACTGAATGGCACCAAAGAGCTGAAACAATTTGCAGTATGTAGTTCTGTGCTGTAGTAGTTTTGTTCTGCACTTTGCTTATTGTCTCTTAAGACACATTTTTACATCAAAACATTTTTTTAAATCCTGGGCAAAACTAATGAATATATAGGTGTCATTAATTAAAATGCCTTCTGCTCGAATATTAAACCTGTTGAGATCTTTTAGATTACATTTTTGTCTGTTTATTTGTTGTCTGCTTTCCCCACTTCCTACTCAGGTGTTTAAAGAGAATATTAATGTTTCTATCCTTAGTGTAATAAACTTTTCTATTTTGAATAAGAGGAATTCTAAAAGCCAAGTTAACTGTGGATACACTGAGTTACGTTTCCCTGTCAAGAAGTTTATTACGCAGACAACAAAAATCTTGTCTGCACATGTATTCAGTTGTTTGATTTTTTGGTTGTTTGTTTTTTTTTTTTTTTTCCAAGAAGTAGTTGTAAGTTCTTTGTAGCTTTTGTTTTTGACTAGTGTTTTTAGAAGGAGTATGATATTAATCAAATTGCTGATTTCTGATTGACTATTTATAACCCAAGAGAAGACAGCTAGATTACCTGGTTTCTAGCTGAAGAAAAATGAATTTATGTTTTACTACACGTTGATTTTGCTGGAAAAACCACATCAGCTTTATTGTTGGCATTAATCCATTAATAACACTGAGCTCATAATATGAAACTCTTATTTTGTTGTATTAGTGGGGCTCTCTTTCATTTTATAGCTGGCTTAAGTCCTGCTGAGATTCAGCAGTTATGGAAAGAAGTGACTGGAGTTCACAGTATGGAAGACAATGGCATTAAACATGGAGGGCTAGACCTCACTACTAACAATTCCTCCTCTACTACCTCCTCCACCACTTCCAAAGCATCACCACCAATAACTCATCATTCCATAGTGAATGGACAGTCTTCAGTTCTAAATGCAAGGCGAGACAGGTAATTCTGATATGTGATTTCAACTGTTCTTATCATTTGATGTAACAGTGTTGTTTAGCATCATAAGTCTCATCATTTCAACTCACAAAATAATAATTAATATAAATTCTTAAGGTATCGTGGAGACGAGATTTTTCAAAACTGTCTATCAGTAGAGTGTCAGTTTCAGTAATGATGTCTAATTTTGCAGATGCAATTACAATTATCAAAAGTCTTACTACATTGGAACTTAACGATACTTTTGATTAAAATTAGAAATCTCAGATTAGTGTATTTGTGGTCAGTTTTGTAGGCATGTAGTTTAGCTCATAAATGAATCAACACATTTGACAGTCCAGTCTTTACTGTTGGGTCACACTGCTGTTTTCATAGATATTTCTGTCTATATAACTTAAATTGTCAATTGTTGTATTTTCTAAAAAAAAATCCATGCATTTTTTTAATAAATTAGCATTTAATATTTTAATATTGACTTAGGAGACAATAATTAATCACAGGTCCTCCTTTAACTGTGACTATGTTTTTCTGTTGGCATTTTGTTTCCTTTGAAAACGTGCTTCTCTGGTAGACCTTTAGGGTATTACTTTTAGTTAACAGTACTTCTGTGGTTGTGTCAGAGGAGCTGTTTCTTTCCTTCAGGATGTGTAGCTTCTGCCCACATTCATGGTGTAGTCCCCTGAATTGTTTTGATAACTGCACATAGATGAAACACTTGCAGAGGTTCTGAAAACAGCATGGAGAATAGCAGATTGTATATTAATTCAAGTAGTTAATGGACAAAAAAAATTTGAACAATAATATTTATTTAATTCATTTATTTAATTTTATTTACATTTTAGCAGAAAATCTAAATATTTTCTAGAAATATTCATATTATTCATGAATTCTGATTGTCCATCGTCAGTGTTTCTTTTCAGAATTGATCAGCTCTGAATAGTATATTTTTTATTTATAGGTAAATGTTACACCAAGGTCATATGGCAGAATTAGCATATGGTGTTACACAGTCATCTTATTTTTTCATCCTTTATTAACAGTCATCTTTGGCTCTATTTCTTCTCTAATTGGAACATCATCTAGCCTTGGCAGTTGAACTGTTCAATAGAACGATTAAATTTTTCTGACTGCTCTGAGCTAAATTGACCTGTTTTGACCTGTTTGTCACTGATCGTAACCTGACAGGCGCTAGCAGCCTCCAACGATTATGGCTTTTGAGATGAATCTGATGCCTTATTCTTTTGCTGCAGCTCGTCACATGAGGAGACTGGGGCCTCCCATACTCTCTATGGTCATGGAGTTTGCAAATGGCCTGGCTGTGAAAGCGTTTGTGAAGATTTTGGACAGTTTTTAAAGTAGGTTGATTCTTATTCGTGGGTAGAGGGTTGCTTATGGCAAGAGAAAGTGAAAGATGGCAAGCAAAGTTTTACTGTAAATCATAACAGAGTTTTTTTGTTTGTGTGTATTTTAAGCAACTGGATGATCAGAGGGTCAAATTGTTGTCCTCTTTCATGTTGAACACTTTTGCCATCCTTTCAGTAGCACACAGTTTAATTGTCTTACTATCCTTAACTGAAACAGAGCCTTGGAAAATTGGAAGTGGTGCTTTACGTAATATATTGGCCAGCAGCAGTATGAGAAACCATGTTTTAAATTCTGACATAGTGGGAATTAATGTGTTTAGTATATTTAAAAAAAACACACAACAACACAAAGGACTGAGTGTGTCCATTTAACTCTCTTTTGGTAATTTAATTTTGCTTTTACTCTTGTATGTGTACAAGGTGCTCACCAAAAACAACTGCTGTGAGCAAGTGGGTTTTCACCTTTCAGAACCGCAGAGTGATGTAAGAAGTTTTTATTTTCAGTATTTGGGTTTGCCAGCAATTGTTTAAATCGGATCATTAGGAAAATTAAGTGACAAAGCTTTTCATCAAACTATGATGGGTTTCAGCTTTTTTTTTTTTCCTTTTCTATTTTTTTTCACTTAAAGGAGTTGCTAGTACTTTTGAATTCATTTAAATTTTCTACAATGCCACTGATTTTCTACCTGTGTACATTATGGTCTGGTTTTGTCAGAAGAGCTGCACTTGTTTTGGCATGCAATAGATCTTAATGAAAAGCTACAGATAGGCTTATATAGATGAGTAACTTCAGGGGCTGAGACTCTTATGTTGTCATGGTGCAGCTAACAGGGTGAATGAACTGTTTCATGCTTCATCAACAATTAAGTTAATTAGCTCATTTGAAATTGCACTGCTTTGTTGCCAGGATGTTGGCAGAAACATCAGAAAGATGTGTTTACAAATGGTAGACTACAGGGTATGTAACAGAAGCACCTTAACAGCAGACCACAAGCATACAGTTTCGCTATAGCTTTTGTAATAGAATTAGAGAAATAGTTTTCATAAAGTATTTTAAGTAAATACTTTTCATAAAGTACTTTAAATGCTTTCTCCATCTCTCACGCTTTCAATTTTAAGTGAAGTAACTTGCATTGGCTTGCAAATCTTAGCTAGTGTATTTTTCTCACTTGAAATTGTTTTTGTTTATAAATGAATTAAATGGAATGTCAAAATAATGGCTTATTATTACAGAAAACTGTATAGGGTTTAAAAGAATCTGACATTAAAAAGAACCCTTGTATTAAAAAGAAAATTAAATCTCCCAAATGCAATGAATCATTATAAGTATTATTAATACTAAGAATTTAAATTAGTTTAATTCAAGCGTGCTCCTTTTCAAGAAAAAGCTAAATTTTCTAAATATGTCTATAGTCACCGGGCTACAGCAATGCTAATTCTATGGCCAGACTTTACAAATCCATTATGTCAGGTCTCTTGTTAAGATCCATGATCACTGAAACCATTTTGATTAATGTGGTGTGGTGCTAGGTTTACAGATGCTCTTGCTTTCCTGAACCAAATAACCCTGGAAAATGTGAAAGCGACATATAACATCTTGATAATTCTGGTGTAGAGTCAATCAGGGTTTACAGCAGTGTCATGGCTTTTGTCCTATACACCAGCAAAAAAATAAATAAAAAAAAAAAGTTTGAGAATATTCCATTATTTCTTTTTTTTCATTCAATTCTGACTTCTGTGCCCTTGAAACAAATAAGTCACAATGTTGAGTTGATGAGGTTGTTTATGAAATAGAAATATTCCTTCATTTTACCCAACAGTGTTTAGATGGAAATCAATGCGTAACATTGCCTTAGAATCCCTAGTCACTTTTCATGTCCACAATAATGCAAAGTCCCCATTACAATTAAAAAGCATTTTCTTTCAATTAAATATCAACTTTAAGTCCAAAGATTGACCATTTTTCCAAACCATTAATTTTATCAGGGATGGCAGGACTAATGGCTGTAGTTTTCAAGGCTTTGCTCTTAGTCTAATCTTTGTTACGATGTTTTAGGTTTTCTGACTTGAAACAATATGATACCTGTGTTAAAAAAGTTAATGCAAGTATATTGTACCAAACTGAAATATTAATAAGGTACACTACCCCAGTGTAGTAGTGTGTATTTCTAGAATATGCTTATGACAGTTTTGACGTGTACCTGGTTTATTAAGTGAACTCTTAAATTCCCATGCTGAGAAAATGATTTACCTAGCAGCTTGCTTCAAAAACATAAAATACTGTGCAGAGCATCTGAGAAGGAAGGTTCAGACAGAAAACACTAGCTTTGCTTCACGTTCATAGTAATAGAAAAGATTCATTGTGAGGTGATGTTTAACTTTTACAGTAAATGACTTAAAGCCATCAAAGCTGTTTTCACCTTCACTTTTGTTTGTTCAATATGAACTTGTTTATGTGTTTAAGATAATCAGAGGGCACTACAGTTATCTGGAATTATTTTGAGATATTCAGATTAGCTTTAAGAGGTTATATAATACTTGCTGTGGAATAGGTTTGTGTTTCAGAATATAAGCATTGGTTTCAAGAAAGTGCAGCTGATCCTTATATTTCTGTACACACAGGAAGACTTAATCCTGTGTCTTTTATTGGACATACTTCAACTCTAAAGGCAAAAATACAGTTCATATTTTATGGAGCAGTTTTCTCTCTTGATGGAAGTGGTGTTAGATTACAGTTGTTCATGCATGTGAGATTAGTTCTGACTTTTTTTGTAAAGGCAACAACTTATGGCTTAAGTAAATGTAAAGACAGTTAAGAAAAAGTCACAGCATAAATAAAAGGAAACTGACAAGAGTTTAATAACATGGTAGGTAATGAAGAAATCAAAGAAGTACCAAAAATACTTTCAAAAATTTATAATTATACTGCAAAAGAGATCTTGACAGAAGCTGGTCTCCAAGTGAGGAACCCACCAGATCACTGAAAGCATTTGATAGTAGTTCTTCACACTGCTTTTATAAATGTCAGAGTGCAATAGCACATGACAAAACTCGAGTGTATTTTGCCTGCAAAATTAATTATCATTCCGTTGGTCCTAAGGTGGTTTGAGTAGGAAGGACTTCACTTGTAGAGCTTAAAGGTTTACAATAGAGCAGTCCAGACAGCAGAGAAGTGTTCTGTAACCTGCATGCAGCAGATGCCTGCAAACATGGCACTGCATGAAGATGCAAACATGTCCACTGCATGAAGATGGGTAATGTTTTCATCTATAGAGACAAGGAAAAAAATCATTCTAGGGAAGATAGGTCGGCTTTCCAACAGATGGTGTTTGCTGTTAAGGCAAGAGAGCATTTAAAAGTCTATGAAGAACATTGAAAAAGCATCAAAAGAATGGCAAAATTGTAAAAAAAACCAACCTTAATTAATTACTTAATAAATATAATGCCATATTAAACTCACTGTGGGTTTTATTTTTCATCTTTCATCTGGAAAGTGATACATAGTATTATGTTCTTTCTTTTGTAGTGTGTTGTCCATTTCTATTTTTTGTCTTTGACTATATAGAATGGCTACAAAATTATGACCTCAGGAATCTTCTTTGAACTTGTCAGAATGTTGTTTCATTTGGTGACAGTGCCACCATCTCTCCAAACTAAGGCATCTGACATAATCAGCCAAATGAATAGTGACAGCTAACATTTTGTATTTAAACTCCTGTCAATGTTTAAACATAAAAAGCTTGATGCAAAATAAATCAAACACCACTGATATGCAAGTGAAACATTTTGTTAAAACAATTCCTGACACGCGTGGATTTAGAGCTGATCTCTTTAGCTTTTGAAATGTTGTAACTAAAAATGAATTTGAAATTCTTGCAGTGAAAATGGGATCGATAATTTGTAATATGTGCACTGTAAGTTAACAAGCAAATTTATATCTGTAAAAGCTACATGAAAGGAGAAATACACATCAGACAAATTGAAAGGATCCTTTATTGCGCTTGTTGTCACTCTGCGATGTTTGCTTAACTGTTTTTGGAGAGGTGACTGCATGTTTACACTCCTCAGCGTGTAAGTCACACAGGCAGCACGCAGATCCAAGCAGTTTTTAAGAACGTCAGTCGACCACATCATTTATTCCATTTTGAAAACAAAAATCAATATACCTATAAAGTGACCCATAAATTAGAACTGGCTCACACAATGTTTGTTCAGTGCTGCCTTTCTGAAGGCACCCTTTGCATTTTTTCTTCACCTCTCTGTTTGAACTGCAGTCACAGTAAGAGACTCATTAGGGGACATTAGGGACTGCAGCTAACCAGAATTCCAGAGCTTGCTTTGCTCTTATTAATGCATAGTAGAGTAGAATGCATTTAAATATTTCATAGGCATTCAGTAATTTGTGTGTAATCGCCTTGTTAGCAGACCAGTAGAAGTAGAACAGGTCTGTGAAATGGTGTTAGTGATTGCATGGGTAATTTACAGACCTTTGCCATCAGAAAGAGCATTATTGGTGACTAGAATGGAGCTGTGAAATAGAACTAGCAATAAGTAAAAAAAAAAACTTAATAAAGGTTTTGTAACAAGCATCTTCAGGGATAACAACCCACTTGGTCCTTTTGAAGCAGCTACAGTTTATGACATATGCAATATATCAAATGCATAAGATAGTATTATGGAGCATTCATATGAAAAGGGTATTTGCAACATTAGTTCCAACTTCCTGCGAGGGACATGATTAAATGATTAATGAAATGTCCTTTTGCATATGCATTTCGAAACAGCAATTAGGCACTGACTGAGAAAATCCACCAATCCTCTCATTTTTCAGTATTATCTCATTCTTGATTTATAAATCATAGAGAATTTTTAACAGCAATATGTAGTACCTGAGACAGTTATAAAAGCATAAAAGAGAATAATTTGGGTATAAAATAGTCATAAGTACATAAATTCATAATTTAATGTTAATACCGAGCCTATTTATTTAGTCACGTTGCGATGTATTTATATCTGACACTATTTCTGTACTTTGATTGGCATAATTAAGTAGGGGGAATGAATAGGCACTACTATTTTACATATCACTGGTAAACAATAGCAAGGAAAGGGAGATGTGGCAGAGGTATGTATGTGTTTTTCAAGTTCTCAGTAATCCACTGGAGGCTGTTCTATAAATGATCATTGAAGGGCTGCAAGCTAGCCTATAATTACAGGAAAGAAAGTGGCAGCTCTGGCATTTCATAACTATGTGTCCTCGAAAAGTGCTTTGTGAGTTTGTCACCAATGATAATTTAGATAGAGGCTCATTACTGAACATCACAACACTTTAAAAACCTTTCGCCTTCATACAGGAGAATAAAGGACTATTTTAATGGCAAGGTTCTTTTGTGTTCCACTGAAAAATTCAATCAAGACAAAACCTCATTGACTATTATTGTAGTCTGCAGTCTCTGGTCTAATAAAAGCAGCATAGATAAATTGAATGGGTTTCTAAGACTTGAGCGTATCAATGCAAACACTCTGCACTTTTTTCGCTCTTTCAATGTACAGTGATGGAGTATCACTAAAATGTAAACAAGTGTAAAAACCTTTCTTACCTAAGTGAGCTAATGCAAGACGATCAGAAGTGCCAAACTGTTTGTCATATTAATTCCTTTACTGTCTTGCACTTTCTTACTATTTATCAGTGCACTGATACATGTGCACACAGGTAGGGAACGGAGCTGTGCTGTACCTCTTGCAGTTACTGACGGGACCGCACACTTAATTTTACTCCCACATTTTATGAGGTAAAGGTAACATTAGCAGAAATTCTTCAGGATGAAAATTATTACCCTGTTACTTACTTTTGTGAATATACTGTTTTTATTTCTAGGAGGTAAATGTATCACATTTCTTAAAAAATTGAATTTAAATTGTGTAATTAGAAACATTAAGGGGCGTAATTGGCAGTGACACTAGGAAGCTGTGAGGATTTTTTCCAACACTTTCAAAGAATTTCAGGTTCAATTTTGTAACAGAAAACAATCGTGTTTTAGAAAAATACTCTCTCCCTTTAAAAATACGTGACTGAATTTTAGTGCTGATTAAAGGCAGGCTTCCAGTAGCTCTGGCTGGAACTGAGTGAAGCACAGGCAGGTTCTGTGTACTTTCTGCTCCATGTATCTCTGCCAGTGCACCTCGTCCTGACCTATAGCGCTTTGCTATTTTAGTCCTGGGCTGCTACAGAGAGAGACTGACAAGAGTGCCGAGTTGTATAGAGGTTAATTGATAGAGGTAAATGTCCACCAGAATTTTTGTTGAAACTCTCTCTCTTCTCTCTCTAATGGTGTAGTATCTTTTGCATTGCAGAGTCTGAATTGTTCGAAAAAAAAAAACAAACAAAAAAACAGTAGTAAAAACTTTTGAGTTTCATTCCAGGGCATTCCTAGAGTGTATAATTCCCTATCTCTTTTAAAACATGCTGCGCTGTTTCTTATCAATAACACATTAATTGCAGTCTGCTTTACGATGCTTTGTGTAGTTCATAATTTGCCTTGTTACTTCCTAATACACTGCAAATATAATCAGGAGAAAATCCTGATTCTTTCAACAACCAAATAAACAGCAAAATGATGAAAGAGGCTGTGTATGTGTTGCACAGTCTGCTTCACATTTTCAAACCAATAATTCATCTCTTCAGGAACACTTTGCAGTCCTCCAAAATATTTCCTCCCCTTAAAAAAATAACCAGTGTTTTTCTCGATTGTAAATCAAGTTAACATGAGATTAGTAAAGGATGCAGACAAGATAGAAGATTGGGAATATGTTGATGAAGTATGAAAGCTGACCAGCACAACTTTCACATAACTTAAAAGGCATGGCAAGAAACAACATCAAAAAAATGCAACACTTGGGAACAGTTGCTTTCTGGAGGAAAGAATGTGTGTCTTTTTTGGCAGATTGCAGCACGCTGGGCCCTAAAACTACAGCAGCTTTATAGAGAGAAAAGTTATCTTAGAGGTTTTGAAAAATGCATTAGTTCTTGATTTTCTTTCCCTACATTGCCTGTACATGCATGATAAATAAGCCGACTTCACAGGCAAAAAAAAAAAAACCTCAGAGAAAAATAATACTTAGAACAATTTTTACACTCTTAATGTTTCCGTAAAATAACTTTTTTCCAAAATGCACAGCAGAGGCAGCCACGAGATGTGAAAGTATGGCATACGGGGTGCGTAGTTCTTCCCACTTTCTGAAGATTACTGTGTTAACTCTCCAGGAACGGGCTACAGTCTGCGAGCTACCATGTAATCATAGTGAAATTACACTGCGCCAGACTTTCTTCTCCCACAGTGCATCCTGCTCTTACATTTAAAGTTCCTCAGGGCAAGGACTGTGTCTGTGTCTGTTCTGTAAGGTGTTGTGCAAACATACGGTGTTACAATAATTAATAAATAATCATGAGAATGCAGTAACCTCAGACTCAGGCCAGGAGATCCTACAGCATTGCTTACTGTCATGTGTTCGGTGCACACACACACACACGTGGGAACATGGTGATGTGCACTGCTGATGGTGATGATGATACACAGGTAAAAGCTGCCTCCAGTTACAACAACTGTGTATCCAGTTAACTGAAAACCCTGGACAATTATATTAGCACACCACACACTGTCATGTGTAACTATGGGAGGAAAATTATTTTGAATCAAAAGTGAAAGGCACATTTTCAACAGTTGCCTGCTGGTTACACCGATTGTGCAGTTTTGCATCCATGGGGTAATGAGGTGAGTTCTACTGAAGATAAAGAACTGTTTAGGTTTTATGTCACTCACAGTGGAGATACATTGTCTTTCATGATGCTTTAGCATAAACTGCCAAGCAAGTGTACCAGAATGCAACTTTATAATAGAAGAATCAGCAATAGCTTTCATAGTTACTTGCATCCTCCCCAGCCATTCCTCTTGCAAGGACAACAGAACCTGACTGTCTCATTTCGCTCCCTTGCAGACCCCATCCTTGTGCCCTGAACTCTGATATCGTTACTTAAATTGAAGATACAAAGCATGGGGAAGGAAAAATATCTGTCCACCCTTCACTTTTTCTGAGAAACGCATTCTTCAGATAGATCAACAATTAAATAACTGCATACTTCCGTGAATAATTCTGCTAAAAAATGGGAAAAAGGAGAAATTCGAGGGTGGCTCCAAAAGTAATGCCTTCTATGTTATTCTGTCTGCCTGTGTTGGTGGTATGGCAGTAGAGGCTGAAACTTCCCGCCGGTTACTTGTTGTTGCTGTGCAACAGGTGGTAGCTGAGGGGCAGTCTTACAAAATGGTGTCTGACACTGAATTGCTTATAGAGCAGAGGTGTATCACTGAATTCCTCCATTCCTTAAGGCAGCAACCGTGGGTCACCTGTGCTGGTGCAGATTGTTCCGAGTGTGGAATACAGGCTCCTGTTCATTGCTGGCAAAAATGCATGGCTAATGGTGCTGACTATGTTCAAAAATAGTATTCTGTAACCAAGAATTTGTTCTATCAAGTAGTAGTATTATGCTCTTTGTAGCTGTTGTTGTTTCCATGGAAATAAATAGGAGGCATTACTTTCAGAGCAGCTTACATGTATTTCCTAGTGGTACAAATGGCATGTAGTTCTATAGCTGCATCATCAGTGAAACCACGAAACTTACCTCTTCTTGCAAACAGGGAAGTAGCCACTAAATCCACATTCAGAGGTAAAACTCCTTTGCTCCCATTTCTTCTTCAGCCTGATCCTCAAGTTGTCTCACAGGAGAGCGGCAAACCCACTGTTAAAGCTCCATGAGGGGTTTCTTTGATCCTGGAAGAAAGAGAACAAACAGAAGTCACTGTGCTTCAGAAGGAAAAAAAAAAAAACCACAGGGCTGAATGAGCTGTGTAAAGTTGTATGTGCCCCAATGAATCCCATGAGACACAGCCATTCAGGTGTGGGCTGTACTTTATATACAGATACCCACCCCCCTGTGGTTCTCCTTCCCTGCTGTAGTGTGGGTATTTTTTGCTAAGCTGGCACGATTGCGTAGCCTGAATCTCCCCCAGGAGCCTTGCTGTGTGTGGAAGGTGTGTAGTTGTTCCTTCACATGCCTTTACATTGCACACTGTTCCTCAGAGCATGGATAACTGCCTTCACCTTCAGAGGCTGCTTCTGGAACCTGCAGTGAAAGTCAGGGATGTTCCCCTATGGTTTCTGTCATTCCTGGCTCTGTTCTAGGGAGGGAAAAGGACATTCTGTTGTTGCTTACGGTTTAATGATTGAAAAAGAGAAATCTAAACTATTCTACATAAATTCAAAGTAGTTCAAGCAGCCTAAAAACAATTATATCATTTGAAGAATCATTTATAAGGTGGTTGTTCATCTGCAGCAGAACAGCTCAGTGACAACCAGTTTATGTAGGCTTTTAGATGGCTTCTGTGATCTGGGAGATGGGAACTGGGCATCTGGCAGTCATCACAGAGAAAGTTTGTGGAACTAAATGAAATAATCAGTTTTGTTACTTCGTATTGTTGTATCTAAGGCATGTTCTAACTAGATCTTTTTGCATAACTCTCACTGAAACTAATGGGGGCCATATGCACAGGAGAGAAAAATGGACTCATAAAGAAATTTTCCTGATCTTAACACTGTCTTATTAGTGTTCTCTTTCTTCCCTAGGCACCTTAACAATGAACATGCGTTGGATGACAGAAGCACTGCTCAGTGTCGGGTGCAAATGCAAGTGGTTCAGCAGTTAGAAATACAGGTTTGTTGCACCAATGTATCGTCCTATTACTTATTTACTATTAATCTGAACTAACTTGAAAACGTTTGCCTTAATAATTGCGGCTTAAAGCTGTATGTTTCTTGCATGAAATTTGTTGATACTCATGAATGAGCTTTTTTTTACTTGAAGATTTTTTCACCTTATAAATTATGCAATAATTATCTAACATCAGTATTGTTTACAGTATTTTGCTTGATCTAAGACCCTAATGCCATTCATCACAAATGAAAAATACTGTCCCTGGAGCAAGGACTGGATCCAAGCTCCCTTCTTTCCTTGAAATACTGAGTCAGGACCTCTTTCCCCCCTTCAGACTGGATGCATGCCTGTACTGTGCTGCTGGACAAAGGCGTAGCAGAAGTCCCTGTCCAATGGGGGGGCATTTTTCTGGAAGAAGACAGGCTAATGGCAGACCCACTCAAGGAGTTATTCAGGGAGGTTTGCCCCCAGGCAACCCTGTGGCTGGAACTGTGTCACTCAGGTGACCTAATCCAGCTCCAACCATTAGAATACACTGTGTATGTGTGATGTTCCATCCACCCTTCTGAAGAAGTGCCAAGTACCTTGTGGGGTCTTCCAGTAATTGAAACAACACTTACCTGGTACTGAGGCTTGGCACCCTGGAATGTCCGTGCGGGATGCTCATGTCATGTGGTTCTGTGCAGGAGGGCATTTCTCAGGACTCCAGCTCCTCTTGGAAGAGTGCAGAAGAGCCTAAGGGATGCAGGGAGGAACTGAGATTGTTTTAATGGTTTGTGGAGATAACCTGGGGAAAAAAGGATGAATGCCTTTTGGCTTTCTTGCCTTGTGGTGTATGATGCCTCACTGTTTCTGTGCATGCAAGAACACTTGTTCTTCTTTCAGCCAAGGCCAGCCATTAGATTCTCTCATGTTTTAATACTGGAACACAATGCAATGAGGGTAAAGTAAAACAATGTCATTTATTGTCATTTGCTTTGAAGTGGAAGTTCTACAAACCCAGGCAAAGCCATAGTTTCTTTTATAAGAATTACGGGGCACTGTTAATTTTCTGTTACAAATTTACATCATGGCAAATAGCCTGTCTCTAAAACAGTGCACACGCAGTACAAAGCCAAAGGAGAAACCTTTTTCCCACTGCCTCAGATGCTCTTTTAATTAAAGTTGCACTGACCAAATTTTAGCCCATACACACAGAATATCCGCAGTTACACAGATAGCTTTGCATGGCTTTGAATTACTTACAGGATGGTTTGCTTTGTCCAGTCTCAGTCTACAGGTGTAACTCTTGAGCTGAATTTGTGCACGAAAGTAATGTAGAAGTCTGGAAAAAGTCTAAACACCAAGTGATTCAAGTTTCAATTTAATGTTGTAATTGGATCATATATATCCAAAGCCAACACCACTAGAATATAACTTTGAGCATTTCCTCTTCTTATGAAAAAAAAAGATTTTTTTTCCTGTTGTATGATACACTTTCCTCTTTTAGGTTCTGATACTTCTATCAACAAGTAACATATTATAAACACTTCTTTATTCTTATTATTATTATTTAGTAATTGGAGCCTGAAAGTACAAACGTTCACGTAGCATAGAAAGAGAAAACAGTATCAGTTAGGAAAAGGTGCAGGTTTAAGTAATGTGATGTCTTCTAAAGGCTCCTGAAGAACTGTTTACCGTTTAGAAAGGGTTTGCCGTAATGTAACAGCACAACTGAAGATTTAGCTCGCAGTGTGACCAATTATGCCATTTTTTGCTTTGTCTGACTGATAGTGAAGTAGGGTCCATCAGTTGTAATGAGACTCAGCTCAGTGTAGATGCCGACTCGGTGGCAGAGTTCAGCGTTTCACACTGCCTGGTCTCTGTCACTCTATTGAATTAGATTGATGATGGCAGATTGCAGGGGGCACTAACTGGACCTCAGTGGGAAAGGATGAAGTGTAGAGACAATCCTGGCAGGCTCTGTGCTTTGAGGACCCTTCACCCCTTCACAGCTGCTGGCACTAGTCCATAGCTAACAGTGTCCACAGGACTTTAAAGAGACACTATGGGCCTTCTAATTTATGGTCTTAGTAACTTGTTACTGTCGAGGCAACTGTGACCTCAATTCTCTTATTGACAAAAAGATGAAGTGTTATTTGTTTTCTCTGACCTTTTAGCATATGAAAGGCTGTAAAAGTTGTGGGTTGTTGTTTTTTTTTCAAGTCCCAAAGTTGCATTTCCTCCCAGATAAGTTTCTACTGACATAGACTTTTGTATGCAGGAATCATTACACTGAGACAAGCTCAATAAGATGTATCACTGCAATAAAATGGCTGTATCAGTCATTTCTAAAATGTTTCTGATCTCACTCTTTCTTAACAGCTTTCTAAAGAACGCGAACGTCTTCAAGCAATGATGACCCACTTGCACATGCGACCCTCGGAGCCCAAGCCATCTCCAAAACCTGTAAGTGCATATTGCTTTATAAACAGTAAATAGGTCTACGAATGTAGCAGACTAAGAAAATGAACAATTTAGTGACAGTTGGAAAACAATGAGTGTGATGAAAAATACGGCAATAAAATGAAAGTAAAATGCAATAGCTTGTCAAATTGTATGTTTCTTTAAAAGTAATGCTATCTTTTACAAAATCTATCCAATCTACGCCATAGGTGACACTAAACGAAGTACACCTATAAGTGTCCAAATCATTGCCTTGAGACTGAAACTAGAGAGAGTGTCTTTTTTTGTGATAGATTCACAGATATTAGAAGGAAACCCACTTTGATAGATTTGAAGTTCGCTGAAATCTGTGGCAATAAAAAGGAAATGTAAAAAGAAAAGAACCCAAGTACTTTCAAAATTTCTTATATTACTGACTAGATACGCCAATAAACAATTTGTTATTCTTAAATAAACAAAGGAACATCCTATCATATCCAGCAAATACGGTGATCTTTAAACACACTTATTGCTTAATTTCTGACAAGAGTGCACTGTGAAGCATCCTCTGTGGTAATGTAGAGACAGTGGGAAGTCATGACTGCTCACGGCCATTCCAGGGCACTGTTCCAGGCCCAGCCGTGTGGCTGGAGCTGCAGCCAGAGCCAAGCTTTGTTACACCCAACGTGGATTCTGAAGTCTGTCTGATGCAGGTCCAGTTCTGTATTGCTGGAGTGACAGGCATCACAGGACTTGCATGCGGAGATACACTGGGCTTATAATGCAAGCCGTGTGTTGTATTAACTGTTCGTTAATGTTAGCCACGGCAGCAACCTCTGTACATTCAAGTTCTCACTAATATGAAAAGGATACGTTCACACTTGAAGATGAAATGCTGGGTATCGATGAAAATCTGCGTCCATCAAAGTCAGGAAATGTAGGCAGGAAAAACAAATCTGTTTTAAAGAGCGTGCTTGGATATCACGCCCAGTTAGTGTTTACGTAAAAGGAGAGCATACTCTGTCTCTTGTGTTTCCAGCTCCACGTACTTCAAAGAAAATCTTTGTCTGAGGACCCACTTTATAATTTGATGATGAATGAAGGAAGTGTTAGCATTTCCTTAACCCCTACCTTTGTGAGAGAAAATTTAGATGTGTCATTTTTGTTTTCATTAGTTTAACTAAATTCCAGTTTTTATTGTAGATCATCTAGAAAGAAAAGATGCTTGAAGCTTTAATTTTATTATGTGCATCTTGTATCTGAATAGAGCAATCTGAGGGCTTTTCCCATTTCCGTGCATTGTGAAGTTCTCCTGTCACACAGACTTCTCAAGCAATTCACGTTGGGTTCAAAATGTTGCTGAACTGTGTGGGAAAAGGTTTTCAGAATACATTTCTACTGTTTAATTATTTTAACCCCAGATGATCTGTAGTCTATCAAAATTTTGAGAACATTGTTTCTTTACAGTTTTAAGCGACCGTCTCATTTCAATAAGATTATTTTTCTCATTCCTTCCTATAGTATAATGTAGATAATCACAAGACAGAATAATTGTCTCATAAATCCATCAGGAATCTGCAGCTTGTTCTTTTCCAATTAATTATTCAATCAGTAAATTTTTTAAAACTCCAGCAGCATGGTTACATCTACACTAATAAAGAATTTTCAGCCTATAATCCAAAACAGAACCTGAATGAATAATGTAATTGAAGTATTACATTACATAAACCACACATGAAAGAATTGCTAATTGCGTTTGATGGTGGGCAATTAATACAGAATCTTAGATGAGCGATTTAAAATGAAACCACAGTTTAAAGTTCCCTTTGGAACTAGAGATATCTGAAGTGGTGAGCTGCACTACTGGCCTCAAATTGGTTTGAAAGAAGAGTGGTCAATACAACTCGCCTCCCCCCCCCCCACAAAATTTATACNGAAGAGAAGAGTGGCCAAACAAATCCCACTCCCCCCCCCCCCAAAATTTATACACTGTACAAAAGAAGCTTCAAAATTGATATGATAGTAGAGATTTATGGTCTCATGTGCAGTGGCTCAGTTGAGACGGCCCACACATTTGATAAATATTAATAGCATGAATTTATTACCAAGGAGAAATGAGCTCTGTTGGTTCATCACTGCACCCTTAACAGCTATCAGTACATGAACACAAGGTGCAACCGCACTGTCTATTATATGACCCCATTTACTCTCTGAATGGTACTTCATTAAATGGTACCTTTTGGCCATGCTATGGATGGATGAAAATCAAAGTTATCAAGGCTGCGAGTCCTGAATAATGAGTTTCACCCAACCTTGAATATATTCAGATGAGCTGAGGTGGCTAAGTGCTCATCCTAGGTTTTACATGCTTTTCTTTAGTTAATAATAAATTCTGTTTTATCAGTTCATGATTGCATGCCTACAAACATGTTATGCTTATTATTGCTGGCTAGGAGAATAAGTTACCGTAACATTGTAAACATAGTAGTTTGAATCTGCTCAGATGGGGAATTTCTGCAGCTTTTGTCATTTTTAACTTGTCTATAACCATAGAGTGGCTACTGTGTTTTGGCTGCACGTTACCACTGTACCTGAAGTTGTACTGTTTTATGCTTTATCATGTTGTATTTTCTGGTTGGCAATATATAAGTTAAAGCCTCTTTCAGTGAAACGCTGTGGAACTAAACCTTCCCCTGACACCCCTCCCCTCCCCCCCACTCCCAGTTTGCATGCTTGCTTGCAAGGGAAAATCAAATACACAATTACAAGCTTTGATATTTAAAAACAAAGGTTAACAATCCATACATAAGAAAAGTGTATGCTACTTAAATCTTGCTTCCTTTCTCAGACTCTTCAGAAATACTTCTTGCCACGGACAAGCTTAAACTCTTAGCTTCGTGAACGTATTAAATAAGGCATTTGGTGGCATTATCTGAGCTTTTTTTATGTACGCAACAAAGAATTCCCAGTCCAGTCTGCTGGCTTAGAGTACGAGCAGAAGAACAGTCTGTGGTTTATTGGGAACAGATGCACTTGGGGATGCCTTCAGGGTGCCAGTCGTTATTATTAGACTGCTAATGTGCTTCTTCTGGCTGCTGCCCAAGAAAGAAGAACAATTAGCTGGCATATGTTAATTTTTGTTTCCCTAACAAATCTCTCTACTGACTAAATGTGTAAAACAAATCCACAAAGAAAGATCAATCAATGCTGTACACATCATTTTCTCCCCATTAAAAAGAGGTTTATCTTAAGAAGTGTATTTGGGATTTGAAAAGGCAGGTGTTACTAAATTATACACAAAAACCAAATTTCCTGTGTTTAGCCACTTTCAGTTACTCCACACAGCCGAAGAACAATTAATATTGGTTTTCTCACTCAGCTCTATAAATTACTGTATAAAGTGAAAAGACTACAGATTACCCCATATGAGTATCATTTAAGTATATGGCAGCAATCTTTTTATGTGCTGCCCTGAGTATAAATTCTGCTAATTGGATGCTATTTATGACAAAAGATGTATGGTAAATATGACAGAGGTAATACGAGTTTTTGATAATGAGGAACAGGGCCTTACTGAGGGGAGTAATGAAGGGCACACTGTTAAACAGCTTGCATACATTCTCACCTTTTTTTTCCTTTTTTCTACCCTGACACCCACTTTCCAGAGTACATCAGCAATAAGTGACACTGTAATCATAAATTGAAAATGATACTTCCAGAGGAATTGGCAAACTTGACATTTCATTATATTTGTTAACACATGCCACAAATGATTGTTAGTGAGGAAATTCCATTTCCCTCTCTCCATCTCCAATCAGATTTAATTTGAAAATTTTCAGCCTCCTCCGGCTAATTTGCAATTAAGACAATTTTGTTTGAATATGTAGTAATGTCATTACCATTCCACCAAATTAGCAAGGAGACTAAAGGTCAGTGTAAAATTTTCCAGCTGGCTGGATCCTCTCAGCTGAGATTTGGGACTGGGGAAAAAAAAAAAAAAAAAAAAAAAGGAGGGAAAAAATCCCACTCTGGCAGCATCAGAATAGCAACTTATTTTAAGTTGTGTTTGTGTGAATGTTAACATCTTTTATTACATTTGTTGTTGTTGTTGTTGTTGTTTCAATAGGAGCTGGATCTGTTTTACAACAGACCTAAATTATCACCAGCTAGTTTCTGTTGCACGCAGACGTACTTTCTGTGAAGTCTGGTAGTACTAGAAGGAGTTAGTCCTAAGTAACATTGCAGCAGATTATTAGATAACCTCTAACAGCATCCTCTAATTAGAGTTCTTATGATACAATTTCATCCTGTAATTAGTTGAGATTGGCTGCTTCCTTTTGCAGCTTATTAGTGGCAACACAGCTGTAGAAGTGAATCCACTCTCATTTGTCAAACCTTTTTAACTCTCTCTCTCCTTTTTCTCCTTTTTTTTTTCTTTTTGCTTTACTTTCCTTTCGGGTTTCGACAGCTAAATTTGGTGTCTAGTGTCACCATGTCTAAGAACATGTTGGAGACATCCCCACAGAGCTTACCTCAAACTCCCACAACGCCAACGGCCCCAGTCACCCCAATTACCCAGGGACCCTCCGTCATCACCCCAGCCAGTGTACCCAATGTGGGAGCCATTCGAAGACGACATTCAGACAAATACAACATTCCCATGTCATCAGGTAGGGTGCTTTGGTTCTGTACTCCTGTTCTACTTTTCTCAAAATTTACACAAAATCTTAAAATATTGTAGAGGCAAATTATGGATGTCAAAGAATCACTGACTGCTGATGACTTTGAAAGATTCTGCTTTTCAGCTCTTCATTCCTTGTGCCAATGTTTATAACACAAAAAGAAAAAAAAAAAAGGAAAGGAAAACAAGCTCTGAAACTGTCTTCTCTTAGTGTAAGATATTAATATGTGAAAAGGTTTGGTATTAGTGACAACGTATACTGCTTTAGCTGTCATCAGACTGTGCTAACCGTATTTAATTCTGCACATGTGTATTAGTCTCCCGTTTCTCTGCTAGCCAGAGAGAAATTTCACAAAGGAATATTTTACGTAGCTGGGGAAAAAAAAAATAGGGCAGGGAAGGAGATGGCTGACTGATGCTGTACAAGCACATGATAAAAAAAAGCACTCAGATTGTAAGTTTTCAAAGGGTCTTGCTGCTGGAAGCATGCTGGATGTCTGGGTACACCCCTCGTGGCACACATTGCACTGATCGGGGTATGCTTCATTTGCACTTTTACATCGAGGAGCACAGAAAAGACTTCAGAGTAATTTGACTGTGGCCCTTTGTGTGCTCCTGACTAAAATATTCCTTTGAAATTTGTGAATACGTAGCAGACGTCATCAGTCGTTCCATACAGTGCAGAATACCTGTAAGATTAATGTCCAGTTTGTGTGGTTTTATTTTACAGAAATTGCCCCAAACTATGAATTTTATAAAAATGCAGATGTCAGACCTCCATTTACTTATGCAACTCTCATAAGGCAGGTAAGGAGAGAGAAAATTAAGTTTCCTTGATTAAATTAAAATTCATTAATGCTTAAAGTAAGGCTTGGTTGAGAAAGTGTCATCCAGCCTAGTTAGTAAACCATTATTTTATGTCACTATGTATCTTGTCTCATTTCAGGCTATCATGGAATCGAGTGACAGGCAGTTAACACTTAATGAAATTTACAGCTGGTTTACACGGACATTTGCTTACTTCAGGCGTAATGCAGCAACTTGGAAGGTAACTTCTTTGCCAGCAGTTTAAAGATGCCTCGCTTAGTTCCTTACAGATAGCACAAGGAACATTTATTTACATGACATAAGCAGATTAGTATCTGCTTCCCCTCTTTTTAACCTGCCTCTTGAATGGAATGAATTCCCTCTCTCAAAATGACAAGTGAAAGAATAATTTTGCCTCTGATATAGTTTTCTAATTTGGTGCAATTAATAGCTGAGGCTTGGCAGAGAAATGAGGGCCTGACACACTAATTACAGTGTGAGCACTCAATCATCAACACCTTTGTTAGTCGCACTATATTACTTTTTCTCTTGCATATTATTGGCTAATTAGTTTGAAAAATGTCTGTTTGCCTTGTGCAACAAATGGAGGCTGTAGGTTTTGTCTTGGTCTGTGCCTTTTGTACACATCATACCTCATCATACAGACTGAAGCTGCCACAGGAGTGAGGGCCATGGCTACTCAGCTGGAACTAAAAGAAAGTAAAGTGAATATTATCCTGTCAGAACATAAATGCAGTTTATTTACTTAGACAAAAGGGTTCATCTATATCCCTGTCCAAACAACTTCATTGTCTGGATCCTACAAGGAGCTAAAAAAACGTTAGTTCTGTGCATCTATTTTTGGAAAAAGAGCAACGTCTGGAAAGATAAGGGCACTCAGCACAGACTAAGTGAACTGTTTTATTTTCATTTCAAAAAGCAGTCAGAAACATCAATTAGCCACAAGCCATTTGGTACAAAAGGGGGAAAATGTTTGTAGCTGAGAAGAATAGAGGCAGCAAAGCACTCATCAGCATACTAAGAATTTTAGACTGTGAGATATGCTAAAGTGAATTAATTTGGATTTAAAATGCAAATTAATCTGGCGAGCGATTACAGATATATGGGTGTGAAGCTCAGAATGCTTTTAATTTACCAAATGTTTAGATGTTATTAGTTGCTACCGTACGCGGTACTGTACTGTAAATGAATGTAATTGTTTTATTTATGCATGGTTACTTGATATGTATTTTATAAGATGAAAATGTCAGAGGTAATCTGTAGAAAATATGGTTTAGAGCTTTTTCAATAAGTAATATTTATGTTTAAGATTTACGTTTTCTTTTGTTACTCATTAGAGAATGTAGTGAATGCTCCGTCATTTGATTTACTGAAAGAAATTTTAAAAGAAATGAAAGGTGATTTAATATCTTAGCTTGGTCTCATCTCCACAGCTCGGGGATCCAGCAAAACTCATTCTGAACAGCTTATTAGTTCTAACTATATCGCATGCATAATAAAACTGCTCATTTGCTCATTAATATTAAAATTATCATATTCAGAGCCATGGGCATTAAGATCAATCAAATCCTTGGATTTCAGGTCAGATGCTAGATCTGCT
>VXAB01000413.1:385992-403492 GCA_013399175.1 Odontophorus gujanensis
GGGCTTTTTTTTTTCTTTTTTTTTTTTTTGGCTATCGTTGCATTATCCCATTTCATGATCTCTTTGCATTTACCTTGGAGACTTGTTCTGTTCTAGGAGACTGCTATGATCCAACTCTCCTGTTCATTGTGTGAGACTTACACTTCCTACATAAGTCAAGAAAATAAACTCTTGAAACGCATCAATTAATAAGAATTATTAAATAGATGAGAAGCGTGTAATTAAGCAAATGAATGCAGTGGCAATTGCAATATTTCTGGGTATCTTTGTTCATCAAAAACGTTTCACTTAATCACATGATATTTTAATGTCTGTTTAATATAATTTCACACAGTTTTATTCATAAGTCTTAAGGAATAAAGGTGATGGACAAAAAGACTTCGGCAACAATTGATTTTTATTTTTATGTGGAAAGAGTAACTGCTAAGAAGCATTGGATCTTAAACGCTGCAGCTTTTGTCTGAGCATGTTCCCATTGAAAGAAGCTCCATTGTTGGAATAAGCAATGAAATAATTTTGCCTTTGCATAGCACTAGAAAGCAACTGAAAGTGACAGGTTAGAGCAACAAAACAGCACATTATTATCTTGTTTTATTACCATATTGGTTTTTGTTTTGTTTTGTTTTGTTTTGTTTTTGTTTGATCTTTACTGATTTTATGGATCATGCAACTGAACGCCTGACTTGTGACTGTGCCTCCCAGTAATTCATACAGAGTCAATCACATGTAGGTGCTACTGGAAAAATAAACAGTGATGTTTTCACTTGAGTATTTTCCTGAATATTTATTTTCTCCTCCTTTTTTGATTTTGCATTACTTCACTTTTCAATCCATTTTTTATGTTACGTTTTGCTCTGATTCATCAATTTCCTTACCTTTCAAGACTGATGTTCTAGTACTTTATCATTTCCTCCTTAGCTTCTTAAATGTTACATGTCTTACTTTGGATCAGTAGTTGCTATTTCTTCTTTACATTATTCCAACCCTAGTTGTTGCACTTTTACAGTTCATTCCCAATGCTCTTGACAAAAAGATCACTACAGAGGTACAGCGCCTTCAACCGAAAAGTGTCAGGTCCACATAGCATGTCTTGTAGAAGTTAGTAGGCTCCAATGGGGTTTCACAGATTCTTTGGAAGCTGTTGTTGTTGCAAACTTTTTGGCACTGCTGTCATGAATCCTCAGCATGTAAATGGGCCCAGTATTTATGCTTTTTACATGACAAATATGCATAAGAAAAGACAGCATCTTCAACACTGCTGCTGTTGTTGAAAATGTATAATTCACACTGAAATTTTTCACTGATGTGATTGTGTAACAGTCTTGATTATAAGAAATACTTGCCTTTATACAACATAAAAGCTGAGATAGTAGTGCCATTTACGTGCCGTTTTAGAAATATACTCTTTAGTTTTCAATGTTATCCACTTTCTATGGTTGCATTTGGATTTATAAGAACTAATAATATACGCCGAAGCTTTTTTTGGACTCCCTAGGTAACTTCTATAGACATGTGTCCAAACTGTCTTTACATTTACATATCACGTAAACAAACAAATAAAGACATACAGTTGTATCTAATTGATAATGTTTATAGCAGCAGTTCAACAGGGGTTTAAATAGTGATCCATAAAACCAAACAGAGATTCATTGAAAAATCGAGAATGTTATCCTGGATAATAGTTATTATTTGACTATTATTTAATCTTTAGCATTTGTGGAAAACAGTGAGTTTGCAGAAAGTCTTCATCTCAGTGAGAAATCCCATGGATAGAGCTCACTGAAGTGAGCAAATCTCAAGGTGATGTAGGGCATGATTATATCTAGTAAAGTCCATACACAACTTCAGTCTTCACAATATTCTGGCAAACTGCAGTTGGCAAAATATGATTTTGCCATCCAGCAGTAGGCTATGATTTCAAACAGTGCTGGGAATACATAACATGTAGTGCAGACCCCTATGTAGCCTCTGGTAGGCTTACAATTGCAGTATTTCTCTGGTCTTTTGACTGTTTTCTCCAACTAAATAATGATATTAAAAGTATTTCTTAAATTAGGCTGAACAAATCCAGTCGTCTTCGTCTTTCACCAAGACTAAGTTCATTTTTTCCACTGTATTTGTTAATGGCAGTTTAATGATGTTGCAGAGCTTCTCACAAACCTTTTTCAAAGACATCCATAAGCTTATGATTGAGTTAGGTAAGGAGAAATGTTTCTTTGATAAAGTATAATGTTGTGAGGGTAGTATTCTTACTAATTAGGGACTTCTGCCAACTTTTTTTTTTGTTCCCTCCCTGTTTCCCATATTTTCTTCATTCCTTGCAAATTTGGCATTATCGAACATCACAGATGTAAAGTGTTCTCTGAGCTTTTATCTTTTGTTCTAAGAACACAGGAAATAAGATTCATATTGTGTACAGCCATGTGTACACAATTTCTCTCCTAAAATTATCATACTTCATCTCAAGTTTGAAAGGCACTGCAGAACTTCATTCCTTTGATGACTGTAAGCCATATTCACATTTGCAGACTAAATATATTCCAATTTAGTTTTACTGATACATGATCTAGCTCATGTAGTCATTCTCACTCTTCCTGTATATTGTATATAAAAGCATGTTAGACCAAGCACATTGTGAACTTGGAGTCTCTGTTTTGGTAAGCCTTGCAACCTCATTCTGACATGGTAGGTTGTCCATTTTCCTCATTCTTCTAGTGGATATTCTATAAAACTGGTTTTATTTTCATGCACAGATATTTAGTAGAGTTGTTTAAAATATTCCAGGCATAGTAATATACAATGTTTCAATTTTCTCCTTCCCTTATGGGGAATAAATAAATAAGTAAATAAAATAAGTACTGGTTTACTTTAGATTTTTAGGTAGTAATTGGTCTATTTAATTTTTGAAAAGTATCTTCAGGTGGTGTTTGAATAGAAGCTGTATGTTATACTACTGTTACGCCACTGTCCTCATTTGGAATTGCATCTAGCTTTGTATTGAGAAGTCTTTGACACAGTGCCAGTTGGCATTAGACTGACCTTTTGGTTTCAACTACCTGTAGTGAAACCATGACTGGTAACTGTGAAATTACCTTGAGATGAGATGTGTGAGCTTTTTTATTCCTGTAATAATGAAAGAAGCGGTTATGCTTTCGTACCCACCTGGTATTGCTGGAATTACAATCAAAAATGTGTATAATTTTGTTTTGTATATATCTACAGATGTAGCAATGAATGAGGAATTACACAGTGTATAATTCATTAAGTGGAGAATGTTCCAGCATACTCCACTGTGAAGCAAAAGTCTGCATTAAGCACAGTCCAAAGTATGATGCTAAGTGGCAGGATGTATTAACCCTAGGCCCTTTGATACCTCAGATATCTCCTAATCATCTCAGTCAAGAGGCAGAATATATATTTTTTCTTGCTGAAACCACGTGGATATAAGATATTCTTCAAATGTGTTTCTTTTCAAGTTCAGATATTAAATTTGTAATTGCATAAAAGATTGGATGCATGATTGGCATTCATATGTTTTTAGCAATTTGGTGAAATGTTCTGAGAAAACAGAAATAAATAAGCTTTCAGTATTATATGCAAAAACAATTGTTAGTGTAAATATGAGGTGGTGATGGCAGTAATGGCAGTTATTCATAAGTAATGTCTCTAGAAATTGTAGCTAATGACCAAGTGACTGTGTGCTGATAAAAGTATGTGTTTGTGAAAGCATGTTTAAAGGAATTTTGTATGAAAACTAATTTCTATTCTTCTGATAAGACCTTAAGGGAAGAACACTGTGGACAACAAACTTCATAAATGGTATGGCAGATCTGTAGAAATAAATACCAAGGAGCAAGAGTGATCAAAGAAAACTCATGGCTAGCAGTCGAGGTAACTGCTCTGTGTATCCTGATCCACGTATGACTCAAAGCATACAGGTCAGCTTCCAGGTTAGAACCATGTCAGATGCCACACAGAAGAGCTATGGTGGCAAATGAGGCACCAGGCTCTTAAGATGATTTCTTGAACACATCATTTATTTGTATGCTGAGCCTAGCTTTGTTCTTCAAGAGGTAATGAGATCAGTGGGCAACCCCTGCCATCTTCTAGCTGTAAACTGTTCTCCCCATTCGTTGGCTGTGCTAATACAGTAGAGAGATTGGGCTTTGCTGAACACTAAGGAGGGATAAAAAATATTAGGTTTGATACCTGAGAAGAGACAAATTGAGTGGGGAAATAAGTTTTCAAAGTGCTTTTGAAGAAAAGACGGGAAGAGCCTTGTCTGTTGAGACTGGGACAATAAATAAATGATTAATATTTCAGTAAGAGAGAGGTAGACTAGCCACCTGAAAAAAAATAAAACCTCTGTGACTGTAGGCTTATTAAGTGCTGATATGCATACCAGCACAGAGAGACTAGGTAACTGTTGATGTCGGCTTCTAGGTCTAAATCAGAGAAGTATCTCTCAGAAGTGGTTTAGGTATAAATTGTCCTATTTTGGGATAGGTGAAAGGGATGAAGAGGCTGTGGCCTCTTGAGATCCCTTTCAACTCTATTTTCTTTTTTTCTTCTTGTGATAAATCTGAAAAAAGTGAAGTTTTTTTTTATGAGAGGCTGACTGAAATTGTCCAAGTCCATTTACTTTGTAATCTGGAACAGCTGTCACCGCTAAGTGTCTTTAAGTACTCATACTTTTAAGATTGAATGAACCTTGGCCTTAAGGAAAAATATATAGTGTGCACGGGATTTAACTAACATGAGAAATGTCAGGTACAACAATGCAGACAGTCCTACTCGGGTGAGTTTGACCCATTTGTCCCTGCTGTCCCATTTGTAATGTGTAGGTCCACCTGTTAAATGCTGCCACTGGTTTTTTGGCAGAAAGCAAAGTGAAGAGCTGGCCATTCTCCAGACTTGTCCTAGAAAGCAATTCAAGTCCTAGCTCTTAAGCACTGAAAAAGAAAAAAAAAAGAAAAAAAAAAAAGATCAAAAAAGCTCTTCAAGAAACTTATCATATGAAAAGGATTCATTTTGGTTACATCCTGCTTAAAATTTTGAAACAGTACTCATCAAGCATACCTCTGAAACATCATTTTCAGTGAATACAAAATGAGTGTTACAGGCCTAGATGTAAGTGTAATACTATTTAATCCCTTGCTGCTACATCACAATAAAATTTTCAGGTGCCACTGTGGAGAAATGTTGGTGATTAGCTTATAAAAACTCACAAAAGTATGATGAAAATGTTAGAAAAAAGGGTATTACCTTCAGTCTTATTGTCACGTGCAATCAACTCAGTGTTTTTCAAGATTTATTAATGTAAATTATTTTCAACATAAATAGAAAAAAAAAAGTTTGTGTAGCCTGTATGTGTATTCTGATATACAAAAACAAACAGTGCAGCCCAAATTCTCGGCTTTTCCTGGATCACTGAATAGATTTCCACATGTTGCACAGACGACGTCATTTGCTTGGTCTGTTCACTGAGTAACACTGAGATATCTTAGTTGTTGCTGGTAAGTTTCTGTGGAAAGAATGCAATTTTTAAAATTTCACAACAGTTAGATATTTAAGAGCATTTCACATCAGTGGCCTCTTTTCTTATATTTTGTTCTTTTCAGACTTGCTCCTTCTGGGTGATTATTCAGCAACCCAAAAAATATTTAGACATTCAAATCTGTACTACTTTGTCACTTTCCTTTCGATTCTATTTTAAAAACTTCTATGTTTTCCTCCTAATCTTCTTTCATTGAGCATGTTGACTTTTCATGTTTGAGCCACATGTAGTTCAGTGTTAGAAAGACCTTTTAGAGGCCTGTACCCTAAGCTATTTTCTAGTCAAGTTTCTACTTTCTGTGGTTCTTGACAGAGAAAATACATGTCTTAAGGTACAAAAGGGAGCAAGCCAGTGTCAAGGATGAGAATTTTAGTAACAGTCAGTAGAATCTGAAGACATACATAAAGGTCATCTCTCTAATCAGAACTTGATTCCTAAAAATTCTGGTCCTGTAAGGGCTAATAGCACATAAGTTTCGAGTCTTATTTGAAATTTAAAGAAAATAAGTTGTTAATATTTCAGTTTTCCAGTAAGACTCTTTTTTCGCAGTTCAAAGATTTCGTATTACATTAGCAGTTAGTGTTATTAACGTTCATAGCTGATAATTTATCTAACACAGGTAAGGCATCCCTGTTTATTGCCATGGCATTGTCTTGCCATGTTAAAAAATAAAATAAAAAGTCCATAAAGACCTAGTCAATTCATTATCAATTTCATAATCTAAGAAATCCATTTCCATTAACTGCTTTTAATCAAATATTCTTTTTTTTTTTTTTTTTAATTTTTACCCCTTTAATGAAAATTAAATTGTCATGTGAACATCAACAAATGTCAGTTGTTTTCTATATTCTCCACAAATTTATCTGCACAAAACCAGTTGGTTTTTTGTACAAAGAAAGAGCCAGAGTCATGTCATCTTGGTTTTAAATTTTCAGCATTTTTTTTTTTTCGAGTTGGACTCGTTATTATCAGACTGAGGTTCTTCAAATACTTGTTTCGCATGTTTTCCATTTCCTTCTTGTTTGCCAGTGTCTATTTTGCTGAGAACACAAACTGCAGGTTTTAGCTGTCTTTAATTTCACTGAAGTAGTCTGCATTTTGATGTGCTTGGCCAGGGCTGAACTAGTAGGGAAGAAAGCTCAGTGACACTATCTCCAGTCATTTTAGGAACAAATTTATTAGTGTTCTGTAGATAAGGAGCACAAAATGATCCCTGAGTTATGAAGGGACTCTGATGACTCTGATACAGAAAAGAAACAGGAGAGGTTTGTTCGTAATCTTTGTGAATTAATGGCTGGCTTGCTTCTGTGGTGTGAGGATCAGTATCTGTTAAAACATTTTCCTATAGGGTAGTGACAGATGGCATGTCAGAATTCTGAAATGCTTATATGTTTTAATCCTTTTAAATAATATTGTCTGAATGAGAAGTTTCAAAACTTCTCTTTAGAGATAGTCCCTTCCATTTTTAACATGAGGAGAAATTAGTAGTGGTACAAATTGTACTTTTTATTTGTACTGATAAAATTATCATAAAATATGCCATATTAAATGGGTTGAACTTAATTATGAATAAAGGTGAAGTGTGAATATTTGCTTTTTTCCTTATGTTTCACCTATCTCCATATTTCTAGCATATCACTGTTATTTGTATTTTCAAGCTACTGATTTTTTGTGTTGACCTTAGTGGCAACTAAATTAAATCAATTCAGAATACTTCTACCACTTTTAATGTTTCTTTCTGCACATAAGTATACAATGCTGTAGGTCACCTTTGTTGTTCCTTCTGGATTCTGCTGTATTGTTTTCGAGATAAGTGAGTAATGCCTACAAAGTGGTCAATTCCATATTCTAGTTTTGTCCTAGTGTGCTCTACTGGTTAATCTTGCGTACTGATTTGGGACTTCTTAAGCAGAGATGTCACTGAAGAATTCATAAAAAACATATATTTCCTTATCAATTAAGTAGATACATAAGGGATAATATTTTTCTCTTGGTTTTCTCAACATTAAATTGATCAGACATGCGTTGTCAACTTTCTTAGTTTTTCATAGTTAACTTTTAGATATGACTAATGTATATTGTGTTATTACCTCTGCATATATCTATATTCTTGTGTATATTAATTATTACATTCAACATGTAAATCGAATGTAGGGTCTTAAAGGATTCTCAATTAGCCTACATCCTAACTGAGAAATAATCTTTTTTTCTTCCTTTGTCTAACTGGTTTTATTATTGGCAGAATGGCAGTATTAGTAAAGGTTAGCTGTTTGAGGTCTCTTACAAAAATTTACAAGTCGACATATCTCAATCAGATCTCTTTGTGTACTGTTCTGTTACACTCAGGACCCACAAAGGGCAAGTAAAATCAGTGGCCTTATATATCCTTTAACAAGTGTATATATTACACCTCATTTTTGTAGAAGATAAATATGTGGTTCAGTTTGTGTATCACCCCTGGCTACTCCCCCTTCTCCCCAAGCATTCTGTCAAATACACTGCATATTTCTCTTACAGCTGCTGTGAGTAAACCTCACAAGTGAAATCTTGCCCCTATTCAAGTCAGAGGGAATTCTGCTGTTGACATAATTAAGATCATAGGATCATAGAACGTTTGGGTTGGAAAGGATCTTTAATATCATCTAGTTCCAACTCCCGAGCTGTAGACAGGAGCATCTCCCTCTAGACCAGGTTTATCAAAGCCCCATCCAGCCTGGCCCTGTATACTTCCAGGGTGGGGGGCATCCAGTAACCCTCCAGAGGTCTGGATTTCATTCCAAGAAATCATTAGTCTTCGTGTCTTTGGCTTTCCCTCCTTTTTCAGCCTTCAGTCACTCCTGATGTCCATCTGATACTTCTTGTGACCATTTACAGCTGTGTTTCTCAATTTAAGTTCATTAAAATCTTTTTCTCCAAATAAGGAGTTCTCTGAGATATGCCGTCTTTATAAATTTTCAAATATCTTGCAAGATCTTAGCAAAATTGCTAATGTTGGAATCTGAAATCTTTTTGTCTCTATTATATGAGCAAGAAAATATTTCCTTGGTGGCAAGACTAATTTGGAATGTCCTGTTAACCAGTAAATTTGTAAGTGATTTTTCTAACTGTTGTGGTTTGTGTTTTTTTCCCTCTTAACGATGTGATATCTTAATATTATCTGCTGTTTATATTCCAGTAAAAGTTACAGGTAAAATAGCCCTTTCTTTGGAGATCTTTGGTATTAAACTGCCTTCTTAGTTTTACCTCTTTTTTCAGACACTCTTTATTGCTTATGGCTTATTCTTATCATTAAAATAGCATGATGTAATCACTTAGATCAGATTTGCTGATAACAATGCATATCTTCCTGCTGTTCTTCTTCCCTCAGCTATCTTGAGTTACATAATTACTTAGAGGAACTTTGCTGTGCTCGTGGTAGATCTCCACTTCTTGCCTTTCACTCTGTTCTTCCATTTGCCATACTCAGGTAGTATATGATGGTCTCTGATTTCTCCAGGGATAAAAGAACGTACCCTTCCTGTTAACAGCTTTAATGATGCTCTGAAGGATGGACTGCTTTCTGATCAGTTTTGCAGATGACATCAAACTGGGGGGGAACAATGGATTTGTGTAAGGGTAGGATAGCACTTTCAGAGGGACCTGGATGAGTTGAATGACCAGGCCAAGAAGAACTTTACGAAATGCAAGCCCTGCACTGGAGGAGGATGATCCATTTGTGATAAACACTAGGATGATATGTCTGGGGAGCAGAAACTGGGGACGTTGACAGAAGATATTAATGAACTGGAACGAGTTAAGTATAATGCTACTGTGATGACTGGTAGAAGAAGCACTTACTTATCCTATGAGGGGATGCTGAGGGAGCTGACCTAGATCAGCCTGGAGAAGAGGCAGCTTTTGGGGGAACCTACCCATATCTGTTTATGGGAAAGCTAGCAAGAAGATAGGACCAGACACATTTCTGTGGAACATGGTGGTAGTCTGAGAGACAGTGAGCATAACTTAAAATGAAATAGGCAGACTGGTATGAAGAGAACCTTTCCCCACAAGATCAGTCAGTCAGTGAATGGGCCAGTTGCAAGAGGAATTGTATAGTATCCACTCATGGGTCTTCTCAAGAACCACATGCATAAAGCCCTGAAAAAGTAGGTCTGATCTTATAGCTGTGCCTTCTTTTGCAGGATGTTAATCTTAAGATCTTTGTTAGGCCTTCAATGACCTAAATTGGATTAGGTCATTGTTATTGGATTTTGTGTTACAGATACTGGTGGGATTCAGGTGCTCAATGAAGGGATTCATATTACAAATGCTAGCAACAGCATCTTTTTAGTGTCAGAGTGTCACAAAAGAAAAATTGTGAGAACAGTACCGGTTTTGTGCTGTTGGTAATGATGGGGCTTGCAACTTTTTTATCTTTTTCCTCAAGAGGTACTCATCTGCCTTTTCACTTGTAAGGGAAAGTATGAAAATACCTGGATTCATTTTCAGCATCTGATAAAATTTCATCAAGGCCTAAAGTAGGAAAGCAAATCTTTAGTCATGCAAGTCTTCAAGGCAATAGTAGATTTATCCAAACTAATTCTTATTTGTTCTTATACTTTGACATGCCAGAGGTACCTCATGACCATAGATCTTTAATTCTCTTACTGCTGTCTCTCCAGTGATGAGCTAAAGAAGACAGATTTTAGAGACCTAGTTAGTTATTCCAGCGCAATTTCCTCTGTTGACAAGAGTCCACAGAAGTGCCTTCCATGCTGCTGGCTGTGGCTCTTCCCTCTCCTTTCCATCTTAAATCCAAGTCAGTTCAACTCTCAACTGCACCACCGTAGGCTTGAATTTCTTAGTGATTAATAAGTTCTTAAATATGAAAAATGTATATTTTTGAAGTGATTTGTGCCTCACTAGCTTATTTGAATGAAGATTACTGCATCCCATTTTTTCTCAACTTGGCTATCAGAGGGCCTGGAATAAAAGTTCAGTTTAGAAAAGCATATCCAGAAACATCTCTGCTGAGAAACAGTGCTTCCCTAAGCATGACATTTCCAGTCTTCTGGAAATACATTGTTGCTTCCAGTTTGTTGTATCAATCTCTTTTTGATGAAGTGAGGTTCTGCACCCACAGCTGTCAGACAAGATGTGCCAGTAGGAACTTTTTCACTTTCTTACTTGAGACTATTGATTAGCCTATAGGCATCATTTTATGTAGAAATAATAATGATTCTTCAATATATGTGATACATACATAGGGAAAGTGATTCCTGATGTTCAAGAAAAAACAATAATGGTTTCTGTGACTGTTGTAACATTGCAAAACTTGTATTTAATTAGTCATCTAGTACGCTTTCTTCTCTTTTTCAATATTTGGATTAGTATCTCCCTAAATGGCTGTACATATTAATGACAATAAACAGTTCACTTCTTAAGAAAAATAATAAGCTTTTTATAATAACATGAAATTGAAAAAGAGACAAATTTATTGAATAGAAGTAGATGTGTTGAAAATTCTGTAGGATTTAAGGATTTGTCTCCATTTGCATGTTGAGGCATAAATATTAAGAATTCCAAATTGGATGAATTGGGTTGGAAAGGAGGGCTTGTCTTTTTAATCTGCTACAGGATAGCTTGCAGACTTGGAGTGAGGACTGACAAGATGAGTTTTTTCTGAGGAAATAATTGTCCTGATCTTCTAGGAAAAACGTTTACTGCATCTGTAATATAGTGACCGTTATTTCACTAAATAATATTAAGTGAAAAATAGAAAAGTTTAAGACTTTTTTTTAAAGAAAGCTTTAAACTTTTTAGATCTGAAAGAGAAGTTTAAAATGTATTTTTCAGTAGGTTAAACAGGATAGTAATACTGAAGTGTCTTTAGAAAAGCAAGATGCTTCAGATAAAAACAAAGGTTTAAGGTATTCATCAGGTACCTAAACAAAGAAATGTAAAGAAAGACATAGTCACTATATTATTTATGCCTAAGTAGTTTACATGGGCACACAGAATTTCAGATTTGTACAGTTTGAGGAATTTTGTAGCAGTGAAAATTTTAATTTCTTCTACCAAAGTATATACAGAGCATTTTGTGTAGTTTAATCAAAATTGCATTTGTAGTTCAGGGTGTCTTCAGTGAAACATTAACTGAAAATTTAGGGTTCTATAAAAGATATTGTATAACTCAAACACAGGTTGTACTGTGTTATTCTTTCATGTATTGAAGCACAGTCAATATTGTGGAAGTTATTTACTGCTGGAGAAATACAACATCTTGAAGATTTTGTGCAGACTAGCCAACTGCTTTTAAAGATGTAATGTTTGTGACCTAAAGGCTATCTACAGAACTGTGGGAAGAATGGGTCAATCATTTAGTTTCAGAAATGTCTTAGTGTTTGAGAACTACATACTCTTACATTTTTTTTTAGAACTTGAAATATCTTAGTAAACAAGCAAAGTCCTACGAGAACTTGGTGTACCTTATCATACCACATATGCTCTACCTCATCTCTTAAATTAAAAAAAAAAAAAAAAAGTTAAATTGCTAGTTGAGCTCTAGAGATGTTGTCATCTATTTATACTTAAATACTTTTATGTGAAGTCACTTAAGAAAGCCAGTGAGCAAATAGCATCTAAACTGTAGTGCCAGAAAAAGTCCCCATGGCAGGGACTTTTTGTGCTGTAGGATACCAAAGTAAGAAACTTCCTGGTGTTACTGGGTGCCTAAGTCACCACACCAATACAAATTACTTCAAGTTGCAACATGACAAAAAATTACCTTTTTGTCATTTTAGTGATTATTCCAACCTGTCTGTGGACTGAAATACCATCAGAACTTACAGGGCTTGCTACAGACAATATGCTTGGCTTCAGAACTTGCACTGAACACCTTGACTTCAACAGCTTTTCTCTGTCAACATCTACCACCACTTC
This sequence comes from Odontophorus gujanensis, assembly GCA_013399175.1. NCBI lineage: Eukaryota > Metazoa > Chordata > Aves > Galliformes > Odontophoridae > Odontophorus > Odontophorus gujanensis. The sequence continues at coordinate 398,471 of VXAB01000413.1, forward strand.
CATAGGAAGCCAAGGGCAACATCTTTTCAATGCCTGTCATTATGTTGACTTAAGTGTCTGAGGGACTGCACCTCTCTCAATCATCACCTCACTCTGCACCTTCCTTTTAATGATTTTGGCAGATTATTAAAGATGTTGGGTGAATATGGGTAACAACATTCGGAAGACCTGTGGAATTTGTTCCACTGGGAAGGGACTGTAGCACTCACTTCCCTGGCAGCTTTCAGAATTAAACAATAAACCCTTTGTATATACTTTCTTTTTTTCTTTTTTATGCATACAAATGAGCAATAAAATAATTATTTTTCTTCAGCCCACAGAATGGGATGAAAGAAATACAAGGCAACTAAAATTGTTAAATCTCTGTTTTGGTAGAAGGAAAGTGCACAGGTGCTCTGATTGTTATAAAAGGCATTGTTTGACTTAATGTTTTTCTCAAAGGGAAAATTGTATTTTCTATTCAAAGCCTGAGGTAAGCATGTGGGCTAAACTAGACTAAACCTTGTTTATTGTAATTATTTATATTTTGTTGCCCTGTGTTCTCACTGATGTTTTGCTCGGTTTGGTATCCTCTTGCATTAATACTGATGTGATGTGAAACCTCTGTAGAAAACATGCTATCCATAATTGAGAATATTGCATCAAGTATCCTTTCTCCTTGTTGACACCAGTTCAGCTCAATTTAATTAAGTAGTCATGTACTTGGTTATAGGATCTGGTTGTTTTCTTGTCATCAGCAGCACACATTCTAATGTTTAAAAGTTGAATGTAACACTTGTTTTGCTGACACTGCCTAGATTTCAACAGGATTTTATAGCTGTTACACTGTGAAAGTTTTCCCAAGGTGGGATCAGGCTCATCTTGTGCAAAACTTGGAAGACAGTTCATCTTTCATTATGGAAGTTCTTACAGGCTTTAGGAGTTTGGTTTTGTCTCTAAATATTTGGAAGTTACTTTATACAGTCTTTCCTAGTAGGTATCTATCTGTCAGCTACCTGTCCTGTTATCTTTCTTTTTCCTTTGAAACCTCAAAGTTCTTTTCTGGCAGTCTACAGACAGTCTTGACAGGGCTTCCATAAGTGTCCAGCAACTGTTACCTGTCTCTTTGACACCTGGCAGTTGTTCCAGTTAAATGCTATAAATGACAGTGTCCTGAAGGATATAATATACTTCTGAGAGCACAAGAACTGGAAGTTACAGTTTGCCAGTTTCCAGAGGGGATAGCAGAAATCTCCTTGTAGAACCTGTAAAGCATGCTGAAAACCTTTATGACATGTGGAAGAGTGAATGTTTGAGTCAGCAACAGAGACAGAGGAACACCATGTTCTTTGAATTATGAGTGAGGGAGATGTATTCAGAGGCTCTACAACTTAGTGAAATACTTTTTATACTAGAAAGATTTCTCACATTTTGTTTTTTAAAGAGTGGTGTGCACAAAAATTTTTCTCTCGACAACAAATTCATCAATGATTACAGAAGTGACCCATGGAAATTACTCTGCTCATTTACATATTTGTCTGAAAGGTTTTTGAAATAATTTGTAATCATCACATTTCATTTTTGTTACTGCTGTGGAGCTCCTAGTTGTTATGCAGTCTTGTGTCTTGAACTCAGGTGGAAGTATAATAGACAGTGCTTGCTTAATAAAATATAGCTGTTTTGATGAGAACATTTCAACATGACATAGTAATAATGCTAAGAGTTGACCTCATCATCCTTTTATCCTACCAAAGATTTAACAGGGGCTGAATTCAATTGTTCAGTGTATCTTACCTGTTCATAAAGTTCCCCAAGGATGGGGACTTCAAAGCTCCCCACGCAACCAGAGCTTTCTCAATCTGTACTAATTTTTTACTTCGGTATCTGACCTGTTCTTGCTATAACCTAAGACATCTCTTTTTCAGCCTTTCTTCAGAGAACAGTATTTTTTTAAACCTCTATATGGATTTTCTCCATTTACCATATACTTGAAATCTCATCATTTTCACTGGTATGCTTGCATTACTTTCCATTTTGTTGAGATCTATGAAGTTAATAACCATGGTTTCTATCTTCTATGTCATTAATGAAAATACTGACTAGTTATGAGCCCATGGCTGGACCATATAGAGAAACTATTCAAATCTTAGTTAAAGCAAAAATTCCAATCATGTAGTAGTTTTGATCAGAAGTCAGAAATGTGTAACCTATGACCTGTTGTTAGGCCTTATTTGAGTTTGCCTAGTTATTAATGAAAAGACATTGCGTATGTAAATATTTCTTCAGAATTTGTTTAAATACTCAGCACTTCACATGGGAATTAGTCCCTAGTACACTGCTCTCATTGCATAACAAAGTGACGGAGTAGAATTTTGAATATAAAAATGTTTACCTATATATATATTCTTTTAAAACAATGTTTTGATCATTATGTATGATTAACATCTTGGAACATATACTTTTTTGAAAGCCTTTGAGTTGTGAATATATTGAGAGATTTATAAGATGGCTGTTTAAATAGCGTTTTGTTCATGGTAAAGCAAACCAACAAACCATCTTGGCTTTGGTTTTCATTGGTGTTTTGTAGAGTTCCTTTTTCCTCAAAACACATTATATTAGAAATGTAAATTCCTTTACATCTCTAAGCAACATACATCAACCTGGCCCCGCCCTTGATTCCAAAAACCAAATTCTCGAGTCAAGCTTCAAGAACTTAAGAACAGTATTTCCTTGTGCTTAATGCTTTCAGAAAGAAGTGTTTGTATGGTAGTGCCTTTCAGCAAGTTGTGCTCTTAAGGTGCTGGCAGAAAAGCCAGTTATTTTTATTTTTTTATTTTATGGATGACTAAAGTGCTTGCTTTCAGTCTTGATTTACTGTTGATCTGGATGAGAGTATAGTTAAATAAATGAAAACTTTTTTGCCGTGATTAATCCTCTTAGCTATTAATTCTTCCACAGATTACTTATCAAAATAATCTTTGAACTGTCCATACAAAAAGAGGCCCTCATTGCCCAAAAATTGCAGCACAGAAGAAACCAGTATCTTAACCTGTAATGCACTTTTAATGGACACTTTTGTTATCCTCCCTGTTTGTACAGTGGCTGCACTCCAACCATAGAAATGTAATTAAAAAAAGCTTAGACAGTATTCTAAAGTAACTAAAGTAATTTGGTATAAACAACAAAGGTCTGAAGTCAGAAGTATTGAACATGGAAAGCATAGTATAGATGGAATCTGCTACATACCCTAGTGCCAACGAAGTGGGATCATCACAGGGGACAGAATATTGTAATAATACTGTTAGAGGATCTGAAGTGATAATATGGTATTATATCATGATTAAAAACAGTGAAGGCTTCCAACAATAACAGTAAAAAATTTGAACCACAGAATCCCCAAATATCCAGCTTTGAAATAGACAAGTTAGACGGGTGTTCGAGCAACATGGTCTAGAGGGAGGTGTTCCTGCCTATAGCAGGAGGGTTGTTACTTGATGATCTGAAATGTCTCTTCCAGCCCAAACCATTCTATGATTCTGTGATCCTTGAATCCAGCTGGCTCCACACAAGACCACCCAGAATTCAAACTCATATGTCTGAGAGTGTTGTCTCCAAACTGAGGCAGCTTAGTGACTTCAGCCCTGGGCAGTTCCAGTATCTGAACACCCTCTGGTTGAAGAACCTTTCCCTAACCCTCCCCTGACACAGCTCCATGCCATTCCCTCAGGCCCTATTGTTGTCACAGAGAGCAGAGCTCAGTGCTGCCCTTGCTCTCCCTGTGAGGAGCTGCAGCCGCCATCAGGCCACCCCTCAGCTCTGCTGCTCTGCTCTGAGCAAACCAAGGGACTTCTGCTGCTCCTCATGTGTCTTGCCCTCTTGCCCTTTCACCATCTTCCTAGTGCTCCTTTGGATGCTCTGTAGTAGCTTTTTGTCCTTTTTATATTGTGGTACCCAAACAGCACCCAGTGCAGGAGGTGAGGCCTTGCAGAGCAGAGAGGACAATCCCTCCCCTCACCCGGTGCCCATGCTGGGCCTGGTTCACCCAGGTTGCAGTGGGTCCTGCAGGCTGCTGCCAGGGCACACCGTTGGCTCATATTCAATTTACTGTCAACCAGAACCCTCAGATCCCCTTCCACGAAGCTGCTTTCCACCTACTCATTCCCCCAATATGTACATATATCCAGGTGCAGAATCCAGCGCTTGCTCATGTTAAACTTCATCATTTAGTGGTTGGTGATTGCCCAACCCTCCAGTTTGTCAATATCTCTCTGCAAGGCCTCTCTACCTTTGAGGAGGTCTGCAACTTCTTCCAATTTAGAGTTGCCTGCAAACTTGCATGTTATGTCTTCAAGTTCTGTGTCCATGCCATCGGTAAAAACATTAAAGAGAACCAGCTCTAAAATGTAACCCAGTTGAACCCCAGTATGACTGGCCACCAGCCTGATACAACCCCATGTACTACAGCTCGTATGATCCAGACCCATCAGTCAATTGTTCACCCATCATATTACCTTTTTATCTAGCTGCATATTACAGTTCAGAAGCTCCCTTAAGGATGTTTGAAAAAAAAAAAAAAATACAAAGAAACAACAAAAACAAAAACAACCTTAACAGAAGTCCCTTAAACCTTCAGGCGCACAATTATGTGTAATACCATAAAAAAAAAGAATGAATGGACTTTCTCCTTTTTCCACAGATACCATTCAAATGTTTTCCAGTGATAAAAGTTGTTTTTAAATGACTCCATTTTCCCTTACATCTTATTTCCCAAACAAGTGAAAACAAAACCACAAGTTTAGGAGACCAAACACCTTGTTGCCTGTAGGTCCTAATAGTTGTATTCAAATCTGGTACTTTCTGTGTAGAGGAAAATAGTCCATGATCTCAACTCCCTGTGGAGTATTCCAAGTCTCAGGTGTTTGCTGGAAACATTGCAACAGTGAGGCATAAGAGGTTAGGATCAGTTCCCATTTCTGCTTTTTTATGACATGGTTAACTTTGCAAGGACAATGAAGGAGCATGGTTTGTTTTTGAAGAACAATT
>VXAB01000413.1:413492-430992 GCA_013399175.1 Odontophorus gujanensis
TCCCCTAGCAGACTGTCCAAAGTAATTTACGTTCTAAAAAGATATATTGTACCTTTATTTACATATCTGGGAAGTGATGGAATACAAAATGATTAATGTGTCAAAATTCAGTCTCTGAGAATCATGATGAGTCAAATCTCATCCACTGAAATCAAAGAAAACAAAAATGAATGGGCTTTAGTTGTCAGAACTATCCTATGTGTTAGCACAGTGGTACTGAAAGCCTTTCCCATTGTTTCTACTTCTAAGTAGTGTCAGCCAATAACAAGGCAGCCTATCCAACTACTATTACTATAAAATACTATAGTAATACTAGCAAGCGTTACCAAAACATTCTACATTTTAAAGAATTTAAAGTATTTTTGTCTGTGGTGTAGGCAAGCACTAATAGTAGGGGACACTTTTCTGTTAATTTCAATTCAGTTCTGAAACATCTGTAAAAAACTATGGAAACTACAGGCAGACCTTGTAATACATAGTCAAATTAATGTGTCAGTTCAATGCGCTGAAGTGAGGTTTGCTTCTCATAACGTGCTATCTCTGGCTAAGAGAAAGGAAGGACATTAAATCAGAATTCAGAAATTAAAAGGGGGTAAAATTTCTCAGAGGAAATAGGGACAAAATCCTACTAGAGGTTAAAAACATTCCTAGAGTTACTGTATCAAGACTAGTATTCTTATTAGATATTCTCTTCAACTGCTTCAAATCAAAGCTGAAGCAAAAATAAAAGGTTTTATAGAAGTGTGGTTTTTTATTTTGTTTTGTTTTGACTTTTTATTTTGCTTCATTTGTGTTTTAACACCAGTTGCATTAAATTGTGTTCATGACAGCATTATTATGGGCCCTTACAAATTCCAAACGGAGCTCTTTAACAGTTGTTGTGCCATTATTTGTTGAATCAGCCAAATTCTACAGCATTGTGCTATGTTCCACGTTTTTACACCAAATCTCTGACAAAAAAAAAAAAAACTAGAATGTTTTGTATACTTTTACTTTTTAAAAGTTTTTTTTTTTACCTTCATATTTTCCATATTAACTTCATCATAATATCTTTGTCCCCTTAGTCCCTGCCACACTAAGACTGTATATTTTATGAATATTGAACATTAATGAACATATATTCATAAATAAGTGTATGCATACAAAAATATATAAGTAGCTGAGAAATAGGTTTTTGTGTGTGGATCTGAATCAAAATAAGGTCAAAACATGCTGCCTAGCTTTATGGTTCATTTTATGTTTCAGTAGCATCTTTCCAGTCTTTAAAAGGAGCCTTGTACTGAAAAGTAAAAAGAGATTAAGGTTTTCAAGGTTTTTCTGTTGTTTCCTGTTGTTATATTTCTTTTTCCCAGCAAAATGAATAGTTACCTCCAGTAGAGTGTGGAGCAGAATCTTGTACATCATGTAACAGCTACATCTATGAACTTCATTTCAAGATTGTTTTTTGTTTATCATACAAGAATATAGGACAGGCACTGAAATTAAATATTTATGCCATGCTTACAATTTTATCCTGTTTTTATTTTCTGAGGTTAGTAATAACCAAAGTATTTTAGTGTTGGAAAGGTTTGATTGCAGTATCCTCATTTCCCCTGAGCCTACAAGTCACAACACACAGGTAAACTTCTATATCTAGCAGAAACACTTGGACATTAATGAGATGCAAATAGTGCTGCAGTCCATCTCTCTTCATTTATGGCTATCAAATGCAGGACTTCATACAACACGAGTTGGAGTCCCATGGTGTTGGTGAAACAGTTATTCCCTCCATTTAGGTTCATGGAAACATTCCTACTGGAGATTTTCTTCTACTGAAAAACACATTTAATTGTATTTCTTCCATCCTCCTTACTTATCCAAGCATGTGCTCGGATGAGGAAAACATTATATATATATATACTATAAAAGGTAACTCCTGAAATTTGGTAAGATGCTTATCTCATGACTTGTTTTTTTCCTCCCCATATTTATGTTATACAAGAAGAAATTCCAAGTTCCACTGTGGCATACTTTTTATGCTTGATAGGTCGGCAGTATAATTTTATTTGTTCATCTTACTTGAAATCTCTCATAATCCTTTTGGAATGTAATTCAACGATTATGTTCTTTAAGGTAAGAAATATTTTTAATAACATTATTTTATGGATTACTGGGATGTGTAATGCTGACATCACTAAGGCGTCCCAGCTTGGGTTGGCTTCCAGTAGAACAGCGTACCCAGTTGCAGTGTTTATTCAGAATGGACATGAACTTCTGCTTTTTTTCCCCCATGAGGGGGATGGGATGCTTGTCAAAGTAATCAGATGGAAAGAGACAGCAGACTGAATGATTTCAAATGGTAGAAGGAAGTTACAAAAGTCCAACAGATAAGGAGGAGAAGACAGCTCTCTCAGGCTGAGCAGCAAACATAGGACAGTTAAATTGAAAGTGGCATTTGGAGATGAATAAAGTCTGTGGGTCCAATTAATTAAGACAGTGAACCAGAAGAAATTCCATTTACCTGACCTCTCACGCTGAGAGTTTCTGCTCTTCTCCTTATTCATATTATATCATCATATTTATGAAAATGTTTCAGGAAAGAAATGCTGAAATCCCTAAATAATAATTTCGTTATGCTTTTCTTCTTCAGATATCAGGTAAGTTCTCAAGAATTACAGTATGTTCCAAAAATGAGGGATGCCACAAAACAAGTTGTAAGAAAAATGCAACCAACATTTCTCCCAACTTGTTTGGTGTACTCAAGGGTTTGGAGGTCCAGCATTTTACAAGTGACCTTCTCAAATACTAATTTAGCCCAGGCACACAAGCTGCCAAATGGAGACTTCCTTTTAACCCTTAACTACACATCAAAAGACAGAACAGGGAATTCAAATGTTTACAACCCATTACATACTCACAGAAATACTGGTTACATTTGAGCAATATTTCCTCCTTTCTCACACAACCGAGTTTTTGAAACTGTGTTTAATCTGCTCTTCGTCGTGTTTGATTTCCTGATGTTTATCATCATGAACAAAAGCTCAAGCTTTACAAGTACAAAGGTACTACGAAAAATTAAAAATATCTATCTTGGCATTTTCCTGCTATAAAATATCTGAATTTGTGTGCTGTGATCATGCATGTTCAGTTCTGTATTATTTTTTTATGCATCCCACTCTGTACTTGCAAATTCATACATAAAGATGAATCCGCAGCATTTTGTCAAATGAAATTATCCACCAACAAAAGCAATAACAGGATCTTCAGCACAGCATAAACAAGCATGCAGAAGCACACATTTCATCTAAAGTGCCATTACCAAATACTGTCGCCCACTTAAGCTCAAGAAAAGGAATTCCTTTTTTCACTTCCTCCTGACTCTGCTTGAAAAGCCCTTCCTTGCCACTCGGTCTGAGCAGGCACAAAGGGAGGAAAACATAGAGCTGAGATGACACTTTATTCTGTGTGTTAAAAAAGGAGCTATGCCAAAAACTACTATGTCATATGCTTCCCAAATGTGAATGCCTTTATTTTCCCTGAGAACCCATAGGATTTATTGACTTGAGTTACTCTGATGGTTCTCCCTGAATGTTCCACAGGTACCCATCAGCTCAACTTTCTGCTGACTTATGAGCAAGGACCTTTTGCCCAGTCACCTCCCTGTACCCTGCTAATGTGGTGGAGGAATGAGCAAGGTTTGAACTGCTCCTTTTAAAAATGCTTGTTTTAATAGGTAGTAAAGTTCATACAGTAAGGTCCACTGGGGAGTACACTGGCTAAGGAGGAGGGGTAGAGGTGAGGGAAGAGAGAAGGAAGTGATGTCACACTCGCCTGCCCTGACATGAAAGGCTGTGAGATGTGCAGGTAGTTTGGCTTTGGCAAACTGCTGACTGCTTCACTTTAACAAACAAATGGATAAATGAGACAATGTCTGCTTTCTTACAAGTTTTGTTATGAAAGGTTCACACACTTTTGTGTGAAATAAAAGTATGATGCTAATCAACACCTCTTAGTCATTAGCATATATGGTCTATAAATAGCTGCTTTTCCTTTGTGTAACTGGATCGTAATTACTCTTTCATTCAAATATAAATTCTACCACTAATATATTTTCTTCTTTAAAAAAAGTTTTGTTGACTTCAATATTAACCAGTTTATCAGCACAAATGATTGAAAAATAGGTAAGGAATGGCAGGAAAAAGCAAATTAAACACAATTTACTAAGTGGGCAAGGTATGTATATTGCTTTTCACCTCCAAAACCTCATCATTTGTTTAGTCTTGCAACCAATATAAGTGGGCCAGTATCTTTCCACACATGAGAAGGGTAGTAATTAGAGAGTTAGGGAGACCATGATCTACATCCTCAGCTAAGACTGAATCAGTATTACGTAATTATAAATACTGAGAATATATTCACATCCTTAAATTAATTATTTTTCGTATTTTATTTTATTTTGTTTAATTTGTAGTTGGTTTTCTTTAGAATACACAGCTTTCTGGGAGGAGGGGATTACACTTTTTAATTGTTTTCCATAAGTATCTCATAATCATCACGTTTATAATGTTTCCCTTGCTTAAAGTTAATTTCTTTCATTAAATTATGCTGGGAGAAAAATACTGTAGAAGAAAGTTGAGGAATCAAAAGTAAGGCAATTTGGAAACTGCAGGGTTTCTTCATTAAATGTTCAAGAATTTTAGAGGGACATGTTACAGACAGACATTTTTGAGTCCATTGTAATCGCTTACACCAACACATGACCAGTCAAATTCTGGGGCACAATTAGTTCCCTGCTAATGCTTAGAATACTTAAGACTTGCATAGCTGAGCAGATGGCCACACACCGAGATCTGTGCACTTGTATTGGTGTTCATAGTCATGCTACTCTATTCTTTGATAATGCCAGACACATGATCTCTTTTATAAGATGAGAGCATTACATATGAAAATAATACAGTGTATTTGGTTGAGTTTTAGGAGTGGAGGATTTTTCGGTTTGGAATTTTTACTGCTGTTGATGGAATGAGTTGAACCAATCTACAGAAAAAAGCACTGCTTTTTGAAAGTGTGGATGGGCTCTCACATGTACGCAAGAATCTTGTGGTTTTAATATATGTATGCAGAACATAGGTTCATGCCAGTGGCAGAAATTGGCACCAGTGGAGGTACAGCTCTGTTCACTAAGGAGTACTCAAAAACTTATTAGGCAACTGAACTACATTGTACCTTTACATTTATTAACTCATCTTGTTGTAACTTGTCTGGAAGAAACTTGTTTAGAATCAACAAAATTGTCCAGATCATGGGGAAAAAAACAGGAGAAGTGAGTGTTACACACCTTTGAAGGCATTTTAAAGGGAACCATGTAGAATTTATGCACTGAAAGTAGTACATTAGCTAACCAAGCAGAAAGAGAATGATCACATAGTCATCAATTTCATTTTTCTTTAATAGATAGTAGACTGACTGGTCATTATCTCAGACCAGCTAATGCAAAAATTACTTTCATGTATCCTAACTGCTTCTTGGCTCTCCTATGCTACTTTTAGCATTGAATAACAGAGATAAATTCAGACTATGAAACTACTTCTCAGTAGACAGCTGAAAAGTTGGTCATGACCGATAAATACTATAATACTTTTAAAACAGAGAACATAGATCTCTTATTCTTCTCCATTAATAAGTAAAAAACAAAATGGTATTTTGTCTCATTATAGTGAGGAGCCAAGAGAAGAAGCTGTAAATATGAGGAAGGGAGAGTTTGTCAGTTGGATAATGCTGCTTGTACTTTTCATTCCTTTTGTCTTACTCTCCTTGAGCACATCCAGTGGGATGGGTGCTAGGAGAACTCCCCAATGACAAATCAACTGAAAATATTGTTTAAATGTACCGAACACTGATCTACAATGGTCTCCTTACTGTCACAATTGCATTGCCATTTAGCTAGGACTTTCCTATTCCATGCTACAATAACAAATGTGATTGTGCAATGCACTTAATCTACACATGATGACATGTGGCTTCATAATTTTTGGCCGACTATCACCTCCAGAGTGATAATTTCCACAGCTAGAGAATAAAGAATGGTGGAGAAGGGTCTGGTCAGCCTGGAGGGGTCTGACACAGCCTTTATTTCTTCTGATATCTGAGGACAGAATTCTCTGAACTGTATTTCTAACAGAATATTCTACATATCTGAAGATCAGTCTACTTCTATTTAGGTATAATATTATTTACTAAATTAAGAATTAGGAATGTCAGTTTTCAATAATACTATGTATCTCCAATTTGGTGTTTGAAAAGAAATACATTAAATCTCCCTCCTCCTAATCTAGAAAAATGGATAACTGGCACAAGTAAATTGTTTCAAGAAAGCAAAAGCAAAAGCAAACTGAATAAATAGGTCAAATTATAGATCAGATTAGGAACTATTTCAGTGTAGATTCTGTACATTTAAAACTCGTTCAGTTAAAAATTGTTTGATCCTCAAATCTCATTGATTTTCTCCCTTTCTGTTCCATGGTCCTTTTTCTGCTTTCATGGTTTTGTGGTATTTAAATTCTCCCTGGAGAAGATCACAGTTTCGTTTCTGCTGCAGTCTGTACAAACGTACAGTAAAATAGCCATTCTCCTGAAGACTGTGGAGGCTTACAGCTGAGTTAGACTAGTAAAAATTAATACATGAAACATTTACCAATAAGTGATCTGGTCAAGATCTTCAGAAAGATCAGTTGCAGAGCCAACAGTATCAACCCAAACTGTCGCTCCTAGTTGGAGAACTACAGATGCTACTCTGTGTTTTCTTGATCTCTTTATACACAATCTGACTTATATGCACAAAATGCTAATGTATCAAAGGCATTTCCACTCAGTTCTATTCTCCTGTAAATCAGGAACCAGAAGCTATTGCCATGCATTCAACAGCATCGGTATTAATTGTTCCCATTTCATATTCTTTTTGTCTAACCAATGCAGCTTGACAGTCTTTAATGGAATTTTCAGATGCACACCATGGATTCTTAAGTGATCACTTTTTCTCCCCAAACATATTTGTTCTCTCATATTCAGTGCGACTTCCACACACTTCAGGTGCCTAATTTCCAAGCACAAAATGAAATACTAATTCATTTTAATATGTTTTTTCCATGCTAGTAATTACAGAAACTTCCAAATGTATTAGTTAATCTAGCTAATAATTTTCTCTAAATGCAAAACTAGAAGGGCTGCTCTGAAAGAAATGCCTCCTAGTTAATGATATTGGCCCCTTATGTCAGAGGTGAATGTTGGTGGTATGGCAATGGAGGCCAAACCTTCCCACAGATATTCCATTACATGTTGCTGCTGTGTCACAAATGACAGCAGAGAGGCAGTCTGACAAAAGGCTGCCTGACATGGAAATGGTTATGAAAAAAAAGCTGTGTCAATGAAATCCTCCATGAGGAAAAAATGGCACCCACTGACATCCATCAATGCTTACTGAATGTTTGTGTAAACCAAACAGTGGATGTGAGCACAGTGAGGCAGTAAATGTTGTTTCAGCAATTGTGACAGTGACAGTGGGATATCTCCACTGGTGCAGATTTTTTCAAGCATAGCATGCAGACTCTTGTTCAGTGATGAAAATGCATAGCTAATGGTGACTTGGTTGAATAATAGTCTTTTGTAACTGAGGATTTTCTCCATCAAATAGTGTTACTGTGCTCTTTGTATCTGTTGTAGTTTCCGTGGAAGTAAATGGGAGGAAATACTTTCAGAGCAAGACTACATATTTCATTCATTCTTTTAAAACTTATTTTATAAAGTAATCATTTTGTATGTAATGATTTATGTAAAATTTTACAAATATATAGACAAATTAAATATATTCTCTTGAGTCATCTGAGTCATGCTGAATCCCTGTAGTTTGAGCATATTACGAATAGATGAGACTAATTATCAGGGATCCAACAAGGACAAAGAATGTAGCTCGCCTGCTGAAAAGAGAATGTTGAAACAATTTACTGAATAACCCATGTCCTTTGGGCTGGGACTGTATTTCTAGGATCACATATCTATATCCTTGATGATACCCTTTCTTGAGTGGAGACTGTCATTGCTCCGAAGACATACTTAAAAAATACAGATTAAAAGCCTGCTATGAGTATCAACTGGAGTACTAAATAGTGTAAAATTAATTTGGACTAATCAACATTCTCAAGAACATATTCAAACCTCAGATGTCTTAATGCATGAAACCAACAGTACGTATACTGAGTAAAATGTCCTTTCAAGCTTGACAAAGGAGCAATGGAGCAGCCTTTTATTTATTTATTTATTTCTCTTCAGACTTATATCTTCAGTATATGTATATATATATATATATGAACATGTATACAAAAATCCTTACATGTATATATATGTATAAATACATCTAATGTCTTCGATCATCTGCTACAGTTTTTGAAATAAAGGGATCACATTATTTTTTTTTCTTACAGAACTGATTTACACAAACATCACCACAAAAATCTGCCTGCTTAACTCTTCCCTATATATCTGCAACATTTTCTATCTAATCTTTTGCCCATTATAAAGCCAAATTTCACTCTTAAATTGGCTTGTTATATGATTGCATAGGTTTTAAAAGAAGATTTCTAAAAGATACTGTTCATTTATTCTTTTGGAAGTAGGAAAACCCATATCAATCTAATTGGTTCTATTTCAAACCACTTCAATTCATTTTATCATTATTTATATTCTGTATGTTATTTACCATACGCTGAGCAAAAGAATTAACCTAAATGATGGTGCCATTGCTTAGCTTTGTACTCTGCATTTGTACTGGTAAAAGTTCAAATATCTTCTAGTAGATATTGCCTTTAAAGCTGTTACACCTATTGCATAAAAATACTCTAGTAGACTTCACTCTCTCTTAGTTCTTTTCCCTAGTCTGTGGATCTTGTTTCTCTAACCCTTCTGTCTAACTAAGATCATTGTATTGCTATGGCACTCTGCTTGCCCTTAGCTGCACCTTCTCCATTTCTGTAATATCCTGTTTTATAATAGGGTGACCTGCACTGTGCAGTTTTCTTAATATGGACTCATTAGTCTCTTGGACTGTGCTAGGATAATTTCCTCAAATTTCTATTGAATAATCATATCTATACTTTTCCAACATATTATTGGTTTTTACTTTTTTTTTTTTTTTTTGTCTGATAAACACTACACAAATTAGCTCAGTAGTTTTTCTTCCCTCTGCAGTGTACAAGCCCTTCTTCTCTCAAGTATCATTCTCAGTACCAGTCAAATCAGAAAGTCAGAGTCACATGGAATGATCTTGGTGGTTGCCTTCTTTTTCCCACTAGAAGCCAAACACCCAGTCCTCCGGTCTTCTGTCCATTCTCTTCCTCCCCTCTACCTGAAACTCACTCTTCTGTTTTGATTAAACAACTTATGATGAGTACTGGAAGCTAAAGATTGTTATGCTTAGAAGATACACAGAAGTAAACACAGGGGAGGTGAAGGCGGATGGCAGGATTTGTAGGATATAGGTTCATGGCAGGATATAGGGGACATTTCATAAGAAAGAACAGGGAGCAGCCAATGGGGAGGGAAGGTTGATGTCTCTTCTGGGATGCAAACCATAAATTATTTATCAACTGCTGGGAAATATTACACTGTTTCCACAATCAACATATAAAAATAGTTAAAGAACTCACCTGCAGCATCAGACAGAGAACACTTTGTTTCCAAACCTAGTAGTTTATTAGTTGGATGGAACTACTTTACTAGGCAGGATATGTAACTTCTACAGCCACTAATGGTAAATATTCAGGGAACTATTCTTCTTAACTGGTGTAATAGTGATGCAGATTACATATGTACATGGGCATAATTCCCACATATTCATTTCACTTTATTAATGTCTCCCCCCCTCCCCCCAATCTTGGAGGTCTTTTCCAGCATGTGCTCCTCTACAGAAAGTGGTGTCTCATGAGAATGTGCTCACGTTCCTTAGTGCTCTCTGAAGGAACTTGTCTGTCTTCAGAAATCTTTTGGAGTTTTCTGATTAAGACCTTTGAGTTAACGATCCTTTTGATCATTCATCAAGCCCAGAGAAAAAACTGTTTGGGAAGAACTGATGTGTGCATGTTTAAGTGCGTGGCTGTTCCCTACAAAGACAATAATTGAGTAGGAAGGGCCTTAGAGTGCCAGTTGGAGTCAACACAATTACTAAGTAGAAAAAGGAGGAAGGTATTACAGATCTACTGCACACAAACCAACTGTTAACTTTATATATCCAAGAGAACTCATGCTCTTTGTATCTCCATATCTGCTAACATATCAGTTTCACTTCAGTCATCCCAGCGAAGAGTAGAGACCAGACAACGAGAGTGTCACCCTTATTAAATCTTCAGTAAGCCTGACAGCTGGCCTTCTTTCTTCTTCAGAAACCCTGTTGTGCTCTGAGAGGTTCACCTGGAATCATATTTGGAACCTTAGATGAATATTCTAAGTTCCATTTACAGAAAAAATGATGAACAGCATTTTCAGTGTTTGTCTCTAAGAGGGTTGAGAAGGCTTCTGTTATATCTTTTTCACTTACTAATTTAAGGTGATAACTTTTCATGCTTCATATTTGCACTCTGTTGCATGTTCCTGAGGTATATGTTAACCAGCATCAAAATATTATGTAACACACAACAGAGAGAATATGGGTAGTGCCAAGCAGATTATTCTGTGTGGTATTTTGGTAGCAAGCACAAGGGAATGTAAGTATGAGTGAGATTGGATTGGGAATATCAATTTGTAATTACAAATGATATTTAATTAAAAAATTATAACAGATTAGCTATACCATTACTTTCTGTAATTTTCCGAATCATAACAAAAATATATTAGTGCATTATGTTATCTTATCTTCATATGTAGTGATTTGTTTAACAGCACTTTGCATAAATTAACAGAAAGCAGAAGAATCTCTACAAGCACAAGGGAATTTGCAAGGCAAAATGATAGGGAATCACTTAATTTCCAACCCCACTATGCTATCCATAAAGAAAATGATGCCTGTGCTCTTTACTTCTACTGACATACTAATACTGTCACAGAGAGCTTGGAATAAGCACCTTCAAGCAAGTGAGCTTGTGAAGTAAAAACCTGGATGTGTATCCATGTTCTGTAATAACCATAGGTGCCGGAATATTTTTTAGGGAATACCTATGTGTTACCTTTTTAAACATTTATATAACCTTTGAATTTATTTTTAGAATTCTTGGGTTCATATTGAAAACCTGAGAGTTTTGAACAGCAAATTAGATGAACTTCTGCTATTTTACTGCAAAGTAATTTTATTATGAAAAGTGAATGAGACCCTGGTATTGAAAAAGACTCTACAACTGAGAAATACCACACATAAGGGGTACAATCAACTTGGATAATAGAAAGTGCATTCTACATTTTTCATGCCTGTAGAGATGGAGCTGTTAACATCCAAAGGAATTTCTCTGTTTTGGCAGTTCTTGAGATATTCTTACTCTTTTTGCCTTTACTGCTTTTTGCCCCAGTTTCATTGTTTCCAACAGCAGCTCTTCATCCCCTCCGCAGTTCAGTGCAGTCTGACGAAAAAGTCTGAAGTTCTGTCTGCTGTGCAGAAGACCACTGATGAAGACATGCACTCACTTGAATTCAATCTGTGAAGCACCCAGTCAGAAGGTGGTCTGGATGCAGAGCAGTACACAAATCTACCAACAGGCCCACTGTTCCTACCATGTAATCATTAAGGAGCCACTAAGAGATTTTGTGATTACAAAGGCTAATTAACCATGCATAGAGAAAAAAAAATCTGATCTAAACCACTACCATAATAGCTGGGATATACTCTCAGTCTTAGTGAAATGAGAGGGCAAAAGCTGCTCCCTGTACAAATTTTCTTGGACGCATCTTAAAGACTATAAACTCAGTTTTTAAGAAATTAAGCTGAAAATAGCTTTTTTTCTAATATTCTTCTTGGAAAGATGACCATCTCGTTCATTCCATTCTGTTCTCTTCTCACTGCTTGAACTGACTTCATTTTTCACTGGTATTCATAAAAATGACTTAACCTTAAAAAAAAGAAAAAAGAAAAAAGAAAAAGAAAAGAAAACCCTCTGAAAGTGCCAGAGTTCATTTCTGTCTAAGCTTTATATAGCTATAATCTAGCTTCTACAGAACCAGCCCCTTGAAGGCCTTCAGAGGTTAAATATCTGTATTTAGATCTTTATCTTCCTATTACTCAATATCCCCATCTATTGCACTTTGAGCAGTGGTTATGATTTGCCCTCTTGTAAGACCCTTGGCACCTTATTCATTTTTGCCTAATATGGTTTTCTTCATTGTTCTGAATACACATTTTCTATTTCCTATTATAACTCAGACATCCATCCAGACAGAGTGAATTTGACAATTCACATCTAAGATTTTATCTTGATTTTTTTTTTTTCTAGAAGTACTAGTTTGAGCTGGACATTCCTACCTTATAATAATGTGCAATGAATCAGCTAAGTAAAAAGCATCTTACCTCATCTTTTCTGACTATCTCAATTGGCTCTGAGAGAGAAGACTGAAACACATGAGCCCAGGAAGAAACTACTATATGAGAGGGAGACACTAGCTACAAAGTGAAATTAGAGAGGGTGTATCTCAGTATTGTGTAATAAGCAGAGGCCAAATGACTGCAGAGAGTAGCACAGCATGCTAGGATCAACAGAAGCTACAGATTAATTTATTCAGTTATGATGGAGAAAATCCTACAAAGAAACTCTTGGAGGCAAACAGCCAGTTGGTAATTCTGCTCTATCTGGTAGCAGATATTATAATATAATCTATGTAGCACAAATCTAAATATGTACTCTACATACTACAAATCTGTATTTAGTAGGCTAAGAGGGACACTGTGCACTGCTGTGAGCCATGAACCCTGCAAAAGGATTCATTTTTAATAAGGAAATGCACTGCCCCATTGATTGTAGGCACTCACATTCTGTAGTCACTAGCCTATGCATTAGCTCTTTATTGAACTGGTCCCAGTATAGCTGCAGCCATCTAAGAAAAAAGGCTAGTGCCTCAGTGGGATTTATATATGGTAAATAAGTGATTTAATGAACTATTAATGTTCCCTTACAAACCTCATCCCTATCTCTCCTTACTTATTAGCATCACTGTTCTCACATTCACTCTTGTGACATGCAGGACTTACTCTGGATCTATGTACCTGAGCCACTTGGAGTTTTTTTGTATATACTTCTTTGTAAAAGCCTTGAGAGCCTACTCTTCCCCCTCTTCTCAAATATAAACACAGGATCATAGACCCCTCCTGTTCAAGCATGATGCCCTAGAAAACATTACCCAGGACAGTGTTCAGACAACTTATGACTAGTCCAAGAAGGAGAATCCACAACCTGTCTGGCAGCCTGTGCAAGTGCCTTGTCACCCGCCTAGAAGTGCTTCCAGATATTCAGATGGAACTTCCTGTGTTTCTGTTTGTGCCTGTTTTCTCTTTTCCTGTCACTGGGCATCACTGAGAGGAATCTGACCCTATCCTTCTGAAAATCCCCCTTCAGACAATAATACACATTGCAGATCCCCCTGAGCGTCCTTTCTCCAGGATGAATTGGCCCAGCTCCCTCTGCCTTTCCTCACATGCGAGATGGTCCAGTCGCTTCATCATTTTAGTGGCCCTTCACTGGACTAAGTCAAGGAGCTCCATGTACCAATTTTAGTGGTACCCCAATATCAGTTAAAATACCATTGGTAGCATCTATTTTCTGGCATATATGTTAAATATTCCTAATATGAAAGGGGCATCTTATGATTTGGATCTTCTAAGATGTGTCGTGCAACAAACAACACAAGTAAAAAACAGCTTTCCTTGGGAACAAACAAAATATTAACCCAAACTATTTGTAATAAAGAAACACAGATATTTTTGAAATACAAGGAAAAACATCCTGTTAACTCTTCTTTTTTCTTTGTAGATTTTAACTGAATGGAAAAGGATTGCACACCACCATAATTTAAGTAATACTCTCGGGTCAGTGTAAAATATTTATTGACAAAGTGATTATTAAGGAAATTATAAATTTGCATTTCACAATTTATAACTGCATAGAGGACAGCATTTCACTGTGAATGAAGAAGTTACTTGTTTTGGAGATGTTACTTCATTACTTACACCAGTGAGTATATAAAGGTCTCAGGTGTGAAAATCAGAGCTTACTGCAATCACCAGCTGCTAAACTGCAGTCGTTGCTAAGAGAGCAAGAATTCTACCTGATCTTTCCTTCTTTATTCCATGAAGTCTATTTGAACTCTGTTTCAGTTCCACTGCATTCTGAGAGTAGTTTTTGTTTTGCAGATGTTGTGTAGTAAGCAGTTGGAGAAGGAACACAGGACTGGTATATTGCCCCCACTTTCTGTCAGCCTGGCTGATTTGCAGCCACCCTGAAGACGTTTTCATGGCTATTGAGTCACCAACCATCCTCAGGCAAAGGAGAAATCACATTTCAGAGTTCTTCTTCTTGTTACATCAACAGCTGTACTTTCAGGATCATGGGCCTGGTATTAACAATAGCCTAAGGACAGCTGTCAAAATGTAGTGTAAGTACAACTGGCTTTGACCAGAGTAACATAGATTTTAAAGGCATCTGATGTTACTTTGACTAGTGAAGACCAAAAATTAATCCATTATGATTAAATAATTTTGCTTTCTTTTCATATGATTTAAAAGTAATCACATTGATGGAGCTCTGAAAAACTAATTCATTTGCGTTATTTTAATGTTTGTCAGCTCCAAAAGCCAGCAATGTTAATAAGAATTTAAGATAAAGCTTTAGGGTTTTCTGATTAAGGTAGAAAACCAGAATGAAATAAAAAGAAAAGAAAAGAAAAGAAAAGAAAAGAAAAGAAAAGAAAAGAAAAGAAAAGAAAAGAAAAGAAAAGAAAAGAAAAGAAAAGAAAAGAAAAGAAAAGAAAAGAAAAGAAAAGAAAAGAAATATTAAATCAAGAAAAGTAAAATAAAACCTACTCCAAATACCTGTCAGTGAAAAATGCAGAAGTGAAAGACAAATATAAAAAAACCTAATTTGCCTTATTTTTTATGGAAAGAAAATGCATGGTGACCAATAGTCAGGAAAATCTGAACTCACAAAGACATTTTAAGATCCTATGGAATGTCATCTAGACAGAGACTCATTCTATCAAACAGAAAAGAAGTGTTGTGGAGAAAACTGTCCTCTGAGAAGAATGTGCTGTGGGCACTTCCAAAGATGAATTTTGGTTTAGGAAAGATTAGAAGGACCTATTGTGAGTAGTAAAACGAGTGAAAGTATACAATCATAGCCTAGAGGAGGAAACTAGCTGTGTTCACTGGAAGCTTTCAGAGGAAAATCTTTCATTTTCATAACTGAATATTTGAAGATGTATGCAGATTCTGGTTCACATTTTAGTAGGAAAACTTTGCTTAATATTTTTCTTACTAAATAGTATCTCCTCTCCCTGTTTGGACTACCTTTTTTAACCTTAGATACTCAGTATTTTTTATAATGTTATCTTTATATTTTTTTTATCTCTCCTATAAGAATCTTCTTTGCCATAGCTGGAGCTCCCTTACAAAACTTAAAATATATCCATTTTGTCATGGCTAAAACATGAGATGTCAGAGGAAAGCAAAGGAAGCAGTGTTTTATCTCTGTCATGGCTGATCAATATTTTTGGATATTTAAGCCCATTTGGAAAAATGAGTAGAACCTCAAAAGCCAGTAGGCTCTTACTCCTGACTTGCAAATGAGTGTTTAAGCAAATGTCTATACAGATGGATGAGTACAGACCTAAGCTTCTCTTCTCATTCTTCGAGCTTTCTGGATGGGAGCCAGCTCCAGCCTGGCAGCAACATAGCTGGGTTTTCTCTACACTGTATCTGATATAACATGCCCTGACTTCCAGCATATGTAGATGGTCCTAACCAGTCCCTCCAGCATGGGAATATTACCTTGAACACAAAGCCTTGCTTGCTCAACCACAGAGTTTCTAGACAACACTTGTTTTACCTCTGAGGCTGATCTATATTCACAAAATGGCTGAATTAAATCACAAGTGAAGTATTTTGGAGAGGCTTTTCTTTCATATTTTCATTTGTTTCTGCTTATCTTTTAAGAGAATCCTTCACAATGCAACTGTAACTGGAATTCTTTAGCATGATTTGCCATGAATACAGCTTTGGCACTGTGTTTGCTTGTCCAAACCTTTTGCATATCTCCAGATGCTGAAGTCTGAAGTGACATGGCAGGGAGAGTAAAGCTTGTAGAGCCCTCAGTGTTTTTCAGCTGAAACAAGACTACAAGCTGCTTGGGCAGATACCGCACGCATTTCTGCCTCGCAAGTTGATCAGATCCCCACTAAGAGGTTTGTGCCTTCACCAGACCTGCTGCACAGTCAAGCATGTTCACATACTTCACAGGGTGCTGGAGACCCGTTAAGCCGATTCTGCTGAGGCACTTTCTGTTAACAGCTTCTAGTTTCAAACTATGGGGAATGGGAAGAAATACATTCTTAGTGATGGTTTCTTGGACCCTTAATACTCTCCCCTGCTGATCTCACAAGCCCAAGGTCATTCACCTTCAGGTCACATCACAAGGCTCACTGATTTTGTTTATTCCAATTTTGTGGTTGTTGGGCTGAATGTGAGGAAGTGTGTTCAGATGCTTTGGGTGAGACAATGCACACATGGCATTTTATACAACAGTTGGTCTTAATACTGGTGCTTGTGCCAGAGGTTTTCAGTAATGCAAACTACAGCAATGCACCCCTCCTTTCCAAACTGGTGAACTGGTGACACTTTTCCTTGTTTTCTGCTGCAAATCATTGCAGAACAATTGATGTGTTAGCTGTGAATGCATATGCTCACAAACAGCACAGCAAATATCTGATACATCAGGTTTGTTCCTGAAAAGAATAAAGAAATTGTTATTAAAAATAAGCAAACAACAAAATAGGCCCAATCAGTCTCTTAAACTTTCATATTTGCTTCACTTGTTTTTTTTACTTCACCATCTAAAAAAGTACTTATTATAAAATAATGCTTCAGAACTGTCTTTCTTAAAAGAAATGCACAAGGAAATGATGAGATGCATGATGAAAAATGAAGTTCTTTATTAGTATCTAAATAAAATCCTGTGAAGTCAGGAAAAAATGCCGAACATTCTTGAGGTCCTGCACAATTACAATTCTTACTCATTGGTACTGAGAGAAACTTAAAAACACTGCTAGACCATTGTTCATTTCTATCTACACAGATTTTGAATTCAAGATTTATGGCTCATATATTAGAAATGTGTTTATCGACATATGAAAACTTGATCTATTTTTTGGTGTTAATGATGGCACTAACTATATTTAGCAAATAATAGCTGTTACCTAGAATAATAAACTCAAAGTCTGCAGTCATTAGCTGGGGTTAGCTCTCATTAGAAGTCCCACTGGCCTTGGAGGTAAAGCAGATTATTCT
>VXAB01000413.1:433492-437551 GCA_013399175.1 Odontophorus gujanensis
CTCCCCTTTGCTTCCATTGCTCCACAGCACTTTGGTTTCTGACATGCACCCAAGTCCTGGTTGCCTACATGGTCTCATCCTGATCAAGGAAGCATAGAAACACCTTTATGAAGGACTAGGGTTCACATTTAATGACACAGGTACTGCTAATATTGCAATGTCCAGATAGACTTATTTGATGTCTCTACCTCATCAAATTCCCTCCCCAGTTCAACAGAATATCTGGAAACTACCTTCTACATTCTGTGTAGAATGCTCCTTGCAGTGAAGAGGGGTGGTGTATTGTATCTGCATCAAAGAGAACAACAATGACCAATGAAGTTTTTAAACAGTAGACTAGAGTTTTGTGTTTTGAGTTTTGCTGTGCTTGAAATGGAACCTTCTGTTGTAAACAAAGAGATGGTTATTAAAGTTGATATTGAAATTTTTATAGGGATTGGAATGACTTCTCAAAATAATATATTTAAAGAGTATTTTTCAATATATAATGTTACAAATCAAGATTGATGATAGATATATATAGGAATATAATATTGGAAATGTTTTGTCTATAAGAAAGCATTTTGATGCAATAGATGAACTGCAACAATCTAAGACTTATCTGATTGGATCCCTCATCAAAAATTGTCATATTTTTTTCCTTATAGTACACAATTTCACATAATGTTGTGAAAATACCGCTACTGTAACAACTGTAGTACTTCTGAGCTTGAGAGATTACAGAATGAGTTATAGTTACGTTTCTCATACATCTTCAATGAGTTTTATTCTTCAGTCATAGCTTCATGCACATAAAAAAAGAATCAGCTATTTTGTGATGTTTACAGTATTTACCCACCTCATGACCTAAAATTCAGCTGCGTACTGAGTTATTTGTATTAACATCATCTTCTCACATGGCGGCTCCTTCATTTCCACCAGAAAAAAAGACAGGAATTCTGCTTTGCTGAAATCTGCAGAATAGGCAATGGTAATGTTGATGGTAAAATAAAGTAGGTTAGCATAGAATTCCACCAAAATATGTTATTACCAACTTTTACTTGCTCCTGTGATTACAAAAGGCTGGTTGTGTATTTAGGTGATTGTTTTTGTAACACAAGTTTATGCACCTCAACAGCAGGTTTTTTTTAAGCTTTTTTTTTTCCAGTCAGATACATAATCCAGGAATAACCTGTAGTTTCCTAAATGTAACTATCAATCACCATTATCTGATAATCACACAGTGAGAAATTAATTAGGTGTCTGTAAGTCAGCCTAGATCATATCATAACCATGGAAGAACTGCTCTGAAAGTAATACCTCCTATGTTAATATGTGGGCCCATGACATTAGAGGCAGATGTCCATGGTATGGCAGTAGAGAAGCAACCTTCCCACCAATATTCCATTGCATTTTGTTGCTGCGTGACAGATGGCAGCAGAGGGGCAGTCTGACAAAATGTCATCTGACTTAGAAATGAGTATAAAGAAAAGGTGTGTCACTGAATTCCTACATGGAAAAAAAAAAAAGGCACACACTGACATCTTCTGATGCTTGCTGAACATTCAGGGAGACCAAAGAGTGGGTGGAGCATTTCAGAAGTGGAGACAGTGACAGTGGTTCACCTCCACTGGTGGAGTTGCTTCTGAGTGTGACATGTTCATCTTGTTCATCACTGGCAAAAATTCATAGCTAATCGTGGTGACTATGTTAAATTATGTTTTGTAGCTGGGGATTTTCTATATAAAAGTGTTACAGTGCTCTTTTGATCTGTTGTATTTTCCATGGAAATAAAGAGGAGGCATTAATTTCAGAGCAACTAATATATATGAATGGCAAATTGACACATGCCCATGAAGGTTGCACTTAGAGCTGCTGTTCAAGTCAGCCTTTGCTGCTTATCATGCTCCACAGCTTCTGCTCTGAATAGTCTTTCTTGTATTCCCACAAGCTTTCATCAGCTGTAGGGTATTTCTATTCCAATTAAAACATCTATCTTTTTATTTAATGTTTATTAGAAATACTGGAATGGTTGCCATATCATATTACTAATGAACTCTTCATGTAAATAGAGCAAAGATAATTGATGGATGTGTGGCATAGGTTCTAAGTACTTTTACACTTTTGTTATGGTTATTTCTCAGACCACATCTACTTTTTATTTTTTAGGAAGACCCAAACTTACTTTGATAATTTTTCAAACTAACTAAGCACAAGCCAGCACAAATGTGAAAGGTGAGTTCCACCCCATGTTAAGCTGAATGGAATAAGACCTGTGGGTGGGCTTGTCTTCATATGCCTGCACCTGCATGACTTTTACTTGAACTGGAGGGGAGATAAAAATGAATTTGAATGTGATTTCAAAAAAAAAAAAAAAATCACATCTATGTGATTTATATACCTCTATGCATCCTAAAACACCTGTGATCATGGTGTTATAATGTTTAAAAATGAATGCTTTCATCAACACGTAAGGTCTAAAGCAACATCTGGATCTACTTTTAGATACTGACAAAATTGTGCTATGAGTGGGATTCTGTTCACTATACAGGTTTCTGCAGAGGTCTATGTTATAGTTAGATACCTCATCTACCACTACAGCCAGTTCAGTCAATTAGACTTCTTGTTCCTATTGCTGCAAATGGATGAGGCTTCAGTACCCACCTGTTGCAATGGTTTTGCACCATTCTCTAAATTCTAACCTAAAACAGTATGTATCATGCTGGATCTTGTCTAACTTTCTCATACTGATATGGTTCTACTACTCATCTCCTTTTTAAGTGTTCATTTCCATCAGCTATTTTTGAAAAACAGAGATGGCTACTAGAACTGAGGAAAAATGGACTCTGGTATGGTGTAATTGAATAATTATAGTGTTTTCCTCAGACTTTCAGGTGGGTGTGATGTCATGCTAATTTTCAGAATTGTTGTTGGACAAATGGCCTTTTAATAACAGAGAGATGAGTCATAAGTGAGAAATAACTGAAACCATCTCTTCACATCATCATATCAGTGATATGATTTCAGTATATGTGATTTAGGCCCAATTCTGGCAACATAAAACCTCAGTGTAGCGATATATACTAATGGTCAACACATGAGCATTCTCTTTTTTCAGTAGATCATTGTCCATTAGTAGAAGATTTAAACTTCAAACTTATTTCATGAACAATGTTGGATATTTTGACAAGAAAGTCTAGATTTTATCTAGTTGGGATGAAATTATATAATCTTATAAAAAATCATTGCCTTATTTGTGGACCTGGAATGTGATATTAATTTCCTCAAATCTCATATTCCAAGTTTCCTTTTCTGCAACTTACACCCAGAAAAAGGTTGTTTTGATACTTCCTATCCAGCAATAAGTGGCAATATGACCACTGTTTATAGAATATCTGATTACAAGCTAGATCTACTTAACATTCTGCCAGACCCAATGATTGCTCTAGCTGGAAGTGTTTATGGACAAAATATGGTCGAGTTTGACAGAAACCATAGTAACACTGATCAAGGGCAAGTTCAGCAAGGGATGTGGAGTCTCAACAGAAGAGCACTGAAGACTGGAGCCTCCCTAACCCTAGGGAGGGTTGATTGCACATCCAGTTGATGCACCAGCAGTCCAATCTCTGTTCAGGTTTTAAGGCCTAAGGGAAGAGTGAGTTTTGAGATTTGATTGGATTGTAGTAATGAGTTGAAATTGATACGTATTAAAGTTTTGTGTGTATCAATAGTTCTAATTCTATGTAGAATAGCTAATTTTTAGGAAATTTGTAAAGCAGTTAACTGGAAGAACCAGAAAAATACTCACATGAGTGAGTAACATAATGTTGCTTCTCTTTAAGTTGTCAAAATATATGACTTGGGTGTCAGCATACCTTGTGCTCAGCATGCCCAACATGCCAACACACAGAACTTTCAAAAACCAACAAAACATTTTCTCTTCTTGTTCTTTACATGCATCCCTTTGTGCTCTCTGTAACATTTTATCTGTAGAAAAGTGAAATTATATCTATTAATCCATACTCACTACTCACTTCTCACATCAATTCATCAACTCCTTCCTTCCTTCCTTCCTTCCTT
>VXAB01000413.1:437685-508175 GCA_013399175.1 Odontophorus gujanensis
CTTCCTTCCCTCCTTCCCTCCTTCCTTCCTTCCCTCCTTCCCTCCTTCCCTCCTTCCCTTTTTCCCTCTTTCCTTCCCTCCCTCCTTCCTTCCTGCCTGCCTCCATTTACTTCTAAATTATTTTAAAATATATTTAGATCACTGTGAAATAACTACAAGATGGTTGGAGTGACATGCTCGATAAAAATAGGATGGAATATATCCCAGTGTTCAGCTTTGGTCTATAGGTAACATAGAGCAAAACAGCACACTGTCAAAACAAACGAGAAGAAACTCACCATTCTGTTAGTTTAATGGGTAATGTGTTGTCCAAGAACATGCAAATTCCTCTCAGGAATGAGGGGTACCCCAGATGTCAGAGGTAGGCAATTTTTTCTTAGTCCATTCTGGACCTTCTCCAGTCAAAATCAAAATATTCTGATGCAGTTTCAAACTGGAGAGCCTATTGAAAACTCATTATCTTCAAATAGGATTACACTCAGTTAATATGAGAACATGCACATTACAATATCACATAAAATCAAAAGTTCCAATTTGCTCACTACATGTAAATCCAATTCAAAATATTTCCATAACATATATCCGCTGGATGTTACACTATTTGTATGTCACTCTAGAATGGATTAACTCCATGACAGGCTGGTCTCAGTTTTTCTGCATTTGGTGTTTTTAAACAGTTTATATTTGTTATCATATCAAAGACAGACTTGCAGTTTTCAAAAGGAAGAAGAGAACACAGCGCCCAAGGCTCTTCCAGCATTACATTTCTTATTCCATTTTATCTTTCTTGGTTTTGACTAATGTCAGTAACAGCTACTGGTAATAAACTGCTTGTTACAGCTTGCTCTTGCCTTCAAGCACTGGCTTTGATACATTGTCAGCCAATTGGAAGCATTTCCTGATTACATTTCCAAATTGCTTGTTTATTGATCGAAAGTTAATAAAGCAAAAGACAACTTTACGGCTTAAATTAAATGAAAGGTTCCTTTGATGTTCAAATTATCCAATCAACCAACGTGCAATGAAATGTAAGCATTTGAAAGTTTTATCTGGAAAGCAAAATGTACTAGATAATGGATTCTAGCACAGACACTGTATCTAAAAGCTAATGAAAAACACTCATAACTAACATATGAAGATTTCATTTATTTTCTGTAGACAAGTAAATGACACTGAATTTTGTTACTTTAAAATACCTGAAAACATGAAAGTGCACATACTGTATTTACTGTATATCTTTTTGACAAACTGTAATTCATACTACAGGTGCATTTGGTTAGCTGCAATAAACAAAGTAGTATGCATTATAATTTCCTTTGAGTCTGGCATTTCCTTGTTAATCTACTTGCTCCTGGTGCTGCATGGAAATTACTGTGCTCTGTCCGCTATTAACTTCTCTTTCAAGGATATACTGCAGCCTCCCTGGAATATTTATCTCTACTAGAGCTGCCTTTTCTCCAAAAGTGACTACATATGTCCTATTATGTTATTTCTTCACATGTTTTTGCTAACATAGTGATATTTATTTAAGCCATCTAGACAGATATACCAAACACCATTGTGTTTTACAAGGAGTCAGGCACCTGAAATTCTAAAAATTTGGGCAACTGTTTTCAGTGTGATTTAAGCTGGGAAAATTGAATGGGTACAGAATGTGCTATGTACAATAAGAAAAAAATAACAAATAAAAGCAAATTTTAGTTGGTTAACAAGAATGACACTAGGAGAGGTACAATCACATTGCAGCCCAGATCTCTTCAGGAGATTAAGGTGTTTTGTGACAGATCTTGAATTTGTCATGAAATTGGTTCTGTAACTAACTAACTAACTAAATAAATAAATATACTAAAAATGAATGTAGGTATTACATTCTGTGCCTCACTCTTACAATGTTAAAACATTTGTTTCTTTCAAGATGAGAGCTGTGTTCATATATAATATCACTAGGAACAAAGTTGTGTTTGCTGCACTAAAGCAATGAATGCGATTCTTGTCCTGTCAAATGATCAACACTCTTTTTCTTTGCTTTTTTTATTTACAATGTTATGCCTTGTTATGTCACAATCTTTGCAACATTAAATCGAAGATTAAATGTACAAATGCACAAGGTCTTCATGTTTCAGAATTAAAACCTGCCTGTTCCTTGAAGTAAAGTTTCAACTGAGATAGATCTGTAAAAGCTGGAACTTGTTCACAAATACAGCATGTTGAACGTTGAAGATATGTTGAGGCACATGAGGCATGAACAGGTGATCCAAGACAGTCAGCAGGGCTTCACCGAGGTCAGATCATGCCTGATCAGTCTGGTGACCTTCTATGATGAACTGACAGCATTGGTGGACAAAAGAAGGGCAACTGATTCAACTACCTGGATTTGTGCAAGTCCTGTGACACAGAATTGCACCACATCCTTATCACTAAATTTGAAAGCTAGACTATTCAGTGGATAAAGTGTTGGTTGGATGGCCACAGCCAAGGGTTGTGGTCAATGACTCTACGTCCAGGTGGAGGCCAGCGAGATGGTATCCTTTAGAGGTTTGTCTTGGGTTTGATATCTTAATCAATAACATGGACAGTGGGATGGAGTGTACTTTCAGCACATTTGCTGATGACACCACGCTGAGTGGTGCAGTGGACACAATAGAAGGAAGGGATGCTATCTAGAGGGACCTTGACAGACTTGCAAAGTGGGCCCGTGTGAACATAATGGTATCTAGAAAAATAACGTTAGACTCAAAACCTAATTTGGAAATTTCAGCTTGATTTGGGGCATTGTTCCTTTCATAACAACTTGGAATTTCCATTAATTTCTCAATTACTCCTTTGGGTGGAACCAAAATAGATCAAAAAATACCTTTAAAAACAAAATAACTAAAATTAGAATTCAGGAGAGCAACATTTCTGGTTTTGTTTGTGTTTTTATCCTAATTTAGATAATGAATGAAGTCACTTAGTCCAGGAACTCCTTTTAATGACAAAACCTCTACTGACTGATTTAGTACTTATGTGAATGAGTCATTTTCAGCTAACTGAATTCTAAGTATCCATACTATTCTTCAAAAATAGTAAATACCCCTGTGGATATTTAGCTACCTAATAATTTTTACTGTTATTAACTTCACAGTGGCAGCAATGTAATTAATGGATTAAATGGGATTTTCTACTTGAAACTGTAGGTATATTTTGCATTCTACCTTTCTCCTTACAGGACATTTTCCACTATCTAGACTACATCTACCCAGTATAAGTATGTATGAGTCCAGGTTCTTAATCTCTTTCTAACTTCTAACTTTGCTAATCTAATATACCACTTTAGAAGTGTTTATTTTTAATGACATAGAAGTGCACGAAAATGTTCTATAGTAGTCACATATTTCCTTATTCTGATCTGAGTTTTAGGGGCCATAAATTTTTTAAGAATCTTTGCATTTGAAGTGTGCAACTTTGGTTCCAGATCACTTTGAGAAGATATTTTACTTTTGAAAATAAACTAATCAAATGATGCAAATTATAATTTGTTTTTTTTCCAAGAGTAAACTCACCATTAACCAGTCTTCCACTAAATGATTTCCCTTTGAACCCCAGATCAACCACATATTAGATTTAATGGTGTAGTTAGATTTAGTTCTAAAACAAGTACAATACCGGAGGCAATCTGAAACTCAGGCCATTAATTGGATGACAATTTTGTTTAATTTTAGTGAAAGTAAACTCCTAAGTACTGGCAGAAGACAGAAACTGTTATATGCAATGTTAACCTTTCTCCTGCTACGTAGGAGATGTGCCTTGGGGTAGCTGCTTTAAGTTATTTACTTAGCGTGTGGTCATTAGGAAAATGCAAGGGGAAAATCCAATATGGTCTATGTGCACAAAGCCACAGCTCTGTTCTTCTGTCTTATTTGCAGTAACTGGAAATCTCATATCACACCAAGAGTAAACCTGCTTAGACATGTTTGTGATTTTTAGCCACCAGAAACTTTGGTTTGCATCTAGGCAGTTCTTTAAAAAACTGCTGTCTCTCTCAAAATGCTTCAGCCATTCTGGCTCACAAACAGCAATGCTATAAACCACAGAGCCCTCACTTCAGCTCCTCTCTTTCCTCCCTGTCCAAAGGAGAGAGTAAACCATATTTCTGTTTTAAAGAGAAGGCTTCATGACTGCTCCTGTACATGCAGCTATTTAGGAAGAATGCAGTACTGGGTAAAGGCATTTCTCTGGTATAATTTGTCATATAATCACAACAGAATGCTCAGTCCTTCAGAGGGCTGTAGCAGTCTAAGCTGTCTAATAAATTCAGCCTTCGCACTGAGAAAATGTTTCACAATGAAGTAATAAAATGGGATTTCAGTTAGGAAAAAATGAGATAAACTAGTGTAGCAAATAAGTAAAGATTATACACGTAGGCAACCCACTGATCAAATATTTCTTAGGGCTATCAGGAATCTATCAAGAATACTGAGCCAGTTAGATAAAGAAATTACTGCAGAATGATTTACTGAGTTGCTTAAGAGTCATGTTAGAAAGATTATTTTGCTCAAAGCAATAAGCCAGCTTTGTTTTATTCGATGATTAGTTAAAAGCTGTAGTAGAATACTGTCTGTACGTGTGAGTCCTACTTGTTTATTTAACTGTTGGTTATGCTTACTTCTATACTGTTAACTTGAAAGTATTAATCATGCTACCAGAAGCAAAGTTTTACAAATATTTCCAATACTCAGAATAAGCATAAAAGCAATACTGTACATTAAAGAATACATTTCTTTGTTTCAGGACATTATCATTTTGGGAACAGACTTTTGTCATTCAGACTCCTGAGTCCTGATTCAAAGATCTGAAATGATGTGTATAGAAACTGGACTTTAGTTTTGTTTACAGATAAATTAAAAGTATGAGCTATTTTCATGGGTTGGTTTAAATTTCCTGGATCCTTTGAAAAAACAAAAATAAAGGTACGGTATTCCACCAGTGTTTCACAGCTCTCAGTCTTCAAGCATTCATCCCACATAGAAAATCAAACCCCTCTATCTCTTGCTTCTCTATGTCTCTCCCCGTAAGGCAAGCGTGGACACAATATACATTTTTGGGAAAAGAACTTGACTTGAGTGCTCTCTGTTTTGATAATTTGGATAAGGATTGTCTATACTTTTGAGTTCTGGCAACCAAGAAGTAACAATAATTATTGTGTTGATTGATTTGTCTTTTAGCATCCTCATTGATCAGGTGAGAGGGCAGAATGCCACAGAGGAAAATCGTGATTGGCAACTCCCTATTCCAGCAGTTGATTCTTTTGGCAGATCACTTATCACACAGTCTCTGCAAATTCAAAGCCACAAGCAATGGCCAGTCCCAAGAAACAGCATTTCCATCCTAAGTAGTTCCCCATCTGTAGACTATACCATGAATTTTGTAACATTTGTTCCACACTAGTTTCCTGCGAACCTGAATATATATATATAAAAAATCAGTATTGTTTTTCAATTCTTCAGTCTTTTCATTTTCTCTTTCAACATAAACTGAATTTATTTGAGATCCAGTTAAAAAACTAACAAGAGATACACTAAAAAAAAAAGAGAGAAAGTGACAGAAAATCACATCAATTTACCTGTTTGCAAATGTATGTCATAAATAAGAAGCACTAGCATGTTTATTTCCCATGGAATGCTCTAGTGAAAACACTCAATTGCTAAAGTCTCCACTTGATTTATGATAAATCAGTAATGGGTAACACTAGCTAAATTATGGATGCATCTCAATCTTCATATTGTTCAACCTTCCAGATTTTCAGGGGTTAAAAGTGAGTGAGACATTAGCCCTAGTTTTTTAGCCATTCTTTTTCTAACCTGCTTTTTTTGGCTCAGCTATTAAGATACGAAGAATCACTGGGGTCACTTTGACTCTTCCTCATATTTAAAAAATTTGTTTGCTAACTTTAGGCAGGTGAGTGTGCTCATTACTGGCAAAATCACAGGAAAAGATCACAGAAGCTAATCGACAACAGCATTGCAGTAAATCAACAAAAATAGCAAATATACATAGCGTAAGCTCTGGAATGAATGCACTCTAATAACATATTTCCAGGATCTGGATTATGATGGATGTACCCAGCAGGGATAAACTACTTCTCTCCACAGCATGACTGTGCCTAGAAGACACATGCTCTGCCTTGTGTACTTTTATCTTTCCCTATACTTCACAGAATCAGAGCAGTACCAACATATAAATGTTCTTGTTTGCTTGCCCCACATAAAAGAACACATGCCACTATCCTGTTCTTTGCAACACAGGGCTATACTCACTGAACTGGATGCCCATCTTCACAGGCAACTGCACAAGCACATTTCATTTTGCTGTTAGATTCGCTCTGCCGTGCTTTAGTTATTCCCTTGGGGCTGGTATCTAACACAGGGGAGCTTGACAGCTAATGGATGGTGTACATTCTGGCTTCCCGAGTCTGATCTGGCAAACACATACGCACAGTGGCTGAGCCATTTAAACACTAACAACAGGGAAGGGAAGTTTGTGGGGTTACATCTTTCTGCTATTATTGTTATTATATCAGGACAGCCATGAGTGCTTAAGTTGTGTTTTAGTTGCCTGTGGTTGACAGAGTGAGACTAAGTTAAAAGAGAAAAAATATTGCTAAAGACCAGTGAAAATCTTTTGCTTGCTGAGACATTTTAAGGTATACAGAAGCCTCCCAAGAGAAAAGGCAAAGGTCCCTTTGCGTGCAACATTTAGGTTCAGAAGGTAAAGAGCACAACAAAATGTACAGGAATAAGTAACTACTAGTCCTCAGGAAGAACTAGGTGCAATAATAAGACATCCACCTTCAGGCTTTATGTTTGTGCTGGCAAAGAGTCTTGTTACCAATCAATTCTGGAGATAGCATAGTCTCTCAGTATTAGTAGCTAGAATGATAAATCAGCAGTAATATTTACATATCAGTTGCCAGCGCATTGTTTTTTCTGTGACAATTTCCACTTTGGACAGGCTTCTAGTACAAACCCTCAGTGTCCTTGGTCATAAGTCAGCTGATTTCTGTAACAGGTCAGGAAGAAATCTTCTGTAATATACTGTGATTATCAATAACAAAATTGCTTGAACTATCGTTTAAAGCAGAGGGTAAAATGAAATAAAAGCAGTTACAGTCATGAGTAAGGTAATGCAGAAGGATAGAATATCAGTAAGGAAGATAATAACCAGTGTTATACTAAGGAAGATGTAAGCATTGAAGCAGCTGAAACAGTTACTGGAAAGTCTGTAGCTCCCTATTTAAAAAATTAACACTGCTTAACATGAAGCAACTGAAAAACTGGATGACAATAAAATGAACCTGAGCAATGAATTGAGAGAATTGGAGCTGTTAACATAGCTTATGAGACTATGTACTTACAAAAAGTGTGTTCCTGTGATAAATCTAGTAGAACAGCATCCCAGAGTAGAACATTGTTACTAATGTACATACTTGTCAGTAGCAATATACAAAATAATCAGTAAAACATAGCAATGGAGATCTGTATTTTAATGACGTGACAGTCTGTAAAAAGAAAAAGAATATAGAAAAATACTTTTTATCATCAGAATCACTTTGGTGATGAACAGTCAGAGTGGTTCAACCATAGGCCAATAAGGTCAGATTACACAGGATAGGGTCTTCTTCCTTCCAGGGAACAGATTATTCACTTATATATTCACTATATCTAGATTTTTTTTCAAAGAGGGCATTAAGAAAAAGCTGGTAGAAAATAACCTATTATCAAATCATCACTGATTTATTCTGTTTAATTAACTGGAAGAGAAGTAGCTTGGAGGGGGATCTGAGGGGAGGGTGGCATCCCTTCCCATTAACAACACTTGGAGCAGCATGGGCACCAACTACCAGCACCAGCAGCTGCACCATACTGCAGCCTCCACCCCCACCAACACAGCTGCATCCAAGCTTGTAAGGATCTCAATTTCAAAAGGATAAACTTCGAAAAATTAAGGAAACTAGTTAATGAGGTCAACTGGATTAAAGAGCTTAGGGATTTTAATGTGGAGGAGGCGTGAAATTTCTTTAAATCAAAGGTGTGAAAACTGTCTGGAACTTGCATCTTAATCAAGGGTAAAATCTTGTAGGGAAGGACTCCAGAGCTGACTGGATAAATAACCACTTCTGAAAGGGCAGGAGAAATATGCAGATAGCCTAAAGGGACAGGGAGTATTCTGTCTGAGAGGCCAGGAAATAGAGAGCTAGAGATAAGTGCCAAAAGTCAAGCTGAATTAGACCTTGTAAATTACAATAAACAGAACAAAAATGCTTTTTCTTTTTTTCAAATTTCCCCTAGCCATATATGTTTAAGTGCAAATGACAATAAAGAAGGAGAGGCTCTAAACAGTGTAATGATTAAGAAGTCAATAAAAAATGTGAGCGTGACATCAACACTGAATCAAATATCTTGTTTATTTTTTGCAGGGACGGACTGTGGGAGTCAAGGGCAGGCTGGAAATTAGAATATCCAGGCTGAAAGTAATGCTAAAAGCCCAATGCCGCTGTGTTATGTAGGCCTGAACATCTCCATCCCAAAACACCAAATAAGTACGTGGCAGCACAGATACGGCGGCACTGGTTGGAATACACCTGTCAGGAGCAATGAGAAGCTCTGGGCAGAGATCAGCAAATAGGGCCCTTATATTTTAGATGACGCTGGGGATGCTGAGTAGCTTGAACGCTGGGGTCCCATTATTCTGATTACAATATTATTCAAGGCTACAGGAAAAACCTTAAAGGAATAGTTAAGGAAAAAGAGGTAGAGCATAAAATGCAATATGGGTTTTCCAAAGGCTTGTCTTGCCAGACTACCTTGATCTGGTTTTCTGATAAGAAATTATTTCCTAGACAAATGAAATACAGCAGATCTAATTTATCTGGCATTCAGTAAAGAATTTAATTTAATGCCACCTGGGAAATGCTTTAGCAAAAGTTTAGAAAAAGGCTTGGGTAACCTTTAATGGGCTGCCCGAAATAAGAAAGGAACAAATATCAGTAAATCTGAACAGCAGTTAATCCCCTGAAACAGTTCATACAATTGGGGAAAAAAAAAAAAGTAAACTAAAACCATAAATTTGTTAATTTTGCTATTTTGCTTTCCACTGTAAAACACAGATAACTGGTACTGAGAGAAATGTGTGTTGCATTAACCAATTTCAGGTTATACTTATTAATGTACTAGCTGGCCACAATATTGCTTGTTTTTTGGTAGAAATAATGAAACAAATTGAAATTGCATCATTAGAAAAATATGTTCATTTTAAGTATGTCATATAGAAAACAGGAGAAAAATGATTATCTACCCTGGTGCCAAAATTAATCCAGCATAGTAACAGATTGCAGAAAATTCATGTTTTTTGCTTAAAAGTATTAACTAGAGAGGTCAAGTGAGATTACTATAGGCAAGCCATCCCTGGACACTCTCATTTACAGCGCTGCCTTGGAGAATAACGTGCTGGCGCATATTTCTTTGTTGTTGACTGTGGTTCCACTCACTCTCCAGCTGGGAACACGTGCTCTGTTTTTTTCTTGGTAATGGGTGTTTTCATGCTTCTACTTTCTCTGTTTACCTGAGCGTTTGTGTGAAGTCTATCCAGGGTTTATGGTCTGAGGACTGATTGTGCCTCAGATAGAATTCTTTTGGTGCATCAGTAATAATACAAGTTGTGGTTGTGCTCCTTTGCAAAGAGAAAAAAAATAAAAGAAAAAGCAAAAGCAAGCTTCTATGTGTGCAATGGCACTTCTTGCAGAAAGTCCCCTCCTTCTCTTGTATTATTTAAAAGCGTTTGGTATATCTGTATTTTTAAAAGCCTGGATTTGGGGAAATAGCCAGTGGTATTGTGAAATTTACCTTCCTTAGCAACAATCCCAGAATACAGATCCCTAAAGAATTTTTCTCCCGCTTTCACCTCCTACATACGGAGACAGAAGATGCAATAGGGAATCTTGAATATTTTTTAAAGCTGAAGTGTGGCACTCACTAAAGCACTTTGTAATTCACTTGCTTGCTGGAGATGCTCTGATGCAGATTATGTTTCAACGGATAGTGATTTGTGAATAAATACTTGGCAAACAGTTGGGAGGCAGAGATGTGAAACAATCACAGGCTTGGTTATTGCGTTAGCCACTTTTTAATGGTGTTTTTTTTTCCTTCTTTCTGAGGGAAGCTCAGCAAAATTATAATTTCTTTAATAAATAATTAACAATGTATTATTTCAATAAATAAATTAGTGTTTATATAGTAAAGAATACAAATGTTTTGTGCATACATTCTGACCTACTTCTCCAGTCCTTCTTGGCTGTTTCCCAAAGAATTATTTTTAAAAATTAATGATGAACATCAAAATATTTCTGTTTATAACATCATATCAATGGTAGTTAAATCTATAAAATAATTCAATCGTTTATCCTTCTTATCTTGGGAATGTTTAATCAAGCTTGATATTTGCTTTAAATTAGCACTGTCAAATGTACATTTGTATAAAATCTCCCAAATCATGAAAGATTTATAATTTGAAATGTATTTGGATTATTCTCTAGTTAATCAGCTAGATAAAAATTAGTGGTACTGTAGCTAGAACAATTAATTGGATTTAAAAATTAAAAAATAACTGACACATGCTGCATCATGTACTGCTTCACTTGAGAAACACAAATAATAACTACATCAAATGATTTTTGTGAACTGTTCACTGCACCTTAAATTCCTTGTTTTATCTTCAACTAGATAAACTTACTTTATGCTTTTTTTTTTCTAAGGGAGTTTTGTACAAGAAAGGGTGGAATATGTACCCAGATAATGACCCCATAGAAACATTTATCTGCTGCAGTTCAGTAAAACACAAATGCACTGAGCCACAGATGAAACACATGGGTTTAAGTTCTTAGTTTAAGTTCAGAGATGGGTATTCCTTTATTCATCCTTGCCATAGAGGTTCCTAGGAAGTGAGGCTCATGTACACAACATTCTCACTTAGCTCTGTATACATTATTTTCATTAGAAACTGTTAAGTTCTTAGCATCATTATGATCAAAATCAACTTGGAAGTGTACAATCAGTGGATAGACTTTTTTGTATATCCTTGAGAAACAACTTTCCGGACAATTTGCAGAAAATTTCTGATCATTTCACCATTTCTGTGAAAGATGAGCTGAACTGGTTGGGTAATGGTAGCATGGAAGGCTTTAGAGGCAGTTTTCTGGTCTCTTTAGAAGAGTTAGATATGGAGCAGGGAGTCTGATGTCTGGCAGATACACTCAAGGAGAAAAAGGAAAATTTAGAAGGAAGGCACACTCTTGCTCTTGTCTGGGAGAGACTAAAGAAGGTGGAAGGCAATGGCATGGGCAAGGAGAGGCTTAAAAATGTCTTTGGCTCTTTATATTATAAGGAGTGCCACGATTTACAGTTTCTGTAGCTTTGTGGAATGGATATAAAGAATATTTACTAAGACAGGAAAGAATAAACAAGATGGATTTACATTTATAATTTCATCCCTACATCTTTCATGCCAGTCCAGTAGTACAGGACTGTGAGCATATTTATCTGTCTCATAATACATTTGTTTAAAGAAAGCCATGAGGTGAGGTGCTATTTAAGCAAACAGGACTTCAGCCTTGGTAAGGGTTACTGGAGACCACTAGGATGCAGATAGAAATAAACAGATGCATCCTATCTCCTGTGTTCTCCAGAAGAATTGATATTTCTTGCTGCATTGTGCAAATAATAATTTATTACCCTTGTATTCTGCAGAAACCCCTAACCTTTTCCCTTGTAGTCCAAGATTTAAAAACTATAAAACGTAAGTCTCGTCATTCACAGCAGGATGTGCTTTACTCATTCTAGCAGGTTGGCTATGCTTTGCACTTTTAAATTATGTAGACCTGCCAGATAAGTCAGAATCTGTTTCATCTGAATCTTGTTGTCATACTCTATTTTTTTCATCTGGCAGTACTGCCATTCATCTTCACAGCCAAGATAACAGACTAATACAACCTATAATGCACCTTCTGGTACTGGAAATACTGCCCTGGTCTTCGTAGAGACCACTTCCAGCCCTCTAATGGAATTCAGATAATTCTCTGGAGATCTGGGAAATAAACAAGAAACTACCATATAAGATAGATGAAATTTCTTA
The DNA here is from genome assembly GCA_013399175.1 of Odontophorus gujanensis. Lineage (NCBI taxonomy): Eukaryota > Metazoa > Chordata > Aves > Galliformes > Odontophoridae > Odontophorus > Odontophorus gujanensis. The sequence continues at coordinate 449,851 of VXAB01000413.1, forward strand.
TAATTGTTACCTATGCTTGGCTAGCTTTCTACAGTTAGATCTAGATTTCATAATGTGAAAATTACTATGTATTTTCATTTGTGAAAGTATGTTAAACAGTCACAACTTGGACTAAAATGAATTTTCTGAAACATCAAATAAAATAAGCACCTATAATAACAGCGGTCCTATATAACTGAAATAATGGAAACATGGATCTAAAGGATCGAGGAGAAGGCTGGGTTGTATCAAGGAATACTCTCTTACAGATTAGGCAACTTAAATAAGGCAAAGACTTCAGCAGAACCCCTTTGCTCCACTCTGGTGGTGAAAAGAAACTACATACATTTTGGGATTGGGCTGTATGGCCAGGCAGCAGGAGGCATATTACTGTACTGTTCTCCTCTGTTTGTTGAAATGGCTCCACTGAAGCCTTGAATACTGTGCATGCAATTCTGATAGACTTCCCTCACATTTACTAGTAGAATTATATTTGTGCATTTGAAGCCTTTTTCTTGGCTTTTTGAATATATTTGCTAACAGTATATTCCGGACAGACAAAAGATACCCTGCTAAGTGCCCAGGTTCCTCTGCCTTCTCATATGGTCCAAATGCAGTCCAGGCTTATCATTCATTGTCTTGGAGAAGTCTACCAAATGCTGTTATGAATTGCTCTGAAGGCTCTTATGTTGCTTCTAAGCAACCTAAAACCCTAGAAAATCCCAAGTGACACAGAATTGTTTCTGTTTATTTTCTATCTCTCCACCAAGAAAACATGAGCCTGTAAGAGCTGTGGTTCAAAATGTAAAGCCACAATCTGGCTAACCTGGAATATGAATGTCCTGTCTCTGTCTTAAAAGTGTTGTGCTGTTGCAACGTGGTATTACGTACTGAAGGGACATAAAAGGAGTAAGAGGAGGCAGAGGCCAGAACACCGTGTTTGTCCTAAGCTGTATGATCTGCTCCCAAAAGGAAACTGTGGCTGAAACAGGGAAATGCATTGAAAGTATTATTTGGATACCTCAGCAAAGGTAACAAGTCCTTTGGAAAACTAACCTATGCACAGATCTGCACAAGCTTTTAAGCTAGAAAAACCTACGTCTCTCTCATCTGACAGCTTTGTTGCCCTGGAGTCATGGGGAATAGCAGGCATCCACAGCATGGCCTGGTGCCTGGTCTGTGACATCTTCATGTCCCTTAGCATCCCTCACACAGAAGTGTTGGGAGCAGCACCACAGTGGAGGAAGTCAGGAGGAGGGCTGCCTCCTCCTCAGTGCTTCTCCTCTCCTCTCTTGAGAGTGAGGGAACAACATGCACTGAGGAGAACCGAGGCCCTCTTATATTTCAGACAATACAAAAATATCTAGTTGTATCCTTTTGTTGACAAAGAAAAGAGAAATCTGATTCTGCTCTGTTTGGAGTGTGCTGAGTTTGGCTGGTTTGGGAAGCCTTGTTTTTCATGGCAGTGAGTTCTCACAAATGTTATCAATTTAAAAGTAAAGAATACTGAGGGCTTTCTGTTTGTTTGCCTTTCCTTCTTCATTTTCCTTGTTATGGCTTTCTAAATATTTAAAGGAAAGACAGAACTTCTTGTTTCTGAGATCAACAGCAAGATATAATGGCACCGTTTTCTTTCTGGCTTGTTTTTGTTCTGTGGTATGGCCACCACTACATCACAGCAACTTCCCAGCAATGCTTCTCCCCAAACTTTCCTTATTGCTGGCTGTCTCTCACTAAAACTCTCATCTCAGCAGGCCCTAAAAATGTGAACACTTAGTTTTTCTTTTTTTGTTTTTCATTCAATTGCGCAGAGCTGTCCATCAGCAGCAGGAGTCCGCAATACTGGTTTTCAAGAAATACAACAAAGCAGAACTATTTGCCTAAGTCACAGGCTCTGCTTCTCTGCTTTCATCACAGTAGTCTGGAGACCCCTCTTTCCAGTGGCATTGAATTTAGATAGCAAACTATTTGGTTTGGCAAGATTTGGAAAGAGGGGCTGAGATGTGACTTCCCATCTTCTGTCCTATCTGAGCAGACCAATGTGTGTCTCTTTCCTTCAGAGGAAGCAGAGAGCAGGGGCCAGGGCAGCATCTATATCCAAGTGGGCTTTTGTGCTCTGTAGACCAGAGAGTTTCTGCTATCATGTTATGCTTTAGGCACGGGGTGAAGTTTTCACCTTCTGCAAGAAGTTATTAAGGCTGTGACATTTGTGCTGCAGCCATCGATCAGCTACAATGTGATTTTCTTAGCAATTTCCTGGTCAAGTAATCCCTAGATAATTTAAGAAAACACGACATAGTTGTGCTTCTTTCTGCTGCTAACGTGACATGAGTGTTTATCATGAAGAAGAAAATCAACGCTCAAACTCATCCATGATTCTTTGCAAGTTTTGGAGGTAAATGTATATTTTGCTTTGATGTTTTAATTTCAATAATACATCTGTAAAGTCAGGATTTATTCTTTGGACTCTGTTATCTCTCTAAGAGACCAGCAGGCCTATATTACTGATGTGGGTTTGGATCTTCACAAATATCACTGTAATTCGGGGCTTCTGGGCAAACAAGGTTTTGGTTTTTTTCTGGTGGCTATGCCTGTTTCTCATTTTAGAGAGAACAGCTCAAAGTCTTGGTACATTGAGATTTCCCAGTGCTTAGCTTCCTTTCCAGTCTCCACAAAATTTAGATATTTTGTGATATTTAGATATTGGATTCTGCTTCTGTTGTAGTTTATGACCTGGACAACAACAGCCATTCAGTAGTCTTCTTTATTTACTCATTATTTTAGTCTTTACATTTATTTAAATTTCTTTGTATTTGAAAGAGGATGGAGTTTTCAAACACCAGCCAATCTTTGACTCTACCACCCACATTCATACTTTCTCCGAGTCTTTCAGTTTTCAATAGGATAACAGGTATAATGTTTAAATCAGCATATATTGTACATGAAAAAATAATCAAAAAGTAAGTTACAAAAAAAAAAAAAAAAAAGGAAGTGGTATCCTGTAGTCTCAACTGCTGAAAAATATTTTTGGAATGTTATGTCCATAGGAGAAACTATTTACCTGGGATGTTTGCAGTGGTGGACAGAGCTGTGTGGTGACTGTAAAGGACTGGACAGCCTTCAGAAGTTGCTGGTGTTCAGAGACGCTATGAAAGCGAATGGGATGAAGAAAACCAGTCAAAAAGTGGCAGGGTAGATATCCCTGACATAATTACATAGCATACTCATAAACTAAACTTATCCCAGTGATCATAAAAAGTGTGCTCAGTTCACAATTTTCAAACTAAACTATTTCAGCTGTTTAATTTATTTTTTGTTATTTCAGATTAATTTAAGCTAAGGTTTTCATCTGAGGAGCATGCACTCTCAAACAGAAGCAAAACATTACCTATCTGGTTCCAGAGGAGACTGAATGTTTTTCACTTTATAAAAGTACAGTGCTAAAAATGTTTATTTTTTAATACTCTGTTGCCCATAAAGTAACAAACGCAACTTACGGTATTTCAAAGTTTATTGCTCTGGGTAGGCTCAGATAAAAGGACGTATGTTTCTAGCATGGTCTCTTCAGACCAATAAATGTAATGTTGCTTTGCTCATTCAGAGCAGAGAGATTCAACTGTATAACCCTTTCAGTTTACTACAGAAGCTTCACTACAGAAACTTTTACTGCAGAAGCACACCTTTATCCATGGGGGCACTTGCTTTGTTTCTATAATGCTAATAACGTCTTCCTTCTTTCTTGGAATATTTAAATATGATTATTATAGCTGGCTGGCACATCCTTTGAATGCCAAAGTCTTCTCAGGCTTCTTAAAAATTCTGCATTGGGTATTATTCATTTAGTTTTTAATTATTAGCATTTATATCTGTTTTTATATCTTTTGCATATCACTCAGCTTTTCAAAGGGAGTATTCCCATGCTGCTGGTCTGAAAGCTTCTGTTTGAAGGTACTGGCAGCCCAGGGAATCCTCCCATATGCCGTCTGTAGCTAATCCAAAGGGCTGACAACTGGGTTCTGCCAGTATGTATTACACTGATACTATTTTGGAGACACATTATCTGTGATCTTAATGAGCTCCAAAAGATTCTTTTTCAGCTTTCTTATAAAAACTAATTCTTGCTTTGGTTCCTGCAATTTCTTCTTACTCATAAACACTTTATTTTCTCTTACATATTTATCCATTACAGCCTGATGCTCTAGTCACCTGTCACTTCTAAATAAGCTCAAGGCTGTTGTGATGGAGGCACTGGAACAGGAGACGTTCTCTTCCTGAAGACTTTCAAGGTGAGTCTGAATCAGGCCCTGGGCAACATCTTCTAGTTGTGGTGCCCCTGTTCATTGCAGGGAAGTTGGACTAGCCTTCATAGGCCCCTTCCAACTCTAAGGATTCTACGATTTCATGAACTTGGTTGAGAATTTCCTGTAGAGGCTGCTAGAAAGATCAAGTGCATTTATCAGCAGTATCTGGGTAGTGTACATAAAAACTGTATTTGATGACATCTATAATATTTTTCAAATGAATTACTCAGCATTTCCACTAGTCTCCTCCACAGTTTCTTTGTACTTGAATAAGTCATTTCAAGCCTAAATAGCACATGAACAACTCTGAGTTTCTCCCCATCTTTAGGGTTAAAATTTAATTGCATTAAAAAAAAAAAAAAAAAAGTTAATGATATAAACCTGTGAATTGTTAAATTTCCAAAGGTAATGTCTCTTATGAATCTTGATGACCACTGTTCTTCTTACACTCTCGTTGTTTGCTCTCATATTTATCATTTTTTTCTAAAGATTCTGATCATACTGTGCATGTTCATAGCATGTGCTTTTAACATTTACCAGTGTATTAATTCATTGATGCATATCTCAGTACGTAACTGTAAATAGGTACAATTTTTGTAGAAATACTTTAGAATGAAAATCTTGGTAATTTCTCTACTGTAGAAATACTTGCAGTGTTGAAGTAAAATCGTATTAGAGATCAAAGATATCAACATTTCAGCTGGGGGGAGGTAAAGGAGACTTTTTTTTTTTTCCTAAAAGTTAAATATGTCTATAAAACCAAAGTTGGCACAGTATTAAAAATCAAATTACCTGATCTTCAGTTAGGTTTCTCTAATATTTCCTGTGAATTTTTTTATTTTCTATTGGAATTTTTATCTTGATTTACATTTTTCCTATGTTATGCTGTTTTCTCTCCTCTGGATTATCTGATAGCTAAGCTTAGCCGACTCTGCAGCTCTAATATAATGAAGTATAAATGTCAACCAACACAATTTCTTTCAAAACCAGACTGCCTGTGTTCTGCTTTTCACAAAACTTACTTCTGTTTGCTTCACAGTTTCCTCTAGCCCTTAAATCCTCTAGCCCTTGGGTATCTTTATATCATGCTATCATCTGCAGAATAGAGAAACCCTTTCTGTTTGCTAGATGTTTTGTTCTAGATTTACTGTTTCACTTGAAAAGTTGGATGGATTGTCTGATGTTTAATACAAGGTAAGCCTCTGCATGGGTGTTAGTTCAGAGGAGTTAACGAACCACAATTTTCCCACCTGTATACCAAATACTCGTGAACTGAACATATTTTACCTTGCCCCACTGATAGTGTCTGCACTCTTCTCAATTCCTCATCATAATGAGATACATTCAAAACAGAAGTGTGTGCGACTTTTAAAAATATTATTGTCTTGTCTGGTGGAAAATTTTTGACCAGCTACAATTAATGACTGAACTTACAGAATAGCATGCTGTGTTTTGTTTCTTGCTTTCTTATAGCTTTTTTACCTATTGACACAGTTTTCTGTGGGACAGAACAGTACTTCATGATTTCAGTTGTTATACTTGCATAATGAGTTGCAAAAGCCCCACGGCATAGGTGCAGCATGGGGCAGCAGCACTAGACTCAACATTTGATGAAGTTTCACCTATTTCCTGAACATAAGCTGAACACACTTCAAAAAGGCACAGCTCTGCTGGCAATACAGGTTTTATTTTGGGGATTTTGTTCACCAAGCACACCTGTAGCAGTATTTTCATGTACTCTTCCCCTTTTTATTAATTGACATATATCTTTTTTTTTTTTTAAATAAAAATTAAACCTGGTAAGACTAAATATCAGCCATAGCCAGTCTTTGATGTATTCCTCTGTACTCATAAACAACAGAAACATCTTTAGAAATGCCTGTAATATCAAAAGTTAAAAGTTGTGAATTATGTTACAGGTATCTCAGATGGTTTCACATTGCGTAGAAGCTAATGGGGTGCTGTGAGCACATGATTCACTTGCTAGATCACAATGAAAGCTGGCTTATGAAATGGTATAGAAATTCACTTCCTCCTTCTTGGTTCACCAACTGCTGTTTTTTCTCCACAACAGGTAGCTCTTCTGCTTTTTTTTGTAGGTCATGGAGATTGTTTTTGGAACAAAACATTTCTAAACTCAGATACTAATTTCATTATTTTCATTATTATTTTTACTGCCCTACAACATTTCAGTATCAATCTGAAATTCTGTTTTAACCTTGAGACGGGTGGCACTATGTAGAATCTTAAAGGAGACAAGAAATGAAGTGTATGTATTAAGTTTCTAAAAGCTGAAAATATTTTAGAATAGTTTTGGATACATGTGGCAGTTGTCACCTGGCTGCTTTCAGTGGATGCAATGCTAAAATGGGGCAGTGTTGAAGCCATTTTCACAGTTCACAGAATCACAGAATTAAGTCCTTGAAGTCTTTAGATGTGGTGCCAAATGAGATTATACAGCATTAAGCATGCACAAGTATTGTATCATGTATTATCTCTGGTGCATATAGACATTTGATTATAGTAGAAGACATTAATTCGAATCTGTACAATGGTTTTTTGAAGGTGAGGAATAGTACCTCCAGAAGCACACAGCACTTCCAAATTTCCACTCTGATGTTTCCAGTTCCTTGAGGACAGTGAGAGACAGAAAGATGTGGAAAGAAAAATGTACGTCCCAACCAGGAGAGAATTTGAAGATTACTGGCATACTGACGTTCTACAAAGCATTAGAGTTCTGGATACTCTAACATGAAAAAGGTTTTAGTATGAGATTTGGTGCAAAGCTGGTAAAAAGGTGAAAGACAGCAACAGGCAGAGCACAGGAGATGGCTTTCTAAAATGAACTATTTCAGAAACACCATTTACCATGCCTAGTCAAGTTACTAGTGCTTTGAAAATCTGAAGCATGTGTGATGCACACCATCAAGTAAAGGATTTCTTAAATTACAGTTGTATGCTAATTAATCATTTTAGGCAGTGGTTTGTCTGAAGCAGTAAATGATCCTAGTCTTTTTTGTCTTAGTAAGAAAAAAACCTCAACACTAAAATGTTGGGGACTGTTAGTCACTAGGGCAGGAATTGCCACTTTTCTAAACCTTGAATAGAAATGAATTCAATAAAAAGAGACATAATGACAGATTTATAAAAGTAACGTTCCTTTACATAATGGATTTTCCATTCTAATGTTTCTGTACTATAATCCTTTAAAATTATGCAAAAAATTTATTATTTAAGTGATAGTAAAGAATTCATTAAAAGATTAATAGTTCTGGTTTACCAATTCGCTTACCAGGTCACTTAATTATTTAGTTCATTAATTCTGTAAATGTCAGACTTACCGTGAACTCTAGTGATTTGCATAACTAAGGTTATAGTTCTGTGAGCAATTGTCATTTAACAACTTCAAATAAGAATTTGGCATTATTCCTACATTTCAAATGAAATAAAGTTTATTTGTCTACTTTTATGTATGGGTAGATGGGAAACCAAACTATCAAATTGAAGTATCAGCTCTAGAAATGACTATTTAAAAGGCTTTGGGGGTGGGCAGCTGGAGGGAATATTTCTTTCCAAAGCATCAGTAAGACTTCAAATTAAACTGTATGACAGGGACTTCTTTTAGGAGGCACATTTCCCATTGAAGGAAAAAATAAAATCACTAACTGAAAGAAATACAAATCTTCTGAAGTTTCTTCTTTTCTTCATTTCTTAATTAAAAATTATTGCACATTGAAATAGTGAGATACTCATCCACTGTATTTTTCAAAAAGATCCTAATACTGAGCTGACATTTCAGTTAAAATGAACATTTGCACAAGAATAATGTGATACAAAACCAGTGCTTACGTACATAAAATTACACATACACGTACACATCTATATATATATGTTCACAAACACACCATGAGGAATGCAATGAATACTTGTAAGAACACTGGAATTAATCCAAGTAGCCATTAGCTGTGATTTAATCTTCGTTAGTAGCCATCAATGCAAGACACTGTACAGGATGGCATGATGAACCTTCCTTTTACATAGGTGAAGTTTTCCATTCACTTGGTAAGCTTGAGTGGAGAACATCAATAGCTGGTCATTATGCACCATGTAAAATAATTTGATGCCCTATGATGCATACAGGCTAAGTAAGGCCATCTTAAATAATTTTTATTGTGGAATGATTTCTTCCATTACAGATTCTATGCGCTGTAAAATAGCACGGGGCTGTAACAGTCACAATCCGGTGTGTACCCATGTATCTTGCTGCAGCGAACAGTTCAATGTGAAAATGAATCCTTTCTGGCAGGTTAAACTCATGGCTGCCTGCATTAGTGGCATCTGCTCTCACATGTGAATCAGCCTCACTTCCAGTGAATATATGCTGAGCGAGCACAGGTTTCGAGGGGGCAACTCATAGTTTGTTCAGAGCAAGTCCTGCAGCCCCCGAGACAGGAGCCATTAAATACAGTTACTCATGTAATTAACAGTCGTGGTATCAGGCACTTCAGGTTTTATTCTTGGCTTTTTTGAATACAGAGATCAATCTTGTGACAGCTTCCCTAGTATAAAATCTTAGATTTTGGTTAAAAAAAGTGCAAGAATTATCTGTAAGTTGATGTGAAAGACAGTAAGGCATGAGATACTCTTACACAAATCCAACTTCTTCAGATCTGTGGAGTAAATAGAATAATGGTAAATGCAGATTAAAAAAAAATAAAAGGGAAGGAGAGTAAAGCAGTATTACATGCACAAAAAGAATGTATGGAGGTATAAAAAGATTCAGTTCTTTACAGACAAGAATCTTCAGGTATTTTTGCCTAAAACATTTGCATGTATTGGACATTTCCTCCTGGAACAAATTGTTGCTTTTGCATTGTCAGGAATCTGGGGAGAAGCAACATGAGTTTTTGTATGATGTTGGGAAATAGCTCAAAAGCTACAGTACAAAGAAATGCAGAGTAAAAGTTTTGTGAATTAATCAGCTGCTATGTAGTTTCCTGGGACTGTCTATGTGTGTTTGTGGACAGAGAGGAAGGATCTGGGCTGATCTCTGCAGCTCTGGGACATAAATGGGCCATAAAACTCCTATGTCCCTTAAAAAGTATTTTACGTTAAAATGAGACCTTTAAGGGGAAATGACTGAACAGGAAAACAAAATGAATCAGCAATGTCATCTAATGAGAACTACCATAGAGCTGGCTCTGAATAGGACCCAAGTTTGTAATCATTCAAGACTATTTGCTGACAAACTGGAGTGACCCTCAACAAATGACAGATACATTATAATCTGATCTTGTTTTATTTACAGCTTTGCTGGAAGTGAATAGCAGTTACTCAAATATTTTTATGAGCTCTGAAAACTTCTGGGGAGAACACAAATCCAATCATACTGAAAAGCATTCAAAAGCTTTCAAGAATAGTTAAAAAAAAACTGTAAGTAAATTAGTTTTGAATGAACTGCCACATTTTTTAGTTTAATCAATACTTTTATTTCTTGATTGAATGCTTCATTTAAAAAACAAAAAAAAATCAAAACAACAACAGAAATTCCAACTAAACAGATCAAACATTTGTGCCATTAATCCTTGGAAATCTGAGGGTCACAGCCCACCTTAAATCAGAGCACAACAAATCTGAAGATCTCATACTAATTGAACACAACAGCAGATTGTAAAAGTCACTACAAAATCTGGGTAAGACTGATCTTGCTCTAGCTGTTGATTCTTCAGTTGTTGTGCCTGTGTTAGCAAGGAGGTTTGTTATGGTTCACACAAATAGTAGTAATAAAGCAGGTGAATAGGATGGGGTTGCTAATATCTGAATAAAATCAAAACTCTTTCCTTTTCTTGGCTCCTCAATTGTCAGCCAGAAGGCAAAGCAGAAAGAAAGGCTAACAGCAACGTCCATCATTTGGTGAGAGGCAACAAATCAGGTGACCTTACCCTACAAAAATTACTGGCTGATAATCACCAGATGAGTTAATTGCTCAGTAGCATCTCAGCTCTGTTTTGTGCTTTAACATTTTCCTACGTGTGTGGACACGGACCTGAATGCTGCAAACCAGAGTCAGAATGGCAGAGCACAATACCAAATCCTGTATGGCACAAAGTAGGTGTTGTGCTGTCCTGTTGTTAACAAACATTGCATATCTGACCTTACAGAGCTTGCACATGCTGGAATACTCTAAATTATATGCCTCCAGGAACATAAGAACAGCAACATTTAATTTTTAAAACCTGTTACTGCTTGTGATATATTGGTTTTGAACATGAAGGACTGAAGCGATACTGCACGATCAAGGACAGAAATAGCCCAGGCAAAGTTTGCAAGACAGCTCCCTTGTTGCTTGCAGCTGCAGCTGGTTTGGGTTGGAGGCTGCAGCTGGAAATGAAGTGTGGCTGGATGCAACTTCTAAATATCGGGCCAGAGCCCCAGCTGCTGCGTACTGGCACAGCTCTGCTGAAGTAGTAATGTCAGTTTATACCAGTTAGGCTTTTGCTGAATGGCTTTTCTGACGTGCTAAGTTGGTGTTTTTGGCATTTGTTTTTATTGCTTTTCTGATCTAGATAAGATAATCCTTATTTCATAGAAACACATCAGCCTTCTCAAAGCAAGATATATTTGTATGTATGCCGTTATCAAAGTAACAATAAAGCTGACAAAACTAAAATGCTAGTTAAATGGAGCAAAAACCTCACACAAGCACTTTATTTTGTAAAATATAACAGTATTTGGAATACGTGAAATGTCATTTGCAGGGTGTATTTGGAAATACAGAGTCTTTTGAAGGTGAGGGATGTCAATGTATCATCAGCTTTGTATTACTGAAAAATTCTAGGGCTTCCTAACAACTATTAATAGCCAATAAGTATATATTCATTGCTACGTTCTGGTCAGCAGAATATTATGCAAATGTGCTTCCATCTATCAAACGTGTCTCCTCTGTTACTGTGATCAGTGTTAGTTGTGTCTACCCAGACTTCCTGATTCTAATAGTGCTTTGAAATTTGAAGATTTAATAATGCTTGTAAATTATGCAGCACATATAAACTTCAAAGTTATAAATTAAGAACTGAATCCATTTACATCTTTACAAATGCCTGTACGTTAAGTATTTACCTATATTGTGTGACAGGAAAATGAACTAGATGTAACATCTCAGCGCGTATTTTATGTTGTTGATGCAAAAGGATTTAAACATTTTTATGTTACTTTTTTTTTTTTTATTTTTAACTACAAAAACTAAACCTTGAAGCAGAAGTACTCTTTCTGAAGAACTGGAGAGATCTGACGTACTCAGTTCTATTTTGAACGATAAAGATTTAGCACAAAAAAAAATAACAATAGGATTAGTATTCAGACTGTGACTATTCAGACTATTTCTCAGACAAAATGACAAAAACAAATGTGAAAGTTCTACAAAAAAAAAAACATCCAAGGCAGTGAAAGTCTAAGTACAGGGGACATATTCTGTAGTATCTATTCCCCATCTTTCTGTAGTTTAATCAAATATCATGTTAATAACTCTGATTCCATGAGACCTTTTACTAGCTCGCTCTGATGTTCTTCTGTCAAGGGCTAACTAATAGTTTTAGCTCTCCAAAGAACAACATAACAAAGATAAGGCAAATGCCAGGAAATGTATTCATTAAATAGTCAAGAGAATGCCAAGGACAAGCTTACTGTATAATGTGTTAGGAGAACATCAATATTTGAGAAAAGGAAGATGCTGCTTTGGTATAACATATTTGTGAAAACTGGAATAAGCATGTTTTAAGCAAGGCTTCTCTTTAATTATTGTCTGAGTTTCACATAAAGTCTGCTTCATCAACTGGATAAATATTTGACTGCTGTTCAGTAAATTGCATTAGTTTACTTTAACTGTATGCTCAGCCTTATTCAGGCATCCTACATTAGGCAATGTAGTGTGTAATGCATCTCTGCAGGTGACCAGAGCTATTCTCTGTATGAGGTAAATTAAAACTCATATTTTAAAAATTAAACATTCTTGCACTTCATGATTTCAATATTTAATTATAACCTGTGTCAGGGCCTAATCTCTGACTGAGTCAGGCATGAAATTAATCAAAAACGAGGCAAAAGCTTAGCAATTCCACTGCACTGTAAAAATTATTCTTCTTTTCTTTCTTTTTTTTTTTTTTCATCAATTCTGATCATTACAGCTATTTTATGAGAAAGATGTTAGTGATCAGGTAGTTAGGGCAGCAGTCAGAAGGCTAGTAAGTTGCTAAGATTATAATTTTTGTTGGTCCCCTTGAAGAAAACTGACAGAACAGTTTACTCCTGAGATGTGAGTGCACAGAGCACATTGTAGCATGACAGACGTGATTAGAAAATAAATCTTCAACTCTAAATCTATTTCAGAAAGAACATTACAAAAATTAACAGAGAACAGCTTTATCATTCTTGCAGAAGTTGCATCAGATTACTAATACAGTAGATTATTTTATATTCAGTTAAGTATATTGTAGCTATACAGAAAACTACTATATTCTACTTTGCAAATACTTCTGGAAATTAATTTGGTATAACTTAACTATACCTGGTATTATTTTTTGATGAATAGAAGAAGCTGGGAAAGAAAAGTGATGAGTTTATTTTTCATTGCACATAGTTTCTCCCCTCTTAGATGCATTTTTTAAACTTAGCAAGTTCAGCAACCAACTTAGTGGCTAAGAAAACAAAGAAAAAGTTGGGGTTCTGAAAGGGGCTGAAAATTCTTCACAAAGTTCAAGCATCTTTGTGCAAGGTCACGAGACTGTGCTTTAGTATTACATGAAAAAAAAAAAAAGGACAAAAAACAAGTTCAGCCAGGTATGGTTTATTTTGATGAGTTTGTATAGTTTTTGTGGTTTCAGCACCTCGTGAAACACATCATCCATAAAAAAAGGAAGTACAGATGCAGCCAACAATAGTGGAAAAATTCCCAAGCAGGTTCCTAAAAGCTGATTGAAATACTTTACACAGGAGAATACAAAGTGTATAAATAAGTTGAACACAGTATAAACAGTAACTTTCTCCTATCTTGACAGAAAACTGACTGGCTTGTGAAGCCACTCAGGTGACACGACCCACAATTGTTTTGTTTAGCTCAGCTCTATATTCTGCTCAGACACCAGCTGCTGTTGAGGTTTTAGGCTAATCATGCGCAACCTCCCATGTTTCACCTGTTGAAAAACCTTTCATACTGCTAATATGTTGTTGAAAATTAGAAGAAAAAAGAAAAGACTTACTGTTCCTGGAAGAAAGGTTTGGAAGGCAGTAGCTGAGAACTATCTTAAGTACTAGTTTGTTTTTCAGGGAGAAGGAATAGTTCTAGCAATCAGAAGTCTTGAAGTGCCACATTTTTATTCCTTTTTTTTTTTTTTTTCCTAGTAGTTTTTGCATACAAGCTTCCTGTCCATGACGTCCCTCTGTAGGGCTTGGCTTTCGTGATAGTTCCAAAACCTCCAACTTAGTCCCACTTTATTTGATTTTTTAGGATTCTCCCTTGGCCCTGAACTTCATCACTGAGAACGCTTTGTACCAAATCATGACAGACTGAAATTCAGCTCTCAAGTTATCTGTAAGGGAACTGTTGAGTCATGGTCTAAACTATGATTGAACACCTGGTGAAGGGGGTGCCTGGGCCAGGGAGCACAGGTGCAAGCAACTCACCTGTGTGCTTCACACCTGACCAGAAAGAGTGGACCCAGGGCCCACCATTCCCTGGGCTCATTTAAGGGCTAGTATCTGACTGGAAAGTGTCTCCTGGATGAAGGTTACTTTCTAAGGAGGAGTGTTCTGTAGCTTGAGACCTTATTACTAACCGGGTGATCTAACTTTTTTCCTTTTTATGATTGCATTCCTGGTGATGTATTGTCTGGTATTGTAAAGAATTTATCAGAAGCAATTTCACTGTTTCTAAGGATAACAGTGTGACAATGCTAGGAAGCCTAGAAACATACCTAGCTTCACCTAGCCAGACTGGTGTTTGCATGGAAAGCCTTCTGTTCCTTGAGTGTAAACAGTATAGGATAGCTAGTGCTGGTATTGTGCTGATGTTGTTGCTTCCTGTGCGGGTGGGATTGTTGCTTTAGTCTTCTCCTTCCATATCAGGCAAGTAAACATAGGCTAAGTAATTCCCTACAATACTTAAAAACCAACCATGTGGTACTATCCTTGGGAAGCCAAACCTTGAGAGACTGACCTAGGTAGAGCTTATCCTGCTGCAGTACTGAGGCTTCTCTGAAGCAGGTTATCTAAGCAGGGTTTGCCATCATTAATGTAAATCCTGGTGAATTTATCAATTATTTCAACGCTTTATAAATAATACAACTTTATGATAGCAATGCACAAATACATAGAAATGCTATGCACAAAAAACAAGCTGTGTGATTTAATGCATTGGTAAAATAAATTATTACAGAGTGTATTTGTTTTTAATAACATTAAACAGCTTCCAGTATATCCCAGTATGTGACAAGAGCGTTCCATTTAGTCTCTGCGCTGAATCTGTTAGGAAAGGTTTAGCAGACTTTCTGAGTGTTTTCAGTAGACTGGAGTTCCGTGTAGAAATTCAGGAGCTTGTTTTTCAGTTGATCTCAAAATATTTTGTTTGTGTTAATATTTTCTTCCTTTATTCAGGCTTCTTAGGGTTCTTTGAGAGCTGGAAGGTCTGTTTTACTACAGGTTAAAATCTGTTTCTTTATAGGATTCTAACATGCAATGAATACAGATGATTTAAGTAGCTCATCTTGCCAGCTTAAGAGTTACTATCACTCATGTCTTTCCATGTTTTCTTTGTCATTCTCAGCTACTGGTCAAATGCAGCCCACACAGAATCTTCCATCAAAATACAACTGGATCAAGCTAGAAGCACATGGCCTGTGTGTGCTGCTCCTATTCTTATGGTAGGGGAAAGGTTTGGACCAAAAGGAAAAGATATTTCTCTAATACGTTGAATAAAAATACCTGTTTAGTACAGACCTAATGTTTAAGTGAATTTAAAAAGCTTATTCTCTTTAAAATAATGAGTTTTACTATTTGTTTTTAACTTTAGATTTGAGTTGATACGCTCAACAGTTGCTGTAACAATGTTCTCTTGTATTTGCTAAGCCTTACATGGCAGCATTTGTTAAAGCTTATTTTTATCTTATTTTTTTCTCATTTTAAATTATATAGAATACATTGTATTCAGAATGATAGTTGCTTTGTTTATAAAACACAATTAATAAAAGCTAGGATATTGTTATACGTAGCTATTGTTATACATAGAGTTATTGCTATACAGTAATAGAAGATGAAAAAGTAACCACTTTCCTTTAATGCAATACAGAATGGTTTTTCTTACCAGCCTGAGGGTTATTCGGTGTAACACCCTATTTACTGGGAGACTTCAATAATTTCCCAATATTTTCATTTCTAATAATGGCATAAAACAATTACAGTTTTAGGAGTGCTATAGCCCTCACTGCTCTAGAGGTTTTCTAAATATTTTCATTATCTGATAGAAAATGGCTTTATGCTCAGTATACCATACAAATCTGACCATGAAGTTACTTACTAGGGTAAGTGGAAGGTGTTGGTCTGTGCTTTTATTGCCCTATTTATGGAGTGATTGCTAAACCCAACAGTACCTTATAACCTCATGAATAAATCATGGAATCAGTCACTGTATTTATAAAAATGTCTAATACTTTTTTCCAGTTTCCAGCATTTGAACATCTTTAGGTGACTGAAATATATAATTACTAAATGGCAAGCAAATAAAGTTATCAGAGCTGGCTTTTGTGGCTCAAAATGTTCACAAGGGCTACCCTGAATTAAAGAGCTCTGAACTTCAAAGCTAATTCATCTATGTTTACAGGTACATAACACTTTTTCAGATTTTCATGCTTTCCTGGCTAGGAAGGAGTTTACAGTTCTTTGTGAATGCAGAGATTGCCTTGCATGGAAAGGCAAAAACCTTAGCTTTGGAGAGGTGCCACAGTGCTGTACCTCTTACCTAACCCTCCTTTCTTTGTATGGACTTCTGGTCATGAGATCTGGAAGTGCATAAGCAGAGCATGCAGCTCCTTAGGCAGACCATTGGAGCATTTCCACAAAGGGGCTGTGATAGCACTGCTGACTGCACGTTTGGCCTTCTGCACACCAGTTCTGCTGTGGCCATGGGGGGGGGGGGGGGGGGGGGGGGGGGGGGGGGGGGGGGGGGGGGCGTGGAAATAGTCATAGAATCTCCTGAGTTGGAGGAAGCCCACAAGTATAATAAAGTCCAAATTCTGGCTCTGCCCTGGGCTACACAAAATTCGAACTATTTCTGAGTGTTGTTCAAATAAATTGGCAACAGCTCCCCAGGTTCCATCCTGCCCTGTTGCATAAGGAGATGGGAACCTGAAGGGACAGAAGTACAGATATTGCAAAGGACTGAACAGAGTTCACGTTCCTCTTGTTGCATTGAACCTTCAACCTGGTTTTACCAAAGGCTAGAGAGAACAGTGAGATTTTTCTTTATAACATGCAGAGGCAGACTTAGACTCATGACATATGTGTTGGGAAATCTAATGTTGCTGCCAGGGCTTGAAAGCTTTCTCGTGCTTCCCTTGACACTTATGCTGATATTGCCAGCCACTTCCTATTGCATGGTTGAGTACTGAAAGAAAATGACTACAGCAACAAATCTCATTAGCTGCCATACAAATATAATGCTGCATTAATATTCCATGGACCCACATGCTTGCTTTAAGATGTGTTTTGTGGCTTTTATTTAAACATCTGCCATCCCTGCTGATGACTTCATTAGTTTATTCTAGACAGCTGTGAAGATGTTGACAGTATCTCAATTTAAAACAAGGTGCTAGTGCACCCCTAGATTTTTGTGCTAACTCTTCCTAGAAATCAGCCCCTTATTACTCAGTGGCCCTGGAGTTTCACTGGACCTGAAACTGCTAGTCAGTTCTGCAGGTGGTTGGGAAGATACTGTAAGTGTTGGTATTGATATTTGTCCTCAGGCACTAATCTCCAACCATTGGGTCCTGAAGTATTACAAAGCTATGACAAAGGTTATTTCTCTCATTCACAGTTCACCTATTTGGGAGAGTGAGAGACACTATCTGCACTGGTTCTTTGACACCAAAATACGGACAATATATACAACTGGGCCAAAATCCCATTAAATCTCTTGTTAATTGTAAAACACTGGTTTAATAATAAAAAGGAAGATTTGTGTTGTTTTAACTGCAAGAGATTCTAGATAGTGAAATCCATATGTGGTATCAGTTTGGCTGTAAATGCTCCAGTTCTGCAAATAGGAAATGATAAACTAGTTTTCATTTCAGTGCAGTAAGAAGTAAGTTAACATGATTTACCTTGAAGGAAGTGTAAACACTTCCATGCAAATTGGGTCAACCTGGGACTCATTTGGAAAGGATATGCGAATATTCATTCTTTGAATGCTGAAGATACCTAACCTAACAAAATGTAGATTCAGTGCTTCTGACTGGCACGGAGTGCTCCTTAGAGATCTCGTGAACAGTTTACTTCTGTGTCTCACTTGCTGAGTATAATTCCTTAACCTTCTCCTGCACTTGCTGTGTTGTTTCACATTGTTTCCGATCATATTTTTAATTGTTTTATGTTTTCTGTACTATTTTGTTGTATGCTCCAGGTGCCTGAGAATAAATCAGCAAGATGTATCTTTTAATATCTGAAAAGCTCACGTATATGTGAAGTGTTAGAATTAGATACAAAGACAGAGCTCTTAAACTCAGACTTTCATATAATAACAGTTTTTATGTACTTCTGATACACCTTCAGTTTTTTTCGGATCTGACCTTCTGTCTTTGAGCGCAATACTCCTCCTACCCCCTCAAAACTCTAGCACAAAAATTGTACTCTCTCATATTAAACCTAATGACTGATTAGTTTTGGAAATATTAGTAGCAGTCATGCTCCATGCTTTGGTGATGCTTCAGTGATATTTTTTGTTTTTTAAGAATTTTTAAATAGCACCTGATACATAAAAATCAAATATAATCAAAATGTGGATAGTTTAAAACTTACACAAAGACAACTCACTTTTTATGCACCATTCACTTATCAAAATATCAAGAAAGTATAAAAATCTCAAGTAATTAGTATTATATATGTAGGTTGCTCCAAAAGAAATGCTTCCTCTTTATTTCCATGGAAAGTACAACAGATATAAAGAGCACAATAATAATGTTTGATGGAGTAAATTCTAGCTACTAAATGCTCTTTTTCAACATAGTCACCACCATTAGCCAATTCATGTGGATGAACTTATCAAGGTGTTCTTCATTTTGTATTCCGACAGCAATGCATAGCCATCTGGAATGTGACTTATCTTTCATGTTGCTGTCACCACTGCTGAAATGTACCACCACCACCTCACTGTGCTCACATCCACTGTTTCCTCTCCAGAAATGTTCAGCAAGCATCGAAGAATGTCAAGGGATGCCATTTTTTCCACATGGAAAAATTCAGTGACACACATTTGCTTCATAAAAACCTCCATGTTAGCCATCATTCTGCCAGACTGCCCCTCTGCCTCTGTCTCCTGCACAGCAACAAAATACAATGGAATGTTGGTGGGGGAAGTTCAGTCACACTACCAACATAACAACGTAGGAGGCATTACTTTTGGAGCAGCCCTAGTAGAAATATAATTTTCCATGTAAATGAAGAAAACAAACTTATTGGTAGTCTTAAGCGTATTCTCAGTTAACTGGAAATCTATTTCAATTTAGATAAAGTCCGTTACCTTTCAATATTATGTTAACATTAGGAGGGTGGAACCAATATGAAGGATAAATAAATTTTTCTCAGTGTTCTTCAATATTAATGTTTTTCACAACATCTAAAATATCTGTCAAGAAAGGGAAAGATGATTCAGAAACCAAGAATGATTTACAGTGCATTTATCTTATAAAGGCAAACTACTAAGTGACTAAATGAAATAAATATCTGTCTTTGTTATTTTCTTCTTCCTATGCGAGTGTCCACATGATAATGGAGAACTTATCACTGTTCTTTTATCTGATCCCCATCTGTACTGATAGTGTCAGTGAAAAGATATTTAAGTGAGGGAACTTATCAGCTAAACAAGTCTCTCTCCAGTTCAGCTTTAAAGCGCATTGGCAAGATAAAGCAAGTGAACTCCTGGAGGCAAATAAACAGTCTAGATCCCAGTTGTAGAACATGTGTTTGGGGCAAGTTTTGGACAGTGAGACAAGACTTCAGTTTTTTAGGGGAAGGGCTGATATTTTTTTTCAGGGAAATATCATCCATAGTCAGGTTACCTTATCTTCAGTGAATCTGACTTAATCACCTCTGTATGTTAGTGAAGTTCTATACCATTGGATTAGGCTATGAGAATTCCTCTCAACCTGACTGATGTTTCCAGGCATCTGAAATCTTGGATGAAGTAGGCTGAATCCTTCCCAAGCAAAAACTCTTAGTGGGAAAAACTCCATGACTAGGGAAATCCAGACATACAGTCAACTTAATGAAGATAAAGCATTGCAGCCAAAGAAAATGTTCAGGTAGAACGGCAGGATTCTCTCATGTACCTCCATTACCACTCCAGCACAGATTCCTCTCTATCTCTTACGTATAGGCATAAGGAGAATTTGTGGAAGACCCAGCTGTGATTAAGCTGTGCCTTTTGACTTCTACTGATGTAGCATGCAGGAGAAAGTAGATAAGCGGTACTGTGTTAAATCAAGAACTACCCTTCCTGTGCCTTGAGAAAGTATTTTGGTCCTAAATGTTCCTAAAAGGCTTTTGTTGATTCAAGATACGATTTGGGTAGTAAGAAAAGCCGTTCAAGATCCACCTGGACGCCTACCAGTGCAACCTGGGCTAGGGAGCTGCTTTGGCAGGGGGTTGGACTCGATGACCTCTGGAGGTCCTTTCCAATCCCTACAATTCTGTGATTCTGTGAAAACCTTTTATTACACAGTGATTATCACAACTTTTGGAAGGTATGTAGCAGTTTAGCTGAAGCCAATTTTCAGATTGCTGGCAAAGGATGCACGATCAAAAATACGACTCTTTACCTGCCACATCCAGCTTTTGTCATTGCTGTTTGTTATCAAGTAATATGCAGCAAGGGAGACAAAACTACAGAAATGTGTGGCCAAATCAAAGGATATATGTACTGCCATATTAGAAACTAACTGTGAATGATGCTGGTGACTGTGTATTAAAAAAATAAATCAAACGCGGGATGTTTTTGAACCATACAAATTAGCTTTCAAGAAGAATGTGCTTACTTATTTTCTGGCTTAAAACCAGTCAACAACCCTGACTACAGGCAATCTCTTGCAATGGAAATTCAGTGAAGAAATATGGAATAAAAACAGTAGTCTTGTAGAGATAGAAGAAAATGATAAGATATACATAACAAAAAGCAAACTAATTTTTGTCTTTTAATACATCTCAGTGAGTATCCACAAGCCAAAGTGTAGTTACATTTGCCATTTTAAATGAAGAACATATTGAAGCTATCACACTTTTTCTGAGCAGATATTCTGGCAAGTTGAAAGTTAAGCTGTGATTTTAAATGCGTGGATAATTTGTATTGTTTAAAAACCTATTTTAAAAAGCAAATACCTCTCTGTATACATATAATATGTATTGCCTGTATTAAAACTCTTCAATGTTAGCCATTATTAAAAAAATGTTTTCTGAGTTTAGAACTTTTTCTCTAATTTGTGCTTAACAGAATGGCAAAAATGTGGTTATTTTCTTCATATGTCTTGTTACTCCATCTTGCTCTCAAATTTATAATTCACATTCATGTTAAGAAGAAAGAAATATGCATGCACATGACTAACATAGAATCACGGAGTGGTTTGGATTGGAAGGGAACTTTAAGATCATCTAGTTCCAGCACCCCTGCTATAGGCAGGGACACCTCCCTCTAGACCGGGTTGCTCAGAGCCAAATCCGGCCTGGCCTTCAATGTCTCCAAGGAGGGGCATCTATAACCTCTCTGGGCAATCTGTTCCAGTGTCTCACCATGCTCACAGTAAAGAATTTCTTCCTAATATCTAGTCTAAATCTACTGTCTCATAAAATTATTATCCACAGTTTCCTGCTACAGAAACAGAAATCTACAAAATACAGTTACTCTGAGGTGTGAGCATTTCACCTACTGAGAAAGCTCAATTAATATCTTAAAAGAGAACTTTTACATGACTTTAACTATGGTCTCTTGCAATTTTGATTAATAGTTCTGTGGTATCTACACCAATCAGTTTTGAAGAAATGGTTGTAAAGAAAAGCAGCGTATGTTTAGCAGTGTTAATGTGGTGGCACTGCAGTAAATTAGAAGCATCAATATCATGGGATCAGCCCAGGTAGTCCAGGCTGAAAAATATAAGTTGACTTGAAATAATATTTAAAGCATGCTGTAGTCAATCTTGTTTTCTCAGTATAACTTGGCAAGTATTTGTTTGACAATCTGTGAATAACTTGCTTGCCCTGTGTAAGATTTGTCTGGGTTAAAGTACTGGTACCCTGTTGCTGGACCTGGGGCAGAGGCTTCTGGAGGCTGTGTGGAAAGCACAGCTCGTGGGTGCTGCTGTTTCTGCGTGCTGAAGAATGCGGGTACCCCAATGCTGAGGTCCCTCTGTACCTGCATCTACCACAGCCCTATTGCTGCCCCCATTGCCTGCCTTCCCTCCATCACCACTGACACCATCTTTTCTGCCTTTCCTTTTCCTCCTGCAGGTCAACAAAGGCAGGCTTAAGGACTGGGCAAAATCCAAATCTACGCAAAAGGAATGTAAAGCAGAATTAAGCAGTTCAGTCAGTGGCCTCTAACTGGCTCTATTTATAGGCCAAACAGTAAGCAAGTAACGTGCAAGAGGCAAAATTTTGCTGTTGGCTTTGCTTTTTGCTTTTTAATATATACTGGCATGAAGTGCACCAGAAGATTATACGGGCTGCCAGACTCGGAATTACTGATCTAATGGTTATAGCAGAGATTTCAGAAACAGGACATCTGGTGCTCCCTACTACTTTCATCAGCTCTCTATGTGACCTAAAGTAGATCATTTCCCTCCCGTCTTTATTAAGTAACCCACTACCTACATTACAAAGATATAAATAGTTAGCCATCTTGGCTTACAAATGAATTATTATCACGCTGTTGCTTCATATGAATGTACATTGTATAAGTAAGGGGTATTTCATAAATAAAATTATTTGAATGTCTTTCTTTTGTTTTGTGCAATGTCAGTTAGATGCTCTCTTCAAATCTGAACATGGTTGATTGTCTCCTATATCTTAAATGATGCTTCTGTCTGAATTAATCAAAAAGAGTTGTTTCAATGATGATTAGAACTCCTTCATTTGTCTCTAATAGGACCATTTTTAAGATTGGAAAAGCTGTTAGTCCCTCTTTCATGCAATCAAACAAGCTTTATCTGCCATTTGGCATCACAAGTAGCAGTTTTCTTTATGCCCAGAATTCACCCAGCCTCTTTGGTATGAGAAAATAAATTTTATCCCTTTCCTCTATTTTCTTTGCTTCATTTTCCCTGAATGAATGGATGGGATAGTCTCACAGAATGGAACGTTATAATGCCTGAACTTTATCCCTTGTGTTTCCAAGTGACTGGATCATTTCTTCCGATCTAGTAAAATTAGGCAGTGTACTCTGGTTTTCATAATACCATGACACAGACTGGCAAATAAACTACAGGATGCTTTTCTTTTTTTTCTGTTTCAAAGTGACAAGATCATCAGAAACTCAGTAAAGAGACTTTGTAAGGGGGTTAGGGACATTTTTCCGCCAGTTTCTTCATGAAGATAAAAGGAACACCCTTTTTTTTTTTTTTTTTTCACTTGGCTGTGGGTGGCCAATTATGAAGACCTGTCTTTGGATGAAAGAAATAAGGAAAGTCAGGCACCTACCTACTTCATCTACATACAGAGATATTTTGCACAGAAACCTTGGGCACAGCAAGCCGTCCCCTGGCTGTGTAAATGTCTAAGATTCGACCTATGAGCAGGGTGGGGTGCTGATGCTCTTGTGTCCAGACATTTGCCACCTGCCCAAATGCCAACAAAACTCTTAGCTTACATCCAAGGCATAAGTTCAAACCTCAAAGTGTTTTTGGACCTTGCAGAAATTGGACACTATAGCAGAAGACAGCTGGAAAGAGATACTGACTTGGTGTGTCTCGATATAAAGGGTAGGGCCTCTTAAGTTGCTGCAATTAGTTTAACTTGAAGCAGGAATCTGAAGCCAAATTCTCTGCATCTGACGTGTGAATGTCCTAACCACCAGGCTTCACAAAGAGGAAGTAGAGTTTCCTCAATATTTCCTGTTAAGGTTATTAAAGGATTTCTTAAATAACTACGTGTGAATTAGGAGAAAGAGTAAGGGGGAAGGTGAAGGGCAGGGGGAGGGAAGGAAGGACATTCTCCTGGGATACAGGAAACTTACATTCGTGTACTTGTTCCAAAGAACGTTTAATTATTTATTTGAAATGCTGGGAACTTGATAGAAACACCTCTAAGTTTCACCTAATAACTGTCAATAAATGTACTGAAAGCTCAGAGTCTGAGCAGGAGACAAAGACATTCTTGTTGTCACTTCAGACCTCTGGTTACTGCATTCATGTGTTTGGTAGGTAATTTCTTTCTGATAACGTAAGAGATGAAAAATAAAGTATTTTCATATTGCCCACTTAAGCTGGAAATGATTTCTCACCACCTCCTTCTTGAAACAAAGTACAGTCACGTGAGTATTGTATAGAGGGGCAGCAGGAGCTGGAAGCTGGTAAACTAATTTAATCCTTCTGATTTAGATTTAGTTGCAGCCCCTTATTGTGGAACTGGCACACCCAGTGAGTAATCAGGGAAAGATGGTTTACCTTTCAGTTTGTACCAGTATGAGTTAGGCTGAGTAAATGCTAGGTGTGCAGGGTATCATCTAATTGTCTAGTTTTCCCTACAGGGGCCTATCCCTGTTAGGCAAATGCTGTGCTAGCCCAGTGATGGCTTGAACCTAACCTAGGTAATAAGTGCACGTGAAATTTAGTAGCTCAGCAGAACCCAAAGCTTTTGACAATCAAATGGTTAACCCTTTCACAGTTCTGTTTCTTGGGAATTGAATAAATGAGGGTATTGTAATGTAAAGAACATTAGTTGGCTGAAGGCCACCATGAGGGAGATTAGTGGGGGGTATTAAAGATGAAATTATAAAGTCTCAGTGAAAGAGATTCAGTTGAATTCAATGATAAATGACAGTGAAAGCAAGAGAGGGATATTTCTGAGATGAGCTGTATTTCCCTAAAGAAAAATACTTGTGAGATCAGATTTTTAAAGAAGGAGTATTCTTTTTTTATTATTGAAAAGGTTAGATTATATCATTTTTGAGAGCTCTGTTCTACTGAATGTAATAAAAATTGACATGAAGTGTTTTAAGTTTGTTGATAATTCCATACTATTCTGACCCACTTTATCTGAATATCTTAAAATTCAATTTCACTTGTAGAAAGTATTCTCATATTATCCTGCTATATAGGCTACAAAAGGCTGGTAAATCCATAGATGTTCACGACCACTCATGCAGAAATGAAATATTTAACTACAAGGGTATCTTGTATTTCAGAAGTTATTTGCTGACACTTCACTCTCTGATCCTTGTAGTCCATACAAAATGATTTGCACATAAGAAATATAAGTAAATGCTTTATAAATTGACTTTTTGAATATTTTGTTACTACTGCTAATAGATTTTATTAAGCGCTTTCTGCTCAGAAATGTTTCAAATGTTGTGTCGTTTTTTTTATTATCATTTAAAAGCACATTGCATGTATTAATCCTCTTAAAAGATTCTCGTTTTCCCCCAGCAAAAACAATAAGACGACAAGGGTGTACATTCTCATAAAAAGACATATGAAAGCTGATGTGTATTAATTATGCTTATTAATTTAACTTTTGTTGAAAGAAAGATTAATTATAATGCTTTTATTATGGGAAGAAAATCCTTCCATATTCTACATAAGTCTAAACAGGTAGAAGTCACTGATTTTTTGCTTAGTTTTGAGTGGTTATTAATACAGAAATCTAACTAATCTTCCTCCTTTAACATTTAGAATGAATTACAGTGCACATTTCACTGAGTAAAAATGCATCCTCATGTCATTCTAAATCACATTAAGAATCAGTTGAAGTTGGGGAGGTGGATGTCGAACTGTCAGATTTTAGAAAGAGTGGAAAAACTTGAGATCAGATTTTCAGCCTACAAATTCAGATGGAAGAATTTAATCAGCCACTTTCCGTGTGCTTCACTGAGTATCAGAAGTTCTGTCTGTCACATACAGATGTGGATGTGAATGTCTGATGTGTGTTTCCCAGCTCTACCTAATTGGATAACTACAAAACTGGTATTAGAATAGACAGTTAGTAGACAGACCTGTAAACTGGTCAACAGTCAAATTTGGAACCAGAAGGTGTTTGTTTTCAGTGTATCTTCTATGTCAATAAAATGGTAAAAATTACTAGCATTGAATCAGCCATTCTGCATCAGTTTTTATTATTTGACTGCTGATAAGGAAAATAGCTTTACATTGTTTGAAAGCATAACCTTTTAATTTCCATGTCTGTTTATACATATAGTCCTTATTTCTATTATGTGTGCCCTGGAATGGAAGGAGAGCAGAATGACACTTAACCATCCTAAGAAATTTGTCTTCGAACTACTTCACCCCAAAATACTGTTGATTTGTTTGAGGCTAGACTTCCATGCTTAGCCCTCTTAACCCATAGGCAATCCCAAAGTATTATTAGCCTCTTTCATGGAGGGAAGTGAGAACATCACAAATTTCACCACTGTAAATGACTTTCCGAGCCTGCCTCATGCACCATGTAAGGGCCGTTATGCCATCCAACTTAGCAAACAAGCTGTCCTTTAATATGTGTGCAATAGCATTAACATCACAGACAGTGTTCGTTTTCTTGCTGTTCACCAATACAGGACATGTAGTAAAAAAATTCATGATTGGAGCAGACACTGTGCAGTGGTATTCGAGCACTGACAGAGCAGGCTGAATAGTAACGCGCTTTTCAAACATTATATTGTAAAATTCCTGTAACATGTCTGGTCAGTGCTGTTGCAAGAAGTCATAGCCTGACTCCACTGGGCACACCGTTTTGCCTCAGTTCAGTTGCTTGCATTTAAATACAGCCTAGGCAGAATGGAAAGGCAATGAGATTTTGAATAATTTGCTGGAGGGCTTAAAATATCTTACTAAAACAAGACGACTATCTAAAAAAAAAATTCTCCTGGGTGGCACATTCATGGCTTCATGACTAATTTGAGATGGCATAATTTTAGAGATACTAAGAAATCCTATGACGAGGACAGAGCTGTCGCATCCTAAGACTTCAACCTACTGTCATAATGTGAGGCTATTAGGACTCTAGAAAGGGCGCAATACTTGTCAATTAAATTAAAAGTGCCAGGACGGTTGTCCATGTTGTTGAGTTCCTGAAATGGCAACGTGTCTTGTTTTGTTTCAGACATTACTGAAATCCATACTTTCATCGACTCAGCTTTGGAGCATTGCAGAGTCTCTGCACGGAGATGCAGTTTAAATCAAGTTGTGAGGTAAAGCAGGAGATAAAATAACTTCTGGTTCGTATTCGGTTTTGGGTAGAATTTAACATTTTGGGTTACGCAACCTTAAACAATTTGAAAAACACTTACTGGTGAGGAATTTATCTGTCTGTGAGATGCAATGCCAAAAAAGGCAATTGGAAATACGTTCAAAGTAAGGTTTTTTCATATGAACAAGGGATCTGGTACTTGGTGTTTTCCATAGAAGTTGTTTAGTTCTTCAAACTGGCATGCTGACTTGATCTGAAACAGCTCAAACAGATGAGTTTACAGGAAACACAGGAAGACCAGATTTTTGTTTAAGATCTGAAGAAAGCAAATTGTCATGTGAAATGGTTCTTTGTGATACAATAAAGAACTGGGAGGACTTTTTGAGTGTTTTTCTCCTTTTTCCCTTTTCCTTTTCAATTCTGTTTCCCTTTTTCTTTTCCTGTATATCAGTTATTAACTGACTTCTTTACAACAATTTTGGAGGGAGCTCCAAAATAGTTTTCCTGTTAAGATCAAAACAACAAAAAGAAAATGGTATCTAAGGTAGCAGAGGCCCCCAAGATATCACATAGAAATTGAATTTATTGAGGGCAGAGGAGTAAGGTGATTTTAGGCCCTCACTCCACATTTATTGCTCTTAGTTAGGACACTTACAACAGCATGCCTACTTTGCTGTGATGTCCTAGTGTGTACTCTCCAGTTCACACGCTCCTTTTCAATGCACTGTGCCTACATCTTGAACATATTCACACTTTACTAACTGTAAAACTAAATAAACAAAGAGTGAAACTTTTTAGGAATTTACTGGAAATGCAGTTTTCCAGATTCTTAACCGTAATATCATTTGGGTAGTTTGTGCCTTACTAAACTTGTGATACTACAGAGTCTGAAATCTTGACACTGAGGCCTTCCAAGATGCAGCTATATTTAGATGGCATAATAATAATGATTTAAAAATAATATTCAGCAGCATTAAAATGCTCTTTCTCTGGCAAACAAATTCTGGGTTTCTTTTGGATTATTTCTGCTGTGCTAAGAACAAAATGGGTTGAATGTATTCTTTTACTCTGTTACCAACCACCAGCACATAGAAATGCCAGATGGTTTGGTTTTATAGCCAGCAGTTTATGTACATTAAAAAATATTTAATGATACTCTAATCATACTCATGAGTAGGCTGGATTTAGAAATAATGTCTCAGCCACCAATCACCTGCAAACAATGAATAACCCCGAGAATGAGTGCCAGAAAAAACAAGAGATTGTGTATATGTTCCTGGAATTATGAACAGATTTCTGACTTGATGGAAATTCAAGTAGTGTTGAAAGTTGTGGAAAGGAAAGGTGTAGAAGGGCCATATATATAATAACCCAGAAACACAGCTATATTATTAGGACAGAAATGTTTAAGTTTAGCATGACAAGAAGTGTGAAGAAAATGAGTCGAAGTGCAGCTAGATATGGAGATACTGTCTCAATGACATCTTCCACCTCGTGTCTGGAAAAGGTCTTCAGAAAGTTTAAGGAAGAAGAAAATGACATAAATATTATAGTACTTGAGTTATGCTGGATTTGAAGATGACACTTTCATGTCTTCTTTCATGTCTTTCATTAAGGATCTTGAAATGATGAGTAAGGAATCGAGTGCAGAAAAATAAAGACAGTAGCATTAGGATATGCATGTGGAATATACAAAAACTTA
The DNA here is from genome assembly GCA_013399175.1 of Odontophorus gujanensis. Classification (NCBI taxonomy): domain Eukaryota; kingdom Metazoa; phylum Chordata; class Aves; order Galliformes; family Odontophoridae; genus Odontophorus; species Odontophorus gujanensis. Next base: position 478,483 of record VXAB01000413.1, read on the forward strand.
TTTTTGTAAAGTTTTTAATACACACTCTAATAGAGAGAGCTCATCAGACCTTATAACTGCTTCATGCTGCCCAAAGTAAAAGCCTATTTTCTTTGCTTGTAATTTTGCCAAGCCTGAAACATCTGTTCTGAAATTTCCCATGCAGACTGAACTTTTTGGAAAATTTTCGTTCCAATAGATAAGTTTCTTCCAAGAGCAAGATTACACTGAAAACCTGGATGACTTACCATTCGTCACAATGGAAAATGAAAGAACTTAGCTTGCACCTTAGAAATTGTAGCTTAGTATCTCAGTCACAAGGTAGCACTTCTTACAAATCAATATGATTTATATTTTTTATAATTCGATGTGATTTAATTAAAATTTGTGTCCCTGGACAGATGCACTTGCCACAGTTAACTGCTTTATGTTAACCCTTCCACCCCAGACACAAACATGTACAAACACTTCTCATGGGATAGACACATAAAATAGCAGGAGCATAATTAAGTAGATATCTACCAGCTGTAATATGTTTCACATTTTAAGGAGGTGGTAATGTGTAGCATAGCAAAGAAAGAATTGATCTTGAAGATTTTTCCTTTGTGTTTATTTTGCTATTATTCTTTACCATAAATAATAATAATGCATTCTTACTGAAAACAAAACAAAACAAAACAAAAAAATATGTTGGAAAAATAGAAACTCTATCAAAACATGATAGAAGTACAGAATTACTACTGAAGAAGATTTGACTCTTCTCAAAAGAAAGTTAGTTACCCCAAGAGATTTCAGTTCAGTTCACAAAAGAGCCACCTAGAGATTATTGTTAATGGAATTGGAGAGGAGCCTTAATGGAGGGCAGAATTTAGCCCCCTCTATTAGGAAGAAACCTGGATCATGAGCCCGGTTTTGCACATTGGGACCATTTTCATAGAATTCAGAAGAGTTTAGTTCAATATCTACTGTTTAAGATGCACGTAATTCAAATAGCCTTCTGCAGAGAATCTTCAGTGCATTCATCCTTCCACAAAGAGGTTCTCCATAAAAGCTCTTTCTTTCAAGCTTGATAGTTCCTGCACATGAATAACTTTCACCATAGGAACTCACTGAGGCAGCAAACCCTGAACTTAGTGTCTTTTCAGAAATAACAGGCTCTTGGAACAATATTCTCTTAGCTCCCTTCAGAAGCAATTAACTGCTTCAAGTACACCTGGACCTTATTAAATCTGGGAGAGGCCTTAAAGCTACAGTTCACATTTCACTTCACCCTGGTAAGAAATCAAATAAAAGGGTGAATTTAAGAAGTCAGGTAATGCTTATTCCACATTTCTGGCAAGCCAAATATTCTATAGAAGGTGCTTGCTTCCTTTGGCAAGAGAAACCCTATTTCCAGCCTAGGAAGCCTTATATTGTATGAATATTTCATTTTCCTTTTATCTGGAGAAAACGTACTGTAGGGTATTTTAAAGGCTTTTCTCAGTTTCCAGCTGTGTGATCTATACAGACACGTAAAGATCTATGGCATCTGGTAGGGCTGCCTGCTTTCAGAAATGACATAGGTGTAGCCATGGTCACTGCCTTGTTGTGGATCTGAGATGTCTGAGTATGGGACCTCAGCATCAACCTATTAAGTGATAATGATACTTGATGACACACATTAATTAAAATCACCAAATTAATGACAGCTGCGTCTCTCTACAGATTCCCCTTTTGGCTTTGAGTCTATTCTCAGTACAAGGATGATTCAGATAAAATCTAATAAAATTATTTCATTACTTCTGTTTGGAAAGCACATCTGCATTCTCTGCTGAAATTTTTGTCCCTCCATACATACTAATTCACAAAAGAAGGCATTACCTGGATTTGAGTTTCCTCTTCCCTGAGGAAGATAAGAAAAGCAAAGATTATTTAGAGAAATGAAAGAACATCTAATGCTCCAGCTTTCATTTAAAATTAGGGTAAGATTTTTGTGTGGTCCAAAGATTTTATGGTCAAAGAGGATGAGAAATAGTAGGACTGCATACATCTGAGCATCTGAACTGAAGAGACAGATTTCATATGCTAATCACACCAATGACGGCCCTGTCACATTTGAGCATGCTCCACATAAAATCAGAGTTGTGAAATGAAAATAAACCTCTTGCTTTGGTAAAACAGTATGGATCTCTAGATGCAATCTAATTGGGATCTAGCAGAAAGAGTAAAATTCTGATTTCTAGTTCGGAAGAGCCAAGACTTAAATGTAAGCATTCTGCATTTCAAAATGAAAGGGACAAATTTATGTGGTTCGCTTTATTACCTAAAAGAGACAGTGGAGAGTAGGTGAATCTGTTCAGGAAGATGGATCAGAATTGACCAGCATCCTCATTCTACAGCTTGCCTTGTAACTGGCAAAAACTTTTTTTTTTGTCGACAGTACGAATGGTTCCCATAGCCCAGGTGTTGTTCTGAGAAGTGAAAAATAATGCATGTTCATGTGGCCAAGGATATAGAAATACATATAAAGTTTGGCTAGATAATCTTTTAATTGGCTTACCTTATGTGAATCCTCTCTGAGACACTGGTTATTCAACTTTAATGCTCTTGAACATATTTTAAATAGGTATAAAATAAAGTATATTCCCTTAAATTGGCACTTCTCCTGGGACTTTGCACACCTTAGAGCATTTTTAATAACTTACATTATACGAACGCAATAGAAAACTGACTATTGTTCTTTCACTGGTCAAAGAGGATTTCCCTTATTAAGAGTACCCGGATGTCTCATGACTCTTTCTCTCCAAAAAGCAGCTCCAGCAGGCCAAAAGCAGAAAGCCTATGCCGATCATGGCACTATTTATTTCTAGGTAACCCGTCAGACTGGGCAAAGACAAAAGGACAGTTTACAATATGCCTGCAAACAAAAACTACATGAAACTATCCAACTAGCTCAAAGTGAGACTTCCACATTGTATCTGTTATCAGTAACCCATCCAAGATTAGAAAGGGATTTGGTTTCAGAACAAAAAACTCAGGATAAAACAGAGTCATTTGAGGAACACTGGTAAGAATTATGACACTGGTCTCAAAGAAAGCAATAGTAAAATTGGGAGATTATTCCCAGGTCCTGTCTAAAAGATTGAAGTGTGTAATCTGACTCATATTAGATTTGTTCCATCTTCAGTTGTTTATTTGGTGTTCTGATAAGTAGCTGTGCACTGACACAGTGAAAAGATCCTGGAGGTAATTGTATACTGACTCTACAATTCACGTCTTCTCAATATCTATTGCACCCTACATTAAGAAAGAAACATTTTTTAATTAATATTTTTTGTTTCTTTCTCTTTAGGTGTGGTGGTATAAGGGATGTGATAGGTGGTAATGATTGTAGATTGCATGGATCTCTGCAACCATTTTTTCTTTTTAGGTAAATCATTTGTGAGACTTACTATAACTTATTTGTTATAAAGTAATGGGAATACAGTATAATATTTAGAAGTAGGACTAGGAAAAAGTGTAGAAAAATGTTTTGTGAATAGCACAAAAGAAATAAGAGAAATGAGAAGAAAAATATTTTAGGGATCTGTAAGTTCATTTTGCTACTGCTTTGTGGAATGTGTCTGTTTTTGTGGACTTCTGTATTTTACAGTTAAGACAAAGTGAGAGCCATTACATATTTGTCAATTAACTTTATCAGTTGTATATAATTACATTTACAACTTTGAAGTGAACTGTCCATTTGGGAGAATTCAACTACAGTAATTCTTAGAAAGTAGTTACGAAAAAAACTTTGTGCTCAGCTATAATAATAAGTATACATTTTCCATTTAATGTATTTCTTTATATATTTGGTTTTCTGGAGTACCTCCCCCAACCATTTACCTCAGATTAGTTTATTCTTGTTTTCTAAAGAGGCTTCAGCAGAAGGGAAGAAAACAGTTTAGACCCAGTCTCTGTGAAAGCTGTTTCATTCAGCAAGAAGTTATCTTCCTTTAGCTTGCATTTTTGTACTCCTGCCAGGAAGGAAAAGGATGTGGTATTAGGCTTTGAAGATTATTGCTTTCATTTTGTCTGCTTCGTGCTATGTTTTGCAGCTATCTTGAAAAATTATATACAAAATAAAAATGTTTTAGCATTTATTCTGGGTATTGGTTATATATCTAAGAATACATAGCTAACACTCCTTCAAAACTAATGGATTTTTCACCAGTTTAAGTTTTAATCCTTCCAGAAGATGCTCTTCAGATAAATCATTAAGTTCTATTACTGCATTTAGATCCACTTGCATGAAATTATGTGAAGGTCCATTCACTTCAAATAACTTGCAGGCGCCTAATGTTTGCAGGTCAGAATTTAGTCTTCAAAGGCATTGCTGTAGTGCTGTGGTGTCCAAGGGGTTACCTATGAAGGACTTGACACACCTTCCCGTAGGTCCTAGTGGTATCAACAAGCCAACAATTAAACACTTGAAGACTACAAATTCATCTTTTTACCTCTTATGTCTAATCATCTAGATAACTTCAGATTTCCCTTACCCTCTGTGAAGCCTTTTGAATCAGAAGAAGGTTCACATAGAGTCACCCAGCAGAGGAGAATTTAAACAGGGAAAGAATCAGGGAAAGAATGGTCAATCATCTACGTGGGGGTGCTGATAGATGTCCTTAATGACATTATTTATTTTGTGCCATTTCTCTGTTTCTGTGGGTCCTACAGTCGCAAGCCTATTTATTTGGGGGTTTCAAGGCAGCAAGAGGCTGTGTGCCTATCACAGAGTTCCAGATTCCACCGAGCAGCAGGGTAATTAAATTCAACACTGCAACAATTTAATTTGGAGTTCGTTGCATGGACATATCCTTGTTTACAACTGAAGGATGGGGGGGTGGAATACAGGGATAATGATCAAGAATGGTAAAAAATATATTCCCAACAAATAATTTCAGGTAAACTAGGAGGTCTCAGAATAAAAGGAATTAACCTCATAGTTTATAAATAATGAAAAACAGTGGGAAAAAATGTCGTGCTTTTGTTTTCAGAAATGAAACAGAGGAGCTAACAATATTCACAGATAAGCAGAAGCAGCAACCCAACTGTCAGAGGTCACTCTGGAGTCACACTTTACAAGACTCAGGCTTCAAGCCTTCTTAGGTAAGAATTCAACAAATAAAACAAAATCAAACTTTCAAGATTTCTCAGTAACTGTAGCAGCTCTTCATCATTCTAAATCTCTATCGGCATTTCAGAGGTTTTCTGTCACAGTCACCGAAGTGGCAGGAAATTCCTGTATGGAGCTTGTCTTTTCACCCAGCAGTTCTAATTACTTCAGTCCTTGACTGCTGCTTTGACAGCATCACTTCTGAGTGATCCTGCAGTGTGATAAAAATTAGAAACAACAAAAACAATGCCTGACTTTTGAATAGGCTATTTCTTAAAAAGTGTTTCAGTACGTGCCAGTTAATTACCATACTCCATGGTCATAAACCAGGGTGGATTTCACCATTTGTATTTATTTCATCTGTAGTCAAGTGTTTCTTCTCTGGTATCTGTCACAATAACTGATACTGTTTCTCCGTGTCTTCATTGTGAGGCAGGGTTGTTTTTCTTCTAGCTATTACTGAAATTATTTTCTGCTTTAAAATGAGTATAAATGCAATTTTAAAAATAAGTAAGAATGCTCAGAAATTCCTGTAAACTTTTATAGATGATACTATTGCATTTTAAACCCAAACAACTTCAACTACGTGTCTACAACTAATTCTAATGTATTGAAAAATGGCACTAGAAAATAGCAACACTCCTTTCTGCTGAAAATTGTAGTGTTTCATTGCACTTTTGCAATTTATTAATAGTTTGTGTTTTGATTATAGTCAAATAGTCTGTGCTATTTGAACCATTCATTGGGAACAGATTTTACAATAATAACATTTTAAACTGTATTTGTGTCCACTGGGCTTGTAAAGACCGATTTCCAGAAGAGTGAGTAAAACAATGATAGTCCTACTGAATTTTGTGAAGCCTTAACACTGACTTTCCTATTGTTAAAAATCAAAATGTGTCAGAAATCTACTGACTCAGAATAAAATTGCAGGTTACAATTTCACCCTTGGGCTTAATCAAACATGTGGTATAATATCAAATTTATTGTGTACTTTTGCTTTGAGCTTTGCTGACATTTCAATGCCATCAGCTATAGAAATGTCGAAAAATGTGATTGTCTTTTTCTGCATTTGGATGTGGTGCCACAGTTCACCTTGGCTTTAACAAGTTTCATGATATTGTCCATTTTTTAAGCTGATAGAGGCCATTTTAAAGATCATATTTGTGTATATAAAAAATCTCATATCACTAAGGTTATCATCATGAAAAAAACTACTATTCTGATTTTTCACATTACTATATTGTTGATTTTAATGTCTACATTTTGTGATTACTGTATTTATGAATGCAAAGATTATGTGATGTAATATGATAAATAATTTACTAGATATTTTTTTCTTCCAGGCACTCATAATTGTTGTATTTTAAACTCCAGATATATTTTGTATTTTCATCAAATAAAGAGATAAATCTGTAAGAAATACAGGTATTTGGTATCATATTGCAGATATGATTTTTTTTCCAAGCTGATACAAAGCTTTCAGGTTGCTTGGATGTATTCATTAATTCTACATAAATGTAACATATATATATTGTTTCAGTGTGTGTGTATATATATAAAAATATATATATATAAATGCATAAAATAGAGTAGGGATTTGAAACCTTATTTGCATTCTATTTTAGCTGTATTGCAAAAACTGCAGTTTATCTATATTAGAAACTAGTTTTGAGGTTTATGCTATTCATGTCTTATTTTGTTTAGACATCTCAAAATTTTGAGGAAATATTAACAGCACGCAAAAGAATATAATCTTTTTCCGTATTTGATATAGCAATTAAAAAAAAACAAACCACTTATTCAGCAGCATCCTTTCTTCAAGAATCACGAAGTACTTCATGAGTGCTGGAAATGAATGCTTGCACACACTGGTGAAACCAATATTACTACTGTATTTTAAAAACACAACAGATGAGACTCAGAAGAACTGGAGTTATGGACAGCAACTTCTCGTGTTGGTGTTGTCTCTCAAGATATCTTGTGATGAAACCTTTGTCTCCTTCTGCCATCAAATCAAGTTGGTGCTTCTAGTCCTTTTAATAGGAATTTCCCCCCCCATCTAAGTTACCTGATCACCTGTGTGACTGCTTTCACCTATGGCCAGACACACTCAAGCCTCAGTACTGCTGACTTAGCTGACACCCATCTGCTGCAGTATTGCAACTTATGAATTGTATTCAACCACAGCGCTAGAGTAGAACTGGTGCAAAATATACTTTACACACTTGCACATGTATGTAATGTTAGCTGAGAAAATGCAGACTCCTGAAAGTCAGTAGTGAAACTTCAGGAGTTTTTTTTTTTTTTTTTTTTGTGTCATATTGTGTTGCCATGTCTTTTAGGAAATCAAAAGCTTTATTTTCTTTTTGGAACTATGAAGTCTATATGAAATGCTACTTATTCAGTGCTGTGTGAATATCAGTGATTACCTTTTAACATAAGTGCAACTCAAAAGACTATTACACTCTGATTAGTGCTTGTTATTATTGTTTGTTTCTCTGCTCCCATTTTTCTGCAGACCCTCATCTGCTGCCTACAGAGAATGCTGGAAAGCATATGAAATAGAAATGAGCTTTAAGTGACATTCACACCTCCTAATCTGAGCCATTTGCAATTATTTCATAATCTTACAAGATAAGCATTAACAGCTGATTGAGACTACAAATGCTGCAGGTAACAGCCACAGAGATAAGCCACTGAGAGCTTGCTGTTGCAGGTCTGGCTCCGATTCTTGAAATTCTAAGCCAAATGTTAAACATAGTCTACATACGACTGTCTAAATTCTGGACTGCTCTTTGGCAGCTCTCCTAAATAGGAGCAACTTTGCAGTGAGTATTGAAAGCTATCACATTATCCAAACTTCTGTGCTCAAACTCTGCCTCCATTAAACAAATAAAATGTTATCACAATGTTAGCTGCTACTGCACAATGTAGTATCCCTTACTTTTCTTTAACCATTCTGTATAAAAACAAGTTGCCATCTCTGTATACTTCAATGCCATTTTTGCCACTTATTCCAATTTTATTTTCCTATTTATTGCTTCCTCTTGTATTTGGTTTATTAAATATATATTTATTCCTGGTACTCTACTGCTACATCTGTGAGGCTCAGAGGCCATGTGCAGTGTTCTAGGTTGGAGGACCCTCTTGACATCTGATCTACGGGCTGGCTGGCATCAGGGATTCGTGAAAGGCTCAGTAGAATTGTCATGGCCCTAATGTGCTCTCGTGTTTCTCTTTTCAATAAGCATCTCTTCTGCACCATGTATGAGCATTCACTTCAGCCCCTAAACAAGGGCTTTGTCTACCACAGCTCTTCACCACCACAATGACCCCACTGGGGGAATATACTAGAACAAGAAAACGTGCATCAGAGGCAGATTTAAAGAAGAAATGAAGCTCTGGGCAAGAAGTGAAAATGTTTCCATGTGAGGCAGTATCTCAGTGCTTGCTATGGGAGTAATCATGTCTTCTGTATGGGCCTGAGAGCTGCAACTAGTGCTGATACTGGTCTTCAGTGCAGCAACAAGCATGGAACATTGTCTGCTTGTGCAGGCTACAGTTGATGTCAAAGTTGCACTAAGCCATGACTATTTTTGGCTACTGCAATTCCCTAACTTTGGGAAGATCAAAAAAAGATGCTATCATTATATTTTGTACTATACCCTTTTCTTGGAACATCAAGAGCTCATTTCACTTCTCTGATATTAAAATAAATGGTCTTAATATAACATTTACTGAAATTATAGCTATAGTAGGTTTTAATTTTTGGTTTTAATCTTGGTTTGCAATCCATACAGGAAGCTTAGTGTGGTCATAATGTATTTACTTGCAGAATAATTGCCAGAAAAACAAAGCCAAAAATTCCATTAATTTTGTAAAAGGGAATTACATCAGAAACTTGAAGAAGAAACTGACAAGGAGAGACTAAGGGGGACGATAGGAATTGAGGAAATTTTGCAAAAGGCATGAAAAAAAGTCTTCATTTCATTTTTTTCTTATTTTTTTTTTCTTAAATAAATGAAAAACAAGAAGTTTGTAAGAAGGAAATGAGAGACTGTAGAGATGATAATCAGATATGCCAAAAGGATTTAGGGAAGATGAAGCTGTATGTGAAACCACAGGCATTTTTATGTATTTAATGTGATGAAACTTGGGTTCCTTTCCCAAGAGACTCAGAGATCTGTTTCAGCAAAATAATTCATGGGAAAAAGATCAAGATTAAAAGATTAATATTGATATAAAGAATATTGATACAATTTATGAAATCAATAACTTTAGAATAATTTAGGTATGAGAAAGCTAGACAATTTACTATAGCATGCAATCTTTTGCCAAACTGCTCTGATACCTCAAAACTGGAAGGCAAACATGTGATGCTGATTTAAAACAAATAAATCAAAAAGGATGAAGGAACCTACTTGTTCTAGCATGAATTTGGCAAATATGAACAGAATAGAAAAACAGAATTAGCAAACTTAAATAAATAATATATATGTTTTGCGAGAGAAAGCATTGGTCTTTGTAAAGAGAAACCACAATCAAAAGAAATTAAGAACGAATGGAAAGCCAGTGATCATTTAGAGAAGAGAAATCCAGCTCCCAGTCTTCTTGAAATCCCAAAGAGCTTTTTACAACGTTCTTATCAAAGATCTGTAAAACAGACTACATTGCCATTAAGAAACAAAGTTTCAAATGGATGAATAATTGCTTAAAACATAGAGAAAAAAATGTAAGTTCATATAGTCAGTTTTCTCAGTTGAGGGAAGCAACAGGCTTCTCTTCACATGCAAAAATGTGCTAAACCTCACGTACTCCTCAACACTAGCAGAAATGAGGGGGAAGGGTGGGTGAAGAGTGAGACAACAAAGTTTTTTGGTATTATAAGTCATTCAGGACAAGAGAGATGATGACCAACTGAGAAGAACTGTGGAACATTATATTTGCTAATAAAAAAAAATTTAAATAAAATGTAAATAAATACGGGGAAAAATAATCTCAACTTTACATAGAAGTCCTAACTTAACAGATGCAGCCTGTCAACCAGGAATAAGATCTTCAAATTATGAATAGTAGATAACTGTAGAAAAACAGTTCTATGAAAATGTGAGCACAAGATGGAAAATATATACCTCTCTGTAATTTCATAGAGTGCTCACATCTTGAACACAGTAAACATTTCTGGCACATTTTCCCCTCGTTCATTCCCCAAGTCAAAATGATACAGAGAAGCTCACAAGAATACTCAGAAGTATGAAATACCTTCAGAACATTTAATTAAATAACTCAAGAATCATAAGGCTAGAAAAAAAGACAAGGGAAGAGGGATGTTTATGAAATCATCAAGATTATGGAGGAGTTAAATGGACTGACAGCACCAAACAAGTAGCTCCCAGATGAAATTAGCTTGTGGCAAGTTCAAAATTAAAAAGAAATAACTCTTTGTGCAATTAGGTTACTACAGGACATGTGTGGTGCTAGAAGTTTATATAAGCTTAAAAAGTAATTGGAAGAAAAATCCTCAAACTACTCAAAAATGCTGCTGAATAGCAAGAATTGTCCAGATAGTTCTGAATTGCAAATATCTACAAGAGTAAACTTGAGAAATAAAATAATTATTGAATAGGCATCTGCTCACTGGCTGATGTTAAAGACAGGATAACAAGCTAGTTTGAACTTCATCTTACCTGGTACAGAGATTATGTATTCTCTGCTTATATTTGCTTATATTAAGCAAACATTCTTATATGTATTTAAATGATATGACATTCTCTATGCCATGTCCCCTTAAAAAAAAACCAACAAATATTTGTTTATGCTTCATATAATACTGGGTGTACTTTTCTTTGCAGAGAAGTTTATTTATATTTTTAAGATATGAAAATATACTTCAATTTTTATAATACTCATGAAGTATGAGTTGCTACTACTGTTGCCAGAAATAACAGCAACATTTTGTTTTTGAGTGATGTAAAATTATTTTGCTACTAACAATCAGCTTTTCTTATGCTAAGCTATTGTTTAAGAATGTTGAGGTTTCAGGAAGCAGAACTTTTTTTTTTTTTTAATCTTTTATGAATTGGACAAGTCCTACTATTTAGAAATTCTATAATGAGGTTGTAGTGGAAATGCTAAGTCACAGCTTGAAACAGTGATGGAGCACCTGGTGGGAAGGACCAACCCAGGGGAGCTCAGGTGCAATGAATGCACCTGAGTGTCTGGAGGGGGTGGAGCCAGGATCTACCCTTTCCCAGACCTCATCTATGGGTTGGCACTTGCGGGTAGGGTATCTTGCCGGAGATCCCTGCCTATCTGGGTCCTTCTGAAGGTATGTAGCATCTTTTCCTTATTTCTGTGCCCACAGCTGTTGCATTTCAGTAAGTTCTCACCTGCTGTGGCCTAGAGCCTTGCTATTCTGCTGTCCTTGCTGTGCTTTCCATTGTGTTACACAGGTGTGATGTGGTATGACTTACATTCATGTAGCCAAGCTGATTGCCTTGATTGCCTGAAGCTCAGAGTTGTCTGATGATCCACTTTAAGTTTCAACCTTAGTTGAAAGCACGGCACTTTTGGCAGAGGCATGAGGGAGAAGTTTGTAGAAAGCTCAACACCCAGTCTGCAGGAAGGGCAGTCTCTGTACCAGCTTTGTTAAGGTCACAGGGTGCTTTCCAACCTGGATTCAAAAGGTGAATGAAGAGACTGCAACTTTTCTACACTGGTATCTTTACGAAGTCTTAGAGCAAAGAGTTAAATTCAATCAGGCACTTCTTTCTAGACAGTGTTTTAACAGCACTGTAGCTGCCCTTTGCACTTCTAGTGCTGAGTTCTGTTTCCCAGCATATGTCATATTTCACAAAGCATATGAAATAAATAACAATAATAAAAAAGACAACACCCAGTTCATGAGAATGCAGAAGGCATGCAGTGGCAGGAAGGCTTCTGAAGTCAGGCTGTAACTAGGGTCAGAATTCAGGAATTCTTTTCATTCCTGGTATTACATTGAGGTTATCTTGTTCTTTGATGTAGCCTAGAAAATGAAACCAACTATTAACATCTGGATATGTTTCCCATTGAATTAGAAACATTTACAAGTCTAACATTGTATGTAAAACTTAGATCCCATGATAAAATGCAGCTAAGTTTGTGACTAGTGTACTCCGGACTGGGTGACTAGTGGCCGCCCTACCTCATTATGGCTTGCATTTTACTTCATCACATAATTGTTGCATCTTAAAGATCAGCCAAAGTATAATTATATTTTATTGAAGGTGAGATGTAAATAAATGCTTGATCTTGCTCTGCCAGTTTTCTTTGCTCTTTTGCAGAGCTGGCTTACAATGTGCTGGTATTCACAAAAGGAGATCATATTTTCAAATCTGTATTGTATTATTCATAAATATTTCAAGGTACCTGCAAACCTAGGTTAATAGCTATCGTGTCTCAGGAAACTAAAAAGGCAGCTCTTTTGTGCTCACTGAATTCTGTACAATAAAAACATGCTTCTGTGCAACTGGATGCATATGAATATTTATTTACAATGCTCACTCTATTCTCTGCTTCCCCATCCTAGTTTGAAAATAATTAAACTCAGGAATGCAAACAAGGAATTCTTGCAAAGCCTGTTTCACTACATGTAAACTCTAAAGCCCAAATATAAATTATTGAATACTTTGTTTTAAGAACTTAAGCATTTGTTCACTGAATTTTTACTTTAAACAGATGCTCTAGATACAGATGTACCCTTTTTGCATTCACATAGGGCTGATATTATTAAGAATATCCACATGAGAAAAGGTTACAAAGGTGAATTGGAATATGTTGCAATTTAGAGTACTTTTTGCTGTAGCTGACTGACAGATGCATTTAGAAAAGCTGATACTTTGATGAGAAGATCAACCACATGATATTCTCCCAGCATCTTCTCCAGAGTCTCAGTGCAAACTAACATAAGGATCCTACATATGTGTCAAGAGAAATAAACACACATTAAAACAGACATTCATTTTCCTCAAACTAAGCTCTGAAACCATATGCAACAACATACTGAGAAAAGGTAGAAATGCCAACTTTATAGTAACAGTCACATTTCAGATAAAGAAATGCTTTTATATGGAGTTGTATCCACAGTCACTAGCATAAAATATTAATAGTTCCAGCTATGTCACTTTATAAATGGGAAGGAAGTGCTCACAGGAGAGAAGCATTTGATTCAAACATTGAAAAACATATACAGCATTTGTAATTAAAAATGTTCATCTGATGGTTACTACCAGTACAGATACTGGTGCTCTATATTCAATGATTTTATTCAGGTGTATGACCAGAGCTTAACATAATGCAGCCTTATCTAAAATTGCAAAGTATTACTGTTGAGCTTGTATACCAAGGCATTAAATGACCTTATTCTTAATAACTTAATTAACCTAAAATGATCTTCCTTTTTTTTTTTTTTTTTTTTTTTTAGNTTTTTTTTTTTTTTTCTTGAGTGAGGCTAGCTCTAGTTAAATGTTGTATTCGTTTGTCCTCTTTTCTTAAAATAGCTTGGGAGGAACTGAGCAGCATTGTACTTCCCCTCTGTACATGCTAGAGGTCAGGCGGTTTTGTTTCACACAGGGCACCTCTGCTTTACATTGCATCTCTCCTGTACGAGGTCCGTAAGAGGCAGCAAGCAGCTTTTGACAACGTGAACCTTGCTGTCCCCAGTGTGAAAAGGGACCTGGTTGTGGTCAGACGTGGGCAGCAAGCTAGCATTTAGAAAATAGTTCTCAACTAATGGATAAAGTATTTTTAAGCATGCTGGAACGGCTCCACAGCCAAGCTGTTATAAATGAATAGGCCTTTTGTTGGGAGCCTTGATCTCTTCCCTCCTTCCTCCCTTGCTCCATCCCCCATCCCCTTTGTCAGGATGAGTCAATATCTTTCTAATTGGGTGTCCTTTCTGGACTTTTTTTCCAGGTTTTAGGCATTAAGAAAGTTCAAATCCTTAAACACATAGCCTTGGTGCCCAGAAACCATTTTTCTTTTAATGGATTTATTACTTCAAGAGGTATTCATTTCAGAAGGCTCAACAGTATTGTTATGGTTTTTTTTTTTTTCTGTGCATAGAAACTGTAAAAGGTGCTCAGTTGTACTTCAGTGAAATGGCATTATCATCCCAAGAATGAACAAACTGATTTGTTATGTCCTTAACAAGAAGCTAGTCAACTTCTAAATAGTGTTGTTGGATTGTTCTGAAACTGTGCCCTGGTATGCTTTCTGAGATAACTATCCTGCTGTCGCAGAGGTAGCTCTTATTTTGTCATCACATCTTTTCTTACTCTTTGAGGAAAGCAAAAGTGAGAGAAGCGATTTCTGTCAATAATACTGCCACTGAGACAGGCCAAAATTGAGCACCGGATTCAGAGACAAAACTGAAAATCAGCAGTGGTGCCTCCTTATGGAGCCTCCTGACATCCTCTACAGGATGGCTGCCAGGTACACTTGCTAATTTACCAGATAGTGGTCTGGAGATTTTTAATCAAAGAATTACTGCATGGGATTTGCTGGTGAGAAGCTAGGCTATAGCCTTCCTGAGAAGCAAATCCTACTATCCTTACTTCACAGACCACAGAAAGAAGGCACATGTAGATTGGTGAAACTATGAAAGTTTGTGATAGATTTTATAAGAGAATCGAGGTTTTCTGCATGACAAAAATAAACAATGGTAGACAGTGCTAGATTCAGAATCAGCTGTGCATTTATGGAAATGTGGCTGGGACTCAGAATTCAGATGCACTGACACCATATCCACCCTGAGGCTTGAGCAATTTCTAAGGGGGTGGGGAGGGTAAGGGGGGAGTAATTCCTCATCACATTAAAAATGTGGTTTTATACATTTCTTTGTGAAGACTAGAGTGTAATGCTTGAATTGCATTAACCACTTATGCACGGGGATGGTCTCTTGAATACACAGGCTGATGTCTGAAGTAAAGGAGGAGCAACTAATTACAGATAGTGAAGATTTCATTGTGTGTAACTGTGAAGGAATTAGTCCGTGTTTTGTTAATAACTTCTTGTACATTTCCCTGGAATACTTGCTGTTGACTGCTCTCTAGGAGAGCAGACTGCTCTAGGAGGGTCTCTGGAGTGATCCAACACGGCAGTTCCTTGTTCCTGCCATCTAACTACAAAATCATTACAGAGCCTTTTTGAGTAAAGGGGAGTGAAAAGCACGGTCCCCCCACAACACTGTTTCTCTGCCTACTTCCTATCTGTTTTCTGAAGTTATTTAGGGAGAAAGAATTGTACATGGTTGTTATGTGTTCAGAAGTACTCATGTGTTTTTACTTTCCAGTAGTAGTTCAGTTTTTCTTAGGATACTCTTGGAAAAAAAGTTTGTTAGGTATGTTCAGCAATTCAGATTTTCTATCTTTTACCCATGCAGATTGCTGCTACTTGATATAAAGTATTCTGAAGGCAAAAAATTGTTGGGACAAATGATACCATGTTTTTTTCTACCTGATGGTCAATAAGAAGGAAAAAAATATTTTCAATTTCTTTTTGATTAAAGTTAATGGAGATGACAGATTGTCACTGGAAGGGATGTCACCTACTTCCAACATAGCCTTTTTCAAGACCTTCTCAGACAGGCTGCTTTGGAGTCTTCGTTGTCTCCAATTTTTCCTTTGTTTCCACTAAGCAAAAAGATGACTGAATTTTTGGCACTTCAGACTGATGTGTATGAGCTCAGAATAAGGCAAGGGAGAATCTTGAGCAGAAGTATCACATTGAGATTGGTACAGATTGGTACCACCATGTTAGTCTCACATTCTTGGTTTTAGCTGTTTAGCTGCAGGAGACATTGCCTGTTTTTCCACAAGAGTACCAAAAACACCAAACATGGTTGTTTTGCTGATAGCAGACTACCACGTGGGTTCTGTGAATGATTTGAGTCTCTTGGTATTCACTATCCAAATAAATATGGAGTAGAATCTCTGCATTGGTGTTTTTACTTGTGACTCACAGCATTAAGTAAAAAAAATAAAATAAAAATTACAACTCCCCCAGTCCATCAACATCAGTTTCCGCTCCAAGCTCTTATGAGGGTTTTCTGGCAGAACCTCTCTTCTCCTAATTTCATAGTGGCCTATTCCTACAGTGTCATTCTGTACTTTATTATGTATTTTTGGAGGTATAAATGAAATGGGCCCATTCCTGTGAGAGCAGAGAATTGCAACTACTCTGGACCTACTCCCAACGTGGGCTAGCAGGCCAGCTTGGCAGATTAACTGTTACTCATTTACAATAGCAATATGACAAAGAATTATAAATCTTGACTCAAATCACACATATTCTCACTTTAGTCTCAGCTCTCAATTTCCGTACAGGTAACTCCCTTGTGCTATGATTTCCCTTTAGCTCTACTCCTAGGAAGATCACAGAGTCACAGAATTGTACGGGTTGGAAGGAA
The DNA here is from genome assembly GCA_013399175.1 of Odontophorus gujanensis. Classification (NCBI taxonomy): domain Eukaryota; kingdom Metazoa; phylum Chordata; class Aves; order Galliformes; family Odontophoridae; genus Odontophorus; species Odontophorus gujanensis. Next base: position 495,048 of record VXAB01000413.1, read on the forward strand.
CCTCCAGAGCTCAAGTCCAACTTCCCTGCCAAAGCAGCTCCCTAGACTAGGTGGTGCCCAGGTGGGTCTTGAATGTCTCCAGAGGAGGAGCCTCCACAACCTTCCTGGGTAGCCTGTTCCAGCACTCTATCACTCTTACTGAGACCACGTTCCTGCTGAATTCTTGGTGTGCTTTACCTCTACCTGCCCTTCACGTGACACAAGTGGGCGTTCTCACCTGCAGTTGCATCACAGCATTTCAAAGTTCCATTTATCCAAGAAAATCTGTCTTTTTAATGCAGTCTGTTGAACGTCCTTCTTGGCTGATGGGGAACAGTGTAGCTGGAATACTCCACCAATAAGTAAGTCCTGTGATTACCAAATGCCTCGACTCCACTTCAGCATTTAAACACCTTCAAAAGCTATAATTGCCTCATATACTCCTCCAGTATGAATGCTGTCTCTTAATCAAACTGGACTAATAAGTTTAAGAGACGTTACCCACTTGTATATGAATTTTGGTAGGTCATAAGAATAATGAGCCAGATGCACAGGAGATGTAAAGAACAATAGAAGTGGCAACTCCTTAACTAAGAGCTCATACAATATGCAGAGGAAAAAAATGCATGGTATTAATAGGAAAGGATACCAACTATTTCATGCTCTTCAACATTGGACATAATATATTTATCTACACACTTTTTTTTTTTCTTTTCTGTAAGTGTGGAAAAAAACCAACAACTTATTGACAAAGCTAATTTTCAATACTGTCTGGTACTTAGTACTGACTATTTTTACTTGGAAGGGGTATTACATTCCAAATTAGAGCTAAATCCTTTATGTATTGATTCTATGATACTGTGAAGATTTCTCAAATGGATGCATTACGGCCTTTTTGGAAGTTTCAATTTGTACATCAATTGCTGCATGCATGTTATTAAGTCATATTTAAAGAAAATAGCCCAAATATATGTTTGCACAAGGTGCTGTAAGCATTCTTGCTGATAGCTGTCCATAAAAGTCTAGTGTCCAAGCCTGATCACTGCCCATAAACTGTATTAGGAATTAAAGTTTTTAACAGCTTGCCTATCCCCAAGTACTAAATGTACTATGTGAACTATCATGATTTACAAGATAGGCAAACCACAACTGGATGAGGGAACACTGTGTGTTTGTGTTTTGAGTCATAAAGTTGCAATGGAATTATATTATGGTAGGATCCTCTCAGTCCTTGTTCAAGTCACAAATTTTGGCCGTAATAACCTAAATATAATGCTGACTTAGGATGGTATAGTATGCATTGGCAACTGGCAATAAAATTCTGCGGTTTTCTGTATGCTTGGAGGCATAGCCTTTGTGAAGACAACTGAGACATCATAAACATCATTTTAAATCTTTTCTGATTTTGCTTAGCATATAGCAAGTGATTCTACAACTTTCCCGATCTTAATAGAGCCATATCTCCTTTAATTGAAAGAGTTACATTACCCATTTGTCAAATTGCACCTGGCATGCAGAAAGCTGATTCTCTCCCAGCAGTGGCATTCCATGAGATTGTAGATTTATAAACAGACACAGTGTTTTAAGAAGAGAGCCAAGTCTGAAGACCGAATGGAAAAGTAGAAAGAACCTAGTCATAAATAAATGAGCCTAAATATTCTTCATACGTTAAAAAAATAAATTGTAGTATTGATTAATGCAGAGAGCAGCCCAATTCCATCCCATATTATTGTCACTTCAACCTGAACTTGCAATTTTCACAAGTTTCAGCATTTATCTTTGGAATTGTCACCTGTCATGCTTAACGAAACAAAGTGACAATTGCATTTCTTTTAGTACGTTAGTATAATTAGGGTTTTTTGAAACCAACTTCAGGGTTAAAATAAATCACAGAACTTCATTAACTATTAGCAAGTTAAGAAATACAGCTTTCTGCTTTTTTCTTAAGTACTGTAGGTTTGCCTTACTGTTACTTCGTCTCCTTTAATAAATATTGATTAGGATTAAATACTTTATATCTTTCTCCATTCAAGAGTTCTAGGCATCCACCCTCACAAATGAGGATAAATGTAAAAATTCATGGTCTACTATGGCATGTCCTTTATGCATATACAGTGTGAGCGTAGTTAACTGTACGTATCCAGACAGATACTTACAGAAACATTAATGTATATATACAGAATTCTATTGTGTATTTCTAAAACATTCATTTTATTTTACCAAACAGTGTGTTTCTTGGCAGAGCAAGTTAATATAGTATTTTGCACATTGCTATATCCATGGACCAAGATTCTCATTTTGTTTGCATCAGAGTGAGGCAAGAGTCATGGTCCTGTTCTCAAGTTCACTCAGTTATGTTAAGTAGACAAGATCAAATGTTCTGCTTTATTTTAGAAAGTCTCCTTTGTCACAGGAGATGGTTGCTGTTATTCACCACTTCACATTCCACAATGAATGTTATATAGGAAGAGAATTTGAAGTGTTACAAGACATAAGAAGCTGTAGATGTTATATGACAGGGATTTTTTTCTTTTTTTTTTATATTATAAAGGAAAAAAATACACGTTTCTCCTTACTCTCATTTTTTTTTTTAAAGGGTGCATTATAAAGAGCATAGTCAGCAGTCAAAGGAGGTGGTCCTCCCCCTCTACTCTGCCCTGGCGAGGCCTCACCTGGACTACTGTGTCCAGGTCTGGGCTTCCCGGTACAAAAAAAATGACTGGAATCTCCTTGAAAGAGTCCAGTAAAGGGCTACAAACACGATACAGGGCCTAGAGCACTTCTGAGGAAAGGCTGAGCTACCTGGGTCTGTTCAGCCTTGAGAAAAGACTCAGAGAGGAATTGATCCACTTCTATAAATATCTAAGGTGTGGGAGGCAAAGGGACAAGGCTGGACCCTTCTCAGCAGCGTGTGGTGATAGGACGAGGGGAAATGGCCACAAACTGAAGCATAGGAAGTTCCACACAAATGTGTGTGGAAACTCCTTCACAGTGCAGTGACAGAGCACTGGCATAGGCTGCACAGAGAGGTGGTGGAGTCTCCTTCTCTGGAGACATTCAGGACCTGCCTGGATGCCTACCTGTGCAACCCGGGCTAGAGAGCTGCTTTGGCTGGACTAAATGATATCCAGAGGTCCCTTCTAACCCTTAAAATTCTGTGATTCTGTATGTTTAGCTTCAAACTTTATAAATAGAAAATTCGATGACCAATAGCCTAGATGCTTCTGAAGATTTAGTTTTTGCGTACTAATCCTCATGCGTGTTTTTATAGTATGATCTGCAGTAATTTAAAAGATGTTGTTTTTAATATTTTATTTCTCAGTATATTTGATTACATTACTATGTCGGGCATAAGGAAGCACTTATTGAATAGAGGGCACATTTCCTGTTTTGAAGAGTTTCTTTGCTGCATAGTTTTACTGCCATTTTAGTCAATGACTAAACCTCAGTTGTGGGGTGAAGAGCATTGTGCATACATTTACAAACTAGTACCATGTTTTAGAAATCCAAGCTGCTGCCAACTAGGAGAGTTCATATTGGTTTGAGTACTTCACTTCATAAGTTTTTAGATGTAAAAATCTTCCTTGGGAAAATGACATCTTGGAGATGCTACTGTGTTTTGAGAGAATGCTTCAAAAACTCTTTTCTAAATTAGCTATAACTGTTTTTCAGAACTATTCACAAATGATAATATGAGGAGGCAAGACATGATTCCAGTCAGCAGCATTTATTGTTTCAGAGTGTGGGGAATCATCACAGGAGGAACACCCCTAATTCCAGCCACAAAACAGACTGATGGTGATGTGATGTAAAATGGAGGGGGCTGGAAGTCTCATGTCCCTGTTGCCTTGGAAAAAGAGCTGAGAAAAAAATGATGATACTCTTTGTGCAAATAAATAAATAAATATTCCTTCTTAATTATATTTATAGTGTAAACTAACTAAAAGCATATATTTGACCCCAGAAACAGATGCGTGAAGCTTAAACTAGTCTATGGAAGGTACTGGATCAAGCTCAGGATAGGTCTAATACCACTGAATTAACAAATAGGATATCTTTTCTTCTCACTTTACTAAAATAATATTGGGCAAAAATTGGAGAACCAGAAAGAGATCCAGGACTGGAAAGCCAGTGATTCTACCTTGCAGTGAAATCAGCAGTGATATCATGCTGAAGTTGATTCAATTTTATTTGGCTGTAGAAGATGGTATCCAGAACTTTACTTTTATTATTATAAAACATACTGGATGAAAACACAAATAATTTATTGCAGAGACATAAAAGTCACCTTGGAAAACTACAGAATTCATTTACCTTTTTTTTATTACTATTATTGATGATTACAGTAATTTGCAAACTGCTGGCATTTGTATCTTGAAATGATCTGAGATAGAACAGCTAGCATGTTAGAAACCTGAAATAACTTAGTACAAACTATCTTTTATTTACTGTCATAAAAGAAAGAAAAAAAAAAACAGCTCAGACCTCAAGATAACTGGTTGTATAAGTTTACTACCGTCTGTTTATAGCTCTTACACGTGAAACAATGTTAAATAAAATTATGCTTTAATGTTACGACTTTTATAGCATTTTCATTAATACTTTAGGATGGTTAAAATAAACCACAGAAAGAGGGGAAGTGGAATGAAGGGATTTGTACACTCAATAGCTTCCCTTGCTATTCTACGATGTAACCATTTATTTTAAAGGAAATCACTAAAATTCCACTGATTTTTATGTACATACATACACACACACTCTCTAATATGTAACAGATATTATACATTGTAACAGGTAGTATAATCACACCCATCATTCAGTGGGTAGCACCATAACTGCATAAACATTATCTGGAAGTGCCATGTGTGGGTCTTTTTTATTCTGAGTTTTCTAATTTTATTATTATTTTGGATGAGATGTTATAATATTTATCTTCAAGGGCATAAATATTTGATTCTTAGATGGTTTACAGTTTGTACTTACCATTAATTGCCTATCTGAATCCTTTGTGGAGCTAATGTCTGCAGTAATATAAAACCCATGAAATATTTCTCAGTATTACTTACTGAAATAATACAACTGAAAATATTTAAAAACAGAGTTTCCACTATGCACCATGGACACTACAGAGTCCTTGAAATGATGTAGATAGTTTCTTCTTCCCTCTTGCTGGTTATTCCAACAGGTCTACAGTATGAAGTAAAGCAAATCCCAGTCTTCCCTAGCTTATCTTTTGCTTCCTGGGGCAAATCTCCATCCTGTAGGCACAGACACAGAGTTAGATTTGGACCCAAGATCCCAAGATCTGTAGTACTTTCATTTAGGTAAGTCTTCTGCATCAGTTTCTTGTTTTTTATTTACTTTCCCAGCTTAGACAAGTAAGAGTGCTTTTTTCATCTTTATTTGGATGTGTTGCCGGGACGTTCATTTATATATACAGAAAAACAACAAATTGTTGATTTGAAATCATTGTATTTTGTGATGTACAAGAAAGAGCCTTGTCCAATCCTGACTCCTGACTGGGACAGCAGAAGAATTGTATGTGTATTTAATATTCAAATAAGCATTTGATGCAAGACCTTAATGCAGTCACTTACAAGGATGCCAAAATGAAAAACTCAGGCAATTAAAAAAAAATTATAATTAGCAGATAGGAAGAAAAGAGTGGAAAAAGAGATCATGAAACACTTTACTTCAAGAAAGCCACAGTTCAAAGAATTGCTACAAAACTGGAATTTTTGTTTCTTTGTGAGCTGTAAAGTCCCGGGTGAGAAATGACTGTGTACAGCTCTGAGTGGGAAGCATGAGCAAATAATTTCTGCTTGTAAGTACAGAAACTATTTTTTTTATCTAAGATTTGATAGTGCTTTCAGTATTATGAACTCATAATATGCAAATGCATTCTGTTAACATATATTCACGGCATACATGCTGGAGGTTGCAAAGGAGTTTTTATAAGATGTGTTTCAAATATGCATCAGGAATACTAAGCAATATATAACTAAGACCATTCTTTATTATAGAACTGTAACACAGAATGCACAATATTTTTAATACCCGGTTCATAGTGTACTGACATCTCCAATGTGACACCTGACATCATGAATTAATATTGAAGATGCACTAATTCAACTAAATTTGTATAGATCTCTGGATGTGATTCCATGATGTCATTCAGCAAAACAGCACACCATCTTTTGTTCCACTGCATTATTTACTTCTGCGTAAAATATGCTTCTTCTAGGATTTTTCAGTTTAATATAATTGGGAAAGATTGATTAGGAATTCATTTCATATAGGAATATCTTTATTTTCATGGAATTCTAGAAATTTTTTTTTGCAAGCTTCATTTGATATTGGCAATTAGTTTAGCAGTGCTGAGAAAAGATCACATAAATTTCATGAATACTCACAATTGTTAAGAATGTGGATAAAATACTAAGGTAGATGCAGGTAATGCCAGATGCAGATACTGCTCAGCTTGCAGAAGCAAAAGCAGCATTGCTAACTCAGTTTTCTTTTACCTGTTATAAATGCAGCTTGTGAAACCAGATCTAATATAGTTCCGTGTCTGTGCCCACGGGATGGGGATTTTCCCCAGGAAGCAAAAGAAAAGCGAGGAAAGACTTGGCTTTGTCCCACTTCATCCTATTAGAATAGCTGGAATAGCCAGAAAGAGAGAAAAGGAAATTGTCCACATCACTTCAAGGACTCGATAGCGTCCATGGTCTTTAGGTAAATTCAGTCAGCTATTCTAAAGTGACTATAGCTCTCTATATTTCATGTTTCTATATTTTGTATTTAGTTAACCACAATTTTTAATCCATATTCACTTAAACTGCTTAACTGTCCTTTTAACTCGAGAGTTGATGTTGCCCACCGCTTTACTTTGCAGAGATGATCTTTAATGTCAAAAGAAATTCCAAATAATCTTGAATGCACTGTGGAGTCTGAATAGCCTCTGAAGTGTTCGAAGCATTCACTTCAGCTGAATTTCATGTTTCTTCTGAAGAATTGAGTAAGTTTTTTATTAAGGTGTAATATTAACTGCAAAGTGAAAAGCTGAGTAACTGAAAAAAAAAAAGTAAATAAATGCTGGAATCCGTCAGACTTAGTTTTAATTGAATATTGAATATTTCTTCATGACTCATTTGTAGGAATGTAATAAATTACTAGTTGTCGTTTTGTTGTGGTGAAACGTCATTTTGCATGCCTCAGTATATGATCTGTTACTTTTTCATGTGAGATCTATTACCTACCTGAGTGAGCTACCTGCTTGAGCTTGCTAAGCAATAGCTGAAACTACCATAAACCATATCATGTGATGTGCTTCGCCCTAAGTAGGATAAAGCTTGCTGAGCTGCATTCATCTTTCATACAACTCCTTTGGCTTCACTGGAGTTACATCAGGAATAATTCTTCTCAGTATATTTTGTTTCATTTTACAATGTATCATTTTAATAAAATCTTTGCTATATTATTTCACATAAAATAGTTCATTATAAACAGGAAGCTAACACAGAGGAAAAAAAACTTTCTTGCATTTTAAAATCGTATTTACACTAACTGTGATTCTAATTGCCAGCACAAGTCTGCACAAAGCAACCATTAAGCCTCGCATTCCTCTTTTCCCCACTGAGAAGTCCATCCTGCGGCAGCGAAACACCAGACCTGGGCAAGAATCATTTACGGTAGAAAGACGTCATCCTCCAAATGGCAATGTGCAGCATTACCAGAATCAATTGTTCCTCTGCATTTCTTGATTCCACTTCTGCTTGTAGAAGGACTTAAATCTGTATGCCTCTAATTCCATTTTGGCATCCTACTGCTTATTTTTCTCTCTGTGCTCTATGGAGATAGATTTCCTCGGAATAGAAGAGATTGGTTGCCCTGCTACGACCAGCTGGTGTTTAAAGCACTGTCAATCCCACAACACTTCAGCGATTGTGTTTTACAGAGCACAAAACTTAATCTAAAACAATCTACAGGCAGAATCCAGCTCCACAGTGGCTTCTAAGGGTGTTTGGAGAAGGGTAATATACAAACCAGGCCATGAAAATGAAGAACTCATTTGGCCCAGCCATGCTAATGTCCTTCAAATTGCCCTTCAGTGTGTTTCTTTTCTGCTGAATTTCTTATATTGAACACATTCTTGATTTCAATCTGAATTAAAATGAATTCTTAAACTTCATTAGGAATACTGTTATTTTATAACATAAAACTAACTCTTATTTTATTCCTCTCAACTATAGCAGTCTTCCCATTTTGGTGTTGCCACACTATAAAATATTTAGGGCGGAGAACCTGCCATTATCCCATCAGTGAAAATACTGTGAAGTTTAGAATAATATGCACATGCTAAAAATGCATTTTACAAAATTGAAAATTATGCTCTAAGGTGTAGGAGAAGGATGACTTGCGCTTACAGGTAGTAAAGCACTAGCTATCAGTCACAGATTTACTAAATATTTTGTGCATCTTTCAGAAACCGGAAAGTTACATAGAACGTTAAGGACATAAAATCTTTCCAGTTTCCCCAGCTCTTACTGACAGAAGGAAGACAGCGTTTGTTTAAGAGTAATCTTGAGGAAGTAAAGGTAGGGGAAGCAAATTTGGGTAGCTACACCTGTGTCAGCTCAACTATTTATCAATCACTCCTCTATACTGTGTAAGCAGTAATATTTCTACTGAAATATTTTTCTTTTATTTGAAGCTATGCAAAAGCTTTCTGCAGCATTGCTGAGAAGAGTAACTGCTAGCCAAAACTTCCTCCTTTAAGGAACTGATATCCATAGCAATTCAGACTGAAATTTTTATTTGGAAAATTCAAGCGAAAATACAGCCTAAGGTTTTAATAATGTAAGTAAAAATACCCTAAAATTTGAAGCAGTTTGTTTATTTTGGGACATAATGGACTCAGTTTACATAAACAACTTGTGTCTTTCTAAAAAACTTTTACTCACTGACGAGCCTTATTTTGGTTGGAGGTAGAATCTATTTTATGGCCTGTGTGGGAGGTCAGACTAGAAAATGGTGATGATCAGTTTTGTCCTGAAGGCATATGACTGTGTTCTCCATTTTGTGCACTTTTAATAGGATTCTGTTTTCCTGAAATGTTTCAATAAAGAAAGAAATGCAGAGCAAGCTTTTAGGCAATTTTTACCTGCCTACAAACCATACTTCCTTTTAGAAATCTTTTGAATTCCCCTTCACATCCACCCCCCAGATCTGCCACTATAGTCTTGAAAAGCATACCTGAATTTTCTACCTAGCAATGGAAGAGGGTAGTGCAGTGCATATGTGCTACAGTCTATCACCTGGCTCCTACAGTAAGATCCACTGTGTCTCATGTTTGTAAGGTACCTGAAGGGCTGCAGCTGTTAGGCTGCCCATCCCCAGGGAAATTTCATTAACAGTTCAGAAATATGCGTATTTTAAGATGCAGTGTGACACGATGATTTTAGATTAGCTGTGTTAGACTGTCAGGAATGTGCCGTACTGTTGGTTTCTGCCAATGAATTTTGTCTATCTATGGTATCTCGCTAACAGTGACCACATCTGGATCTTTCTTTTCACAATCAGTAAAACAATCGTGGTACAATCAGAACCACAGCTTTTCAGTGTAGCATATGTTGCACAGTATTTTTAGTGTAGTTTCAGTGAACTTTTTGCATACTGAATTATCTGAACTTGTTTTATTTGATTTTGCTTGGGTTTATCACACATTGCATCAAATGCAGTATGGCAACATCAGCTGAAGGTCCTCTTCCCGTTCATTTGTTTGGTTGTTCAAAGCTCTATGTAGCCAGCTATACAGCAGAACCTTGGCAGAGTAAGCTGAAAAAGATAAACCGAACACCAACACATTTACCACGTGTGTTTTATAGATAAGGTTAAAAAAAAAAATGAGCCATAAACCTGGATGGTGTCTGCAAGATAGACATGTACTATCCAATAGACCGTTTTGGAGGCAGGGTGTGGCTGGCTAAATTGTCGCTCCTCCCACTGTTCTGTGCTGTTTCCCAGTTTCAGAGGGAAAAACACAGGCTTGAACGTTGAGGATGAGTCATAACCTCTCTTCTGCTACTGACTCACTTGCGAGTTAGAGGTAAGTCCTTCTACCTTATGCCTGAAGCGCTCTGCCCCGAGGACAGCGAGAAGCAGCTGTTGTACACTTGTGCTGTGGAAGGTTATGCAATGTTTTCTCAGATAAGAAGTGGAGATATTGATACCCACATTATTATTATGCAATGCAATATGGAGTATGTGTACACTAAATGGAATGTTTTCTTGGCTTCTTTCAGGCATAGCACTTTTTTTTTTTTTCCATTATATCATGGAAAAGCTTAAAGAAATATTCTCTTCTACCAAGGAACATCTTAGTTTACTGAAATACTTAAAAATGATTGCGTTTCTCGGCAGACACTATACCTGAAATAGCATTTCTTATTAGTTGCATCACACTTACCTTTCACACCAATAGTGACCAATAATAAAGCTAAACTGTGATGGCTTTTGCAATAGAGGAGGCCCCGAAGTGGGTGGTGTCTCAAAGGAAATGGCTCCTTCTCAGGTATTTACGCCGTATGGTCAGTCTGTGAGTGCTGCAGGGAAATGCTCAGCTTAAAGAAGAGAACTTTTAATATCTGACCACATTACTTAGTGCTTATGATATTAAAAGCAATATCTGTCTGTTCTCTTTTCAGAGAGGTGGTTGAGTCACTATCCTTGAATGTATTTTAAAATCTGTCTAGAGGTGGATCTCAGGTGGATAGCAGTGGGTTGTTAGGGTAGTATGGTTAGGTTGCAGCTGGACTTCATGATCTTGAAGGTCTTTTTCCACCTAAGCAACTCTGTGATTCCATGTTAGGACACAGCCAAGTTTATAACTTGGCTATTTTAAAATTTTAATTCCCAGTTCCAGCTTCCCAGATGGTACCTGTTTGTACACTGTGATGGAACACAGCAGTAAAGCATCTTTGCAAAAACGTGTTAAATTTTCCATGTTGCAAAGCAATTACAGGTTAAAGGTGAACACATAAAGAGCTGTAGTAGGGTGTGTGGGGTAAAGCACTGCGCATATGGGTACAGTGGTGCACATAAGCAGTTATGGCAGCACTCCATAGTGTGGGCAGCAGCAGAGAATGAGGCAGCCAAACCAATCGGTGTAATGGCAAAGAAATGCATGCAGAAGCATAGGTAAGGCTGTTCGGCAGGTACTAGCGGAAGGAGTGGTTTGCTCTGTGGGTTATTACAGTTGAAAAAATACTCGTCCTATCCTTCCTCCTCGCACAGCCGTGCTGTGCTGCGGACGGGGGCCGGGGCAGGACCGGGCGGGCAGCAGAGGCCCGCAGCCGTTCCCCTGAGCAGGCTGCCCACTTTCAGAGGTGCGTCGGGGTGAAGGCAAACAGCAACCGCAGCGCACAACTTCTGAGGCAGCGGCTGCACCGTGAGAAGTGCTTCAGCCAAACCCTACAGCTGCAAGCCCTGTCCAGGCATGAAAGCCTTCCTTTCAGTTTTTTTTTTTTTTTTNTTCCTGCAGGGCGACGTGTTAGTTCGGCTCTGCGCTGCTCGGTGAGAGCTGGCAGATGTCCCAAGTGAGGGAACCTCTTCCTCCGGGGCCTGACGGGCCAGAACGGGCTCCTAGCGACAGCAGCGCTTTGATCTCGCTCCCTCGAGGTGAGACGCTTTAAAGTTTCTCGGTAATTGTTGCGCCTTTTATTTGAATGATGCGTTTACGGATTCGTTTTGTCGGTTTTAACCCCTCGCCGCTCCCCCGTCCCGGCCCCTTCTTAGTGTACCTCTGTAACGCTTTCACTGCCCCGCCTTTATTCTTTTAGCCAGAAATATCCTATGTAACAAAAAAAAAAAAAAAAACCAGAGGAAGAAATAAAGGATGCACTGATGTCAGCGCTGCTTTTCACTGCTTGAAAAACTGCAGTCATTGAGAGGCAGATGCTGCTCCTAAAAACCGCCTTCTCGTTGCTCAGCTTTGGCGCTTGCTTTTCAGAGCTCTTTGCCAAGCTTCTCCTCAGCCCTGCAGTGAGCTGAGAAGGGCAGTCCTTGTCCAGCAGTGCTGTGCAGGTGGGAGGGCACTNTCAACCAAACCCTACAGCCTCAAGCCCTGTCCAGGCATGAAAGCCTTCCTTTCATTTTTTTTTTTTTTTTTTTTTCCCTTCGTTTCTCCCTACTTCTGCCTGACGACTTTCGGCCTCCCGGGGACTTCCCGTGGCGGGAGGCCCGGCTGGGGGCGGGGGGCGGCGGGACCTGAACAGCGGCCGCCCCGAACAGCGCTCGCCGTCAGCCGGAGTGGGATGTTTCAACGTCCGGAAATGATGGCAAAGCAGTGACTGCGGCGGCGGGGGGCGAGTGCGGGNAAGAAATAAAGGATGCACTGATGTCAGCGCTGCTTTTCACTGCTTGAAAAACTGCAGTCATTGAGAGGCAGATGCTGCTCCTAAAAACCGCCTTCTCGTTGCTCAGCTTTGGCGCTTGCTTTTCAGAGCTCTTTGCCAAGCTTCTCCTCAGCCCTGCAGTGAGCTGAGAAGGGCAGTCCTTGTCCAGCAGTGCTGTGCAGGTGGGAGGGCACTCACCTGTTTCTCCTCTTAGTTTTCTGTGGTGCTGTGCCTAATGCCTGTTCAGAGGCTGGCCACTTGTTTTGTGTTTACTGCTCGAGTGTTCTTTAGAAGCGTGTTCGTCACAGTGAGAAATCCTTCAAACTGTGTGCTGTTTGCACTTGCATGAAGTATATTGATGCTCTGATCACCTTTGTGTAGAGGAGTTTGACAAGGTGTACTGTAGGTTGTCCTCAAAGCAGGGCAGTGTGTTTGCCTGCTGAGTTCTGGCCTGTGAAGATGAGACTTATTTCTTTTCTTGCATTTACAGCTTCAGCTTTGTTTTTCAGAGTTCTGACAGCAGTTTTCTGCCTCTGAAGAGCAGACAAATAAGGTTGTTCAAAGGCTGTGACTTTATACATAAGAGGTTAACTTAGCAGAGCCTGGCAACTCAGTTGTGCAACAGCGGATTAAAGATGCAGCCTCTGCTTTTGTAACATGGAAAATCAATAGCTGTGTGAAATCAAAGTTGAAGGCTCATTTGAGAAACCAGAAAGTATCTGTAGCAAAGTTTAAAAAAAAAAAAAAAAAAAAA
>VXAB01000413.1:508231-535580 GCA_013399175.1 Odontophorus gujanensis
AAAAAAAAAAAAAAGCCTGGCAGAGAGACATATTAAATTGGCTTATACTTATCTTATTGTTGTTTTTTTTTTTTTGTCCTGGAGAATGACTCATAACTTCTAAACAGTAAAAAAAATAATAAAAGAAGATTAGATACATAAGATCAGATGGAACAGAGCACTTAGAATCATGTTTTGGACAGAAGAAACAGTATTTGTGATACATGTTTATTTTCCGTGTGTTGCTTTTCCCTGTCATGTGATCTAATGGCCACTGTGGTTAAAAGCATTGTGTAGGCCATACATCAGAATTAGGGGAGTTTCAAGCCGGTGAGCTAACTAGCCTGGAAAGCCTCCTTCTTCTTATAATTCCAATTTGAATTGTATTTTTTACTATGAAACAAAGTTGTTATGATTCCATTTCCGTAAGGTTTTCAATACCTGCTCTTCATTTTTATGGAAGGTGTGGAGAAGAACAGTGGTCTCCACACAGACAAGTTCTGTGCAGAGCCTGAAAGGCACGGCTACAGCTCCGAGCTAAGTGAAAGGTTGTAGAGTGACTTTTTCAGTGATCGCTAAGGTACAAACAAGTGAATGCGTTGATTCAGGTTTGCTCACCAGCCACACCTTTCAAGGCACATGATCAGTTTTAAGGGGCATGCATTGTTCACAGAAAGACAGAGTGTTTTTATTTTTTACTCAATTCAGCATTCAAACATACTTTTTAAATTTTTTTTTTCTAGTGAACTTAGATTTAAGACTAACTGTGGATATTTGTTGCTTTTTTCAAGTCTAATTCTGTTGGGGAAATGGGGGTGGAAAGAGGAAGAGGTGAGTTCATAACATTTCCAGTCAATATTCCAGCATTTCTGTTGTCAGCTTTGCAGTGTGTGGTTACAGGGTAAGGTAGTTGAGATATTCCAGGACTGAAGATCTCAGATAATATATCTGGAGCTTTCAGCACCCTCCAGGACTTTCTGTACCAACCCACAGGATGAATAAGTATGCTGACTTCTGTAGAATTTGCAGATGATTATAAAAGCTGTGGCTGAAATTCACATTATTTCTGGAAATGGAAATAAGTTGAAAGAATAATTAATTTTCTTGGAATCACCTCCTAATAGATTAATTGGTGAGCCCCTATACTTATGATGAGATCCTTTAGATTTGCGTCCACCTTGGAAAAAAAATTCTTTAATCAGAAAAAAATGATTTATGTATAGCGAGATTCTAAGCACCACAGCCTAATGAGCAAGGATTTCTGATTGGTAGCAACATACTTTAACATGCATTCTATACCTGTTTACCTGTTGTAGATATCTTGCCTCCTGAGGATGAACTTCCATTCTCTTCTGGAGCTCTGTGAAGTGTCATAAAAAAAAAGTACAAATTTCAAGGTGCTCCTTTTTGTTTGCTCTCATAAATACTAAGGTGCTGAAGCCTAATTGTTCTCTCTCATCATTGTTCTCTTTCATTTTATTCAGTCAGATAACACACTGGAACGGGTTGCCCAGAGAGGTTGTGGATGCCCCCTCCCTGGAGGTGTTCAAGGCAAGGCTGGATGTGGCTCTGGGCAGCCTGCTCTAGTGGTTGTTGACCTTGCCCATGGCAGGGGGGTTGAAACTCAGTATTTGAGGTCCTTTTCAACCCAGGCCATTCTGTGGTTCAATGATAAAACAAAAAGGAACTCTACCTGAACTGTAAATACTCAGCAGATAGTTATGCTACAGTGTAAAGGAAACAAACAAACAAAAGAACTAAAATAGTAACGTTTGTGGGGATGGTTAAAATTCTGGGTTGAGATTCAGCTTGACCAACAGATGGGACATTCTCTGACTTTGCTTTAAGCAGTATGCCCTCTCATCCTCTCAGCTGTCACTGTTCTTCCTTGCTAATTCATTTTTTATTTAATGCATACATAAATGTTTGTGAGATTCTTGGGCTTTGCCCCTCCATACTTAGCATGCTGTGAGAGATAGCTGATGAAATGGTGCTGTCTGTTTTGGCAATATCAATACTCAATTTCAGTCTTCAAACCATTATTTGTGTGAATAGTCTTCTGCTGAAAGAGAATGAAAGATTTAACCTAATTTCTGCAAACACTGGGTTCATGTTTTGCCATGTTCTTGCAAAAGCGTAAGTCTTGTTGTGCGCTGTTGTTCAAGATCTTGCTCACATCATCTCTTCTCTTCTGCGCTTCTTAGGCCTTGGAATCCAAGTATGACTACTTCTACCTGTGTGCAGTACAGTGTAGTCAAGAGTGCATAGTGTCATGTCTATACCAGTTTAATTCGGCAGTGATTACCGAATTTTCACTTTGTGACCAGCGACCTTTCTGCTTTAAGAAGAACGTTTTACATATCAGAGGTCACACTATGATTATTGCTTGGACTATGGGTAGACTTCTTCCATTAAATCCTCTGCATTTGAATAAACCAGAGAGTGCAAGAGAGAGCTTCCAACAGACATGGAACTATATTGTAGAAATCAAGCCACATTTTAGAAAATGCAGGATTATCATCTCTAACGTAGTTGGAATACTTTTACCTTTGTCTGTTATTAACTAACTGAATAGAATAACAAACGAGTCAATACTTAACGTTTTGAATTTGGAAACTGTGTAAAGAAATGAAGGAAAAAACTGATAATCACACTTAGAAATTTCTAATAGCCATTTAGTTGGTGGAAATCCATTGGATTTCTTTACTGGGTGATGTGGTGTGTATGACCGGTTCTAGTAGAAATACTCTCAGATTTTACAAGTGACTGTCACTGTTGCTGAGTGGAGATTATGGTTATGGTGTCCGAAGAAACCATATACAGCAACGTCAGTTCATTTAGAACCTCCATTCAGAAAACCATACAAACACTGTGCTCTTCTTCAGCAGTGTGATTCAAACCCCTTAGTATTTTGTGTCTTCAACTGTTATCATGAACTGGGAACACTACAGCACTAGGTAAGGTGAGGTGACAGAAAACTCACTGTGGGAATGTCTGGAAATTCTTGAAGCAGCACCTATTACTGTCACTGTGACTGTTGCGCTTTACTAGCAATGCCCCAATGTTATGAGTAATAGATTTTTTGTTTTAATGGTAAAGTGATACACTCAAATTGCTCAAACTTATGAATGGCTTGCCCTATTTGAATTTCCACTTAATCTGAAGAGAGTTTAGTGAATCTGTGTTAATTAGTTTTACAGATTTCTGTCAGCAGTAAAGCGTTTATTAAACGTTACTAACTACAATAATTAAAACTTCCAGAAGTGTCTGACTCTAGCTAGTCATAATAATAGACTTCTGCTTTCAGTTTCATGTGCATGCAGTTCCAGTAAAGTGATTCATGTCTACATGGGTGTGATGGGCTTGTATTTCACAGAGCTGACTGTTAAGGTCTTGCATCAAATTTTAAATATTTTTGTTCCATCTCATAGGCAAGTTTTATACTGCAATCATTCTTCTCAAATTCTATTTCAGACCATCAGTAGTTAGTCTTTCTTTTACGTAAAACGCTTGATTTCTCTTCCTGCTAATTAGCATCCAGCAATGAGTGTGTCTGTGTTAGTATTTTCATTTAGATCAGCAGTGCTGTTTTGAACTGAACCTTTTGTTCACCCCTGCTTTGATTTGCTCTCTGAAGTGATCTTGGGGAGTGACTTGGCCTGAATTCCCTTTGAACTAAATAATCTGGAAGATGAACTGCAGGAATGTGCCTAATGCTCCCCAGCCAAGAAATGGTCTTGAGACTAGAACACTAGTCCAGAGTACATAGATTGCTCCAAAAGTAATGCCTCCTATTTATTTCTGTGGGACTACAACAAAGAATACAGTGACTCTATTTGATACAGAAAAGTCTCAGCTAAAAAATGCTTTCAACATCGTCACCAGAATTAGCCGTGCATTTTCACCATTGATGAACAAGGACCTGCATGCTGTGCTTCTAAAAATCTGCGTCAGCAATGGTGACCCATTGTCAGTGTCACCTCTGCTGGAACACACTACCCACTGCCTCACTGTGCTCGCATCCACTGTTTAGTGTCCCTAAATATTCAGCAAGCATTGGCTAATATCAGTGGATACAATTTTTTCCACATGCAGGTGTTCATTGACACATTTTTTCTTCCTTCACCCATGTCTGACACCATTTTGTTAGGCTGCCCCTCTGCTGACATTTGTCACACAGCAACATCGTAAAGCAGCGTTAGTGGGAAGGTTCAACCTCTACTGCCATACCACCAACAATCAGACATTGGGGACCCATATAATAAAATAGGAGGCCTTACTTTTGGAGCATCCCGCATACATCCCAACAGTGTCATATCTAACTGACTAAGTAAGCTTTACCTTGTGCGTTCATCATTTTTCTGCCCTTATATAATGAAAGCATTGAGTTGCTCCTGTTTCTGCATTCTTCATGGTGGTCAGCTTTGCAAGTCTGTTCTGCTTGTTTTTGTCTCCTTGATGAGAGTGATGTACTCAGGTTTCCAGAAGTCTTTCCCAGAAGCTGCTTTTACTTTATTTGGTACTGCCTGCCATATTGTTGGTGAACAGAAAATGAGTGCTATAACAGGAAAGCCTTTAGTTATGACAGCTGCGGGATTTTAAAGTTTTTTTGTCTACAGTGTCCCTGTGTCAATATACGAACTCTGAACCAGTTTCTGAAGTCTCGTTTGTCATGTTGGAGGTCATTCAGCTTTTTGTAAGAGATGGCTATGTCAGTTTATGGTTTTATGTGTCATCTAATGAATAGAAATCAGCTGCCTGCGACAGTATGAGGTTGCCCAACTCACTCTGTGTGGGAGCTTCATTTCATTCTTTGACATTTTGGGCTGGATACTACATAGTTCCTGTACTTTAAGGAATGTTTCGATGTTTGCTATCTCAGTCTTGCTATAGCTGTGTTTGAACTCATTGAAACACCTTTCTGTGTAAACTCAAGAGAGGTTAGGTGGTTTGAGTTAACTAGAAACTAAAGATATAAATGGACAAGCACTTAAAGAAGGTGAAGTGGTTGTTTGTCAAAGACTTGAGTTCTCTGAGATGTGTCCTTCAAATGCACATCCTTTACCTGTCTTTTTTTATATTTTCTGTCAATTTGCATGCTAATTAAACCAAAATAGAACTTAAAAATCAATGTTGCAGTCATTTGCAACTGTAAATACAAAGATTTATTCCATGAAATACATTTGTATTGCTGTGTAATTCTGCAAACAAATATAAAAGATTGTGGTACAGTGAATTATTGTAGTATGAAACTGATTTATATACACTTTAAGCTAATAATTCCAAATAATTCTGAAGTAGGAATTCACTTTGTTCACTTACTTCATGAAACAGTCATTTTTGGATGTGGATAAAGTTTTTAATCTTAATACTTGTCCATAACATAGATACGATTTAGATAGTTAATTGTCCCAATTCTTTGCTTGGCCTCTGTGCTGCTTCTTTTCCTTATTTAAACCTTACATTTGCAGTATTTCCTGCACAAGTAGAGTTTGTGCCCATGCTTATCTTCAGGATAAATCACAGAGTGATTTGTGTGGCTGTCAAACCCACAGGGCTTTTGGCTAGGAACTCCTCAGCTCAGGGATTGCTGCTTGTCTAGAGGAGGTACATAGCCATCCAGGTTGCTGATCGGAGGGCTGAGCATATCAGTAGAACCATGTATTTGAGTAAAGAAGGCTGTGTTGCCTTTATGACATGACCCAGAGTAACTTGGCAGTGGTTTTGAGGGGAGATTGTGTTTCTCAGCACAGCCAGACCCAGAACATAATGATTCTTTTCCTTCCATTATTTGAACTGTTAGGAAGAGCATCTGGTTTTCTTCTTGGCTGTCAGTTTTGAAGGTTAGTCACTGGAGAGTGGAAGAGTGTACTAGATGAAGCAGAAGCTAACATACCAAATAAATATTACGTAAAATTTCTTAAGGCTAAGCTTAATTAAAGCAGAGAAGTGTTACAAATTTATTTGAAAATACAGTGAAAAAATGACATGCTTGACTGTGGCAATATCCAGCCATTAGTACTGGTGGTTGCAGCAGATTTTATTAACCCTCCTCTGCCACAAGCATGGCACATCAGAGAAGACTGAGGTCTTTATGTGGATTTTTATTAGTCTCATGAATGCATTACCTTTCATAAAGTACCCATAACTATTTTTACACACTTCAACCAAAAAATAATGACATCAACAAAATACAGACTCAGGAGTGTTCTTGAGGCTGTTTTCATATGTGATTAGTTGTTGATATCAAGATGGATAAAAATAAAAAGAGAAATACTGTGATCCCATCATCAGCTATTTCTTGTGAGGGAATAATTAAGAAATTACTTTATACTAAAATTTAGACCTGGTCTAAATTTTTTCAAGAAAAATAACAATTAGGACACCCGTGTTTGTTTATTTTCAGTGTTCTGCACATCAGTTTTTTAGTAGCGTGAACATAAAAAAAAAATTCAATACACATTGCACTTTTTCTAAGGCCCCATTGCGCCGAGTCTGGCTGAGGTGGAGGTAGGTTTCTTCATAGCAGCCTCTGGTGCTTTGTTTTAGATTTCTGACTGAAACAGCATTGATTACACACTTGGTTTGGGTGTTGCTGAGCTGTGCTTGCACAACATGTCACTCAGTTACATGGTGAGAGGCTGGGGGTGGGTAAGAGGCTGGGAGGAATGCAGCTGGCACAGCAGAGCTGAACTGACCATACCATACATCCTCATGCTCAGTGGCAAGAACTGAGAGAAGATTTTTTGGGAGGAGGCATCTGTTGCTTAGAAACTTGTGGGAGGTGGCGAGTGATACCTTTGTGTCACTTCTGATATGTTTTTCTTCTTCTCACCTCCACTTATTGCCAGTATCTTGTGACCCAGTAGTTTCCTCACTTTTGCTCTTCCTGCTCTCTCTCCCATGCCCCACCTGCAAGGGAAGGAGCATCTGTGTGGTGCTTAGCTCTGACCCACCACATCCCTGTGGCAGCATCTGTCAGGAGTCTGGTTTCTCTGGTGGGTGATGAAGAAGTGGAAAGTAAAATATCAAATAAATACTTTAATGTTACTGATGCAATTTTCAGGTTATTGTTAGGAACATTCATGGGGAAGATTTAATATGAGTTCAGTAAATCAAAGTATATTCACTCAATTCATGTTAATTGCTGAAAATATCCTATCAAAATTGGTATTCAGTTGCAGTTTTTTGCTTCGTTTCTTAATAGTGCTTTTCTTAACTGATAATAGTGTTTACAAGGTTTTGACTGGCTATTTATCATATCCAGCTAGAACAATAAAAAGTAAACATGGAAAACACAAATAAAACCCGTAAAGAAAAAAGGTTTGTACTGAACGGAAAACAAGCAGAGGAATGAAAACTAAATTCCTATCAGTAATGATATTTTGGTTACATTCTGCACTCCTTCAATTTTTGTTGATAAAAATATAATCTAGAACACCAGTGGTCCCTAAAATACTATTACTAATCTTTCCTTACAGTCGTTCATTGTTTACTACATCAAATAGTAGGGCTCTGCAAACTTGTATCCTATACAAGAAAATTGTATACAACAGCTCTCCTGTTTTGTACTCCATCTGCAGGGTAGATATTGTTGTAATCTTAAGTGTTGTTACTGCAGTAAAATAGTTTAAGAGCAAAATCTCTTAAAATAGCTCCTTTAAGCTTACTCTGTATGAAAAGGAGATTGTACTGTGCTTGCAGTTCTTTATACTAGCTCTCTCCAGGACACTACTTATTTTCATTCAGCTATTTCAGGGCACTTTTCAAACACTTTTAAGATACATTTGCACCTAATGCCCAACTGCATAGAGAAAATGGTTGTACTTCAGTACAGTCATATTTGTGTCTGATAGATATTTGGGATAAACAATTTGCGACTGAAGTCTGTGAAAGACTTCAAGAAAATCTGTGTTTGGTTTTGGTTTTGGAGAGGATGAGTGTCTAGGTGAAGTTAGGTTGTGAAGGACAAGATGCAAAATTCATTGAAGTCACTTAATATCTTTCCAATCAGTGAGGTAACTTTACATCAATCCCAGTGAAACAGTTCATGTCAGGATGGACTCAGGGAAATATTGACAAGGTATTGAGGATACAGTGATATGAGGGAGCGCTGGGAGATAAGTAACATAGGTAGCAGGCTCAGATATTTCAGAGGTGGAAAATAATAGAAGAGGAGCAGCAGTGCTTGTAGGAACATGATACTATACATATAATATGGCATATATTATTTTGGGTGATGTTCAGTGGCTCAGTTTAATAGGGTGGATAACAAAGGCAGAAAGTTAGGATTTAAAATCAAACTACTATTGGCTACATAAAGAAACTAACCTTCAATATGTCAGAGTAGAAATAAGTGATTTTTCTGCATCTCAGAACCAGAACAATCGCTTTAGTAGCGGATATGAAATCATTACACTGTCATAAATGTAACACACACACACACATATATATATATAAAACTATATATATATATAGTTTATAAAAAGGTTCTAGTTAAAAAAAAAAAGATCTGTTTTCAACAGTTGCTCTTCTACTTCAGTTTTACAGTAGACATTGCATCTTATACATTACGGAAAAGTGGTACACACTGAAAGTGATATAAGCTAATAATCTATGACTGAGTAATTACCAAAGTAATTGGAGATTTGGAAATATTTCCTTGAATGCTAGTAAAAAGTACCTTTAAATGTTAACAGCAGCGAATATGAAAGCTGTCACTCACCTTGGCTTGAGAACCTAAAGGTCATCAAAACAAAAATATCTGCTATCTTTTAAAATAAGTGTAAGAATTTCTTCTCTGAAAATGTCCCTGCATCTTGTATATGCCTGCAGACAGAAAATAATTCTTTTCCTTACAGGCTATTGAATATAATTACTAATTCACAATCTAGTTTTTAGTGAAGAATATGGAATAGTGTTAAAATAAATTTCATTATAGTCATAATTGACGTTTCAAAAATATTTGTCTTTAATCATAAATTGTATTGTAAATAACGAAAAACAGACTTCTGTGGAATTTCTGCAGCTTTTATAGGGCAGGGGCACATGCATGTGGGCAAAAAGTAATGTTTTTTTTTATGTGTGACAGATTCAAATTGTTACCTGAAAACATCATGGAAAGTAACTGAACATAAACTCAATTTTTGTTGTTACAAAAGATGCTGACTTATTTTGTGTGGCTAAACAAATGGTGACTGTAAGACTTCTTTTAAGGGGAGAGCGTTTTCATCTGGTTAAGAAAACAAAAACTGTGTTTATTAAGAATTATATCTAAAGAAAATATATGAGATGTTAATAAAAGTAAAACTGTATGTTCTCTAGTTTTTAACTTTAAAATATGAGATTTGCTCACCTGGAAGAAAAATACCAAAGAAACTAATAACCTCACATTTCTTTTGACTTAGAAAAAACTGACCAACAGAATACTGCAGCAGGAGATAAAGACATAAACCAGCCTTCCAGTAACCAAAGTATACAGCCAGAGATACAAGAGCAGTCTGTCTGGGGAAATCGCACTGATGGTGACCTCATCAGAAGTAAGTATTTCCAGAACAAATTGCTGCCATTTAGGCTTGCTTTAGTTGTGTAAAGGGGATACTGCCTGTTGACTCCCTTAAATGTGTGTCAAATGCAATTGTTTTGCAACTGTAATGCATGTCTGAGAATTTATTTCCTGGAATGACTTCTTTCAGCATCTCTAGGCAGCAATTTGAAATAAGGGTGTGAAGTGTGTGGTGTAGTATAATACATAACTCTATAGGGTTGGTATTTTAACTCTTATATTCTTATGGTGAGACCTGTATCATTTGGTAGGCATGTGAGCTGCAGTGTGCAGCCGTGCCCAGTGTCGTCACCTCAGATTTCTCAGGTTATACATTTCAGTGTTAAACCATTTTGAAAGCAGTTTCTTCCAGGTACACTGAGTCAGATGTAATTTTATAAAGACTCTTTGAATCTTTAGGTAGCTAGTCTTCTCAAAGGTAGAAAAATGCTGTATGACAAAGTTTTAGACCTAAAGTATTGATAAGACAGTGAGTTTTTATGAGGTTTTTTTTTTTTTTTCAGTTGTTTTCTTTTTTTTACAAGTCCACATTCTTCGTTTTTCTCTTAGGTGCTTTGAATCATATAAAGTGTAGGATTATTCCCATTTTTCTCTCTTGAGAATCATGTGTTGTCCAAAAGATCATCTACAATTACACTCTCCTGGGGTGAAAATATTTTGGTTGCCAGAGCTAAAGCTACTTTAAAATTCTGTGAATTCTTGAACATGGATGTTGAAGGGAGAGGCAGCATGAAAAATTCTTCTTAATTACAGGGTGTATTCTGGAAGCAAATGGGCTGAAAGCAGAGTGGTGCTTCAGATCCTGGTCTGAGATAGTTGTCTGACCACATGCTTCAGTCTTTCTTTACACTGCACATGTACTGCACTGTTCACAGCGAGAAAAATTCTTATTTTTTGAGCCCACTGTAGTCATAATTGTTCATTTTCTATAGAGTTATAGATTTTATTTTTCTTTCAGTCTATTTGATCAGCTTCTCCTGACCTTTGTCTTAGCTTTTGAACTTCTTCACAGATTTGAGATAATCAGATTTTTTTCAAAATACTGAGTTGTAAATAACTACCAGGCTAATGACAAGTGCCTACATCCCCAGGTTGCCAAATTCTTTATAGGAGAACTTGAACTTAGCACTATCAGGTAAAAATGTGACAATTTAAAAAATAATTCTTCATGGGCAGTAAGGAATTGTTTTACATGATTTGTGAGTTTCCTTAATCCTCATGGGTTTAGACCTGATGCAGGCAATTGGTAGGTGTTTTTGTTGAGGACATGGGAAGGTAGGTAAGGTATTGGTTACTTTTGGAGTGTTCTTACTCTAATTGCCCTTTCATTCTTTCCACACCTTTGGGAAAGCAAATTTATATGGCTGTAGTTTAACAGCATGCCTGAACTATGGAAGGAAGAGCCAAGGACAGTGGTATGGTGGTGCTGTAGATGCAAGGCTGTGTATTGGCTGTGCTGGGGAACTGTGTAAATTTTCCAGTGTGTGGTAGAATTTGCAGCAGATTTTTCAAGTCCCTGATAGTGAAGGAAGTATAAACTGGCATGACAGTTAGGTGCAGCTGTATGTCTCTGTGACAGGAAGCTTATCCGCTTCTGAATTAAAAAAAATAATTAAAAAGTAGATATGTGATAAAATTCAGAGGTAGTTTTCTGCTCAGTGCATAAATGTCCCCTTCTTGGGGTTCTTCCTGGTGTAACTTCGCTGAAAGCAAATTCAGGTGAAAGCTGGAAGTTTCTGTAACTCCTTGTCTTGATAATTGTTTTATATAGTAGTGGCTTTATTAAGAGTTTCAGTAAATGTTGTGACACACCTCTTGCTGTTTCAAATTTATGGTTTTTTTTTAACCTTTAGTGTTCCTATCAGCAAACAAAGTCCTATAGAAAGAAGGAAGAAACGAAAACAAGGAAATAAATGCGGCTCGCCTTTTTTTCCTTCTTCTTTTTTTTTTTTTTTGTCTGTGTCTATGAGTAGGGAAGTCAAGATTGAGGAACTGGGACAATGAGAAGTATCTCTTGTAGCATGCAGAAGGTCTACAAATTAATCTGCGTGGTAACTAAAATTTAAACAATAGAAGAAGTAGAACAAAGAGAAGTTTGTTTATCACAGACACTGCATAAGTGCTTCATTTTAAATAACTGGTGATGCAGCTCAGAATGACTTATTTAACCAAATCTCTTATCTCACTAGAATAAATTTTGTTGAATATTGCATATTGGAAGAACCTTGAGGTTAGGAATAAACAGACTATTCAAGACTGTTTTAAAACTGTTCCTTTAAATTGTTTTAGACAGGACACACTTCCGTTTTCTCAAGGATTAAGCAGCTATTCACCACTATCCTAGTGATTTGATTTCTTTTTTTTTCCCATACACATTGTTTTCCTGCTCCACAGCTGATACTTAATCCATTAGTGTTAGTTAGTTTTCACTTTATAAATGATTCCAGCATTTAATTTCCAAGGTTCTCCTTGTTTGCAGCTGTTTTATCCTGCTGTTATATGGAAGTGGATTAATCAGTCAGTTTTACTGGCACACCAACAACGAAGTCCAGTGTTAGAGACTCTAATGACTTCATTATGTATGATTTCTTATTTGCACTTGTAAACTCAGTTTACCGGGCAACATCAATAAGCTAAAATGCTGCACTTGTTTTCCACACTAAGATACTTTCAGTTCACTTTTACTTCCCAGTCCCTTTCTCAAGCCATTTTTAAAAGGGTTTTTAGATTATGAGATTTCCCCCCAGATTACCCCTTCCATAATCTCCTTTGGAGAATCACTTATCCCCAGAATCAAAACTTTCGTAATATTCTGATGAAATGGCTAATCTTGGGAAAGTATTATGTATTTATTTAACCAAGGAATTAATCGTTTTTGAAAAGTGCTTGAGTCATGATAGATGAGTAGTAACTTCCAGCACAACCCTGTACTTCAAAAGGCTACTGTATACTGACATGTAAACAGGGAGAAATAAATAAGACATAAATGTTTATATTATCTTCCAGTATTAATTGTTAATGCTTTTCATTACTGTTGCTGGAATACTGCATTCAGTTGGAGAAGGATCTGGGGAGAACCACAAATATCTTAGGAATGGTTGAAAACATGCCTTATTGTGGAAAAACTCCTGGAGTTCAATCTGTTCAGTATTAGCAAGGAATGAGTTAGAATAATAGAATCATAGATCCTCTGAGTTGCAAGGGATCTCTGAAGGCCATCTAGTCCAACTCCTGTGCAAAGAGCAGAGACACCACAACTTTATCAGGTTGCCCAGGGCCTGATCCAGCCTTGCCTTGAAGGTCTCCATGCATGGGTCATCAACCACAACAGTAAGTAACCTGTTTCAGTGCCTCACCACCCTCGCTGTAAAAGATTTTTTTCTTATATCTAACCAAAGTCTACCCTCTGTAAGCTTTAAGCCATTTCCCCTTGTTTTATCACCACAGACCTTGCTAAAGAGTCTGTCCCCTTCTTTCTTGTAGCTCCCCTTTAGATAATGAAAGGGCAGTATCAGATCATCACCTCTTCTCCAGACTTTTGTGGCTCTTTTCTGGACACGCTCCAACAGATCTGTGTCTCAGACTTCCTTAGTGTGTAAGAAGCATGATGCCACAGTGAACAGAAATCTGGTAAGATTGGTAAATCCAGTAAATTCTCCAGCTGTAGCAGACAAGAACAGCAAAGGGAGAACTAGATTGAATGTCTGAAGTTCATTTATGCTGGAAATAAGGTGCATTTATTTATTTTAAATTAACTACCAGATATTCCTTAGATGCCTTAATTTGACTTTGGGAAGTGACCGTTGCTTTTCAGATCCTTCAGCTATAGAGTCTCTTTTCCAGTGTAGTACCCCAAACTGGAATAACTTTAGATTTTTCGTATGGTTTTTTTTTATTATTATTTCTTCAGAGCAGTGCTTAGACCTGTTCCATACCCTTCATAAATGCATGCGTAGTTTGCATTTTACTTAAGACTGTGGACGTCTTGTTTTTTAAAAGAGCTTAGACTTTCATAGCTCTGTCAGCTTTTTCTTTGTTTTCCGCAATGTGTTTTAAATATCTGCAAACACCATCTTCTTATTTTCATTTTATGATCTGGTGGTCTTTACTGGAGACGTTCTGCTTTTGTTATCACTCACCTTTGACAAGTGAGAAAAAGTGAATATTAAACCACATGGCAGCATAACCATTGTCAACAGGAATGAAGCTGTAGGAGTTTTTGCTGCTCTGCATTACCACAGTGACCTGCTTTGTTCTTTAGAAAACATAATTTTGTTCTTAAAGAAAAAAAAGAAAAAAAGTGGTAAAGGTGCATTTCAGAATGTTTAGTCAAAAGTTTTGCAGAGGGTAGAGGGTAGGTAATTGGCAGTGTGCCCTGTTATGTAAGGGAAGGAATGCTTAGGAGAGAAGAAAATGCCAGTGCCAACACTATTTGCTTGTGAGGATTTAATCTCCTTTCTGGTTCTCATGCAGGACCTTAGCTATGTGATATTTAAGAAAACAAAAAACATCTACCATAGATTCAAATTGTCATGAATAATTGATTAATAATAATCCAATTCTCAAGATTAAATACCTAAAATATGCCCATGTTTTACAGACAGAAAGGTCATTGCTATCCATCATTTCCTAGCTTCAATTGCCTTTCTCCTTCAGGAAGCAGCCTCCCGATAAGAGTGGTTCTTTAGGGAAAGAGATGCTTCATTCAGCTCTGTGGGAATTAAACAATTTTGCGTGTTCTTGTGCTCACTCTTCTATTTAGTACTTTCTTGCATTTTGTTTTATTGAAATTTATTGATTTTTTAAATATATTTTTATTTTATATATTTTACATTGACTTTTTCATTTATAATAGCTATTTATGTAATTATATTGTCTGGAGATTCCCTTTTCCTACTGGCTAAGTGGGTGATTTCCATAGTTTAAATTATGCCAGCTTGGTTTTGGGACAGTTTTTGCAAACAAGTAGGTAATTTATTGTTAAAGCTGTTCTTTCCACATGATAATCACACAAAAGTGCCTTTTTCTTGGATAATTCATAGAGCACAGTCATCTTAGAGTTATTGTGATTTCAGATGACTGTGTTCATTCTGTCTAAAAAATAGTACCAATTCTTGAGATAACTTAAATGGCCCTTTTCAAAGTTAGAAAGTATGACACATACAGACTTCTTTCATTGTAACCGAGTGAGTGAGTATGAAAGTTGTATGGAATAGGTAAATGGAAATTATTCAAAATATCTTGCTGAGTCTGAAGGGTGTATTCTTTTACTTCAAGAAGTAGTTGCATAATGTTCCCTATGTACGCAGGTATTTGCTTCGTCTGACTGTGAAGAAGTGTTGGGGGGGGAGGGTGGGCTGTGAATGAACAGGACTTCAATCAATTCAACACTGACATACAGGAATGCAGTATTTGATATTGTCGTCTGAAAAAAAAAAAAAAAAAGACAAGTCTTGAGAAATCTGGCTTGTAGAAGTTAATGCAGCGTGAAGCACACCTCCATACATACTGCCCTTCCAGAGAGATTTTGTAATCCATTCTCTAGCAAACAGCTGTCCCATGTCACTCTTCTCCTGACCTGGCTGATCTCTTACTGCTTCTGTTCTGAAATTCCTCAAATGGTTACTCTCATGCTTATCAATAAGCTGGATGTTTTATTTTTCATTATTTATTATTACTAATTATTTATTACTGATTATTTTTTATTCCAACATGCTGTAGTAGGATGGTAAGCAGTATATGCATTTTTGAAAAATTTCTTTCAAGGTAAGTAAATAAAATGTTGTGTGTCAACAAATGCCTCTAGAACACACAGGAGGGATAAGGCCTGTGCAAGACCTTTGGATTGAATTTGCTTTGAAGATTTCTTGGATGACTTGACTCAGACAAGAAAGTTCTGTATCCACGAAATTTTATACCTCCCTGTTACACAACCATAGAATTTTCATTTAATTGTCATTAAATACCGTTCTAGTCAGAAAGACTCAGTTACAGCCTTCGTAATGTCAGACTGGGTCTTCAGTGTTTCTGAAGCCAGTGGTGATCTGAGTGTCACTGATGGCAGTGTTCGTAGGATGCAGAGGGTTTCCGTGTAGCCTCTGCTCTTTGACTCCATGTTGAATGTTTTAAAGCTGTGCAGTTAATGATGGACTATGTCTGGTAAGGAATTTGTACACTCTGTGGTGACTGCATGTGGAAAAATGAAACTTTTGCTTTTGTTGTTGAGTTTATAGAATAGTTGTTAAACTTGAGTGAGAACTTTACACTGCACCAGATGACCGTGTGATAGATGCAGGTATTCTGCATATCACTGGTAGACAGAATTACCTGGAGCCTTTCATTTTTCGTTCTACCTTTCTTCTGCCTCTGAGAACATCGTCTGAATATATGGTCTTATGCTGGAGAGATTTGGATGGCGGTAATCATTAGTGCCAGGCAAAGGAGAAGTTCTTCAAGTAATGTAAAGATGACTGTGCTTGCTGTGTTGTAGCCTGAAGTAAATTGTATCTTAATTTCAGAACGTTTTCATTTGTTGTATTGGTACTGTCTCAGAATCAATGCGCTTTTGTGCCTCAGTGGAGAGTAATACTTATTCTTTTTTGTGATCAGCTCCTCATATAGGGGAAAAAAGTACTATATATTTGTAGTGGTTCCTTAAAGAGGAAAAATAATAAAACTCTTGAGTGGGTTCTGCATGAAATGTTACACTACAAAACCAATGAGTCAGTGTAGTTTCAGTTTGCTATTTTCAGTAATAACGGTATTCAGTTAGCCAGTTTTAGCAAAAAACACCAAATTACAAAGTGCATGTAAGTATCGTCATACAAGCTGTACTTTTAGGAACCTGTTTTCTTCTGAAATATCTTGAAAGTAAACCATGGCAAAACGTCTGTTGATTTTTTTTCTTTTATGCTTGATTTTTGATATCATGTGTGGATCACTTGGAATAAAATTATACACCTAAAAAATAGTATACATCAAAATTCTGAAATTAATTTTTCAAAATTTAGAGAGCCAAACTAGTTTCTAATCATTTGAATACTGTATTTACTGATATAAAGGGAAAAGATGAAGAGGGACTTGAGGTCACATCACAAGGCTTAGCTAAGTAATTATGGTTAAATATTTTTCTTCTTTAAATAGCGATGCGAAGGAAAGTGAGGTCTGAATACTACTTAATTACTCTGCATTCTGGTAATATCTACACCTCCCACAAGTACCCTTTCCCTGAAGGTATTTTTGTAAAGGACAAGTAAAAAGCGGCCTGTGGCCTATTTGCATGTTGTTGTGGTGGTTTTCTACTTTCCCTTAAAAAAAATAAAAATAAAATAATGGCCCAGACCCAAAGGATCCTTTTGAAAAACATTCAAATGTCAAACAGCTGTGGTCACTCAGTCTATTTCTAATATTGGTTTTGTTAACTCATTATGCTAGTGAGGTATGCTTCCAGAAATATTGAGGTTTGATTTGAGGAAATGATGAAATATTTGCCACCTGAGCCTTAACTATTCATAAATGAGCTGTAGTGTGCTGGCACTTAGGAAGTATAGTTTTCTTATGGTGACTTCTCCCAAAATTTGTGATCACGAATGCAAACCAACAGCGTTCTAGCAGCATTCTAACACAAGAGTTTTCAAATGCCAAGGTCTGTATTGGGGCATGTGGAAATATGAAGCATAAATTTTACTTGAGAACTTGTCTCCCTCAGTGTCCATGCAGAATCTTGTTTGTCATGTTTTTACTTTAATGTAAAGCTGTAGATACTGTGACACATGCTTAGAGAAAATAGTAAGATTGAGCAGCCTCAATATTAAACAGCAGAATTTCAAGTATGAAACTATTTCCTGATGCAGAGATTCCTCAAGTTTAAGTGAGTTTTATTGATTTATGGCTCAGACTTACGGTTGTATAATGTTTGCATAAAATGTTATGAAGTTTGCTTTTGAGACAAGTCAAGTAAAGCAAACTGTTAAGCAAGCCTATAAAATATGTGTCCTGTGAGTCAGATTTGACCTTTCGGGCAAATTTTTGCCCCAGGGAGACGGTACATGCCATTTGCCTGTTCCTTGGCAGAGTGGGAGTAAGCTTGCCTTCATGTATGGGTAGCTCCAAAATACATCTTTCGTGAAAAGTGAGACCTCTAAGCTGGTTAGAAGGCACTCCTCTTTATTAGGACAGATGCATATCTTGACTGCAATTCTGTAAGTTGCAAGTTAAAATAAAATCCATATTTTAATAGATGAGTAATGAGAGATTTGTATGATGACCACAATTGGCTGTAAGAGCAGTTAAACTGGAGAACATTTTTAAGCTCTTCTGCATATATTTATGAATAATACTCGTTCTGCTTGAATTTCAAAGTCAAGGAAAGTGTTATGTTTTGATTAGATGATTTGAGATCATCCTGACTGGGAAGGTTTGTCTGAGTGATCTATAGAGTTTTTCGTGGAAGTAATGTAAAATAAAGATATTCAAATGATAAGGCAGGATACAGTGCTAAGTTTGGATAATGCACGTGTAGCTTTCATATAAATTGTTCTATTAAATTATGCCAACTCATTTAACAATTCAGTATTCACTTTATAACTGTTAACTTCTTAATAAACATATTACCCTCCCTAAAATATATGCTGATATTAATATATTCGCACTTTGTAGTGACAGTAGTTAACACTGTATCTGTAGTGTAAAATCAGTATTGACAAATTTTTTTACATGGAAATAGGCCTTTCAGTGGAACTATATACAGATCACTCTAGAAAGTGTTTTGTAGTGTACCTTCGTGTGTCTGAAGTAATCATAAAATTCTTCCCCCTGTTTTGTAACCATCTTCATCACAGCTATTCTGTAAAGTGTTCTGTGCAGGCTGAAGACTTGGAAACTTTAATCCAGTGTGAGTTTTATATTTAAAACAAAGAAGACAGTGTCTTAACTTCAAAAAGATGTGGAAGGAAAAAAGTTAACACACAAAGGAGAAATTTAAAGGGAGGAATTTTGTTAGTGGCTACTAATTTTATTCTCTGCTCTAATTTCCTTTGTTGATTGTCTACCATTCTGTTTGCTTGATTTTCTAGTTCCCATATGTATGTTATTGTTCTACCTAAGAATTTTTTTTTCCCTATAATTTAATTAGTAGACTCAGTTTTTATTTTAAATAAATTATTCTCTTTTGTTTGTTAGTTTTGGCCATTTGAGTATTATTTATACACCTTTTTATTTAATATTAAACAATCCTTTGTAGCATTTCCCCACTTCTTTATCTATTACAGTAACACAAGTATAAGCAGTGACAGGAGAGTCATTTTTAGAGGGTGGCTGGAAAACTGTTTAAAGCACTTCAGTATAAAGACCTGTTAACTTCAACGTGGTGTGTTAACATCAACTTTTTAAACTACTTCATAAGTAGTATTGAATCTTCTTATTAGAATCGTTCTAATTACTGGGGAGTGAACAGTAAATTAAAATTATGAAAAGGTATGGTGTGATGGATTCAGGAAAAAGACCAGCTGTTAAATATAAAAACACCCTATGAAAATCTCAGCTTCTGGAGTCATGTTATTATGTGGGATTTATATTTTCATAAAACAAAAACATTAACTTGGTCTTAATCTTTGTAGTTTCTAAAAAAAAAGCTGAAAGTTAAAGACTTGGAATTGAATCTGCCAATAGAAAGGACATATTTAAAAACAAGGTGATTGATAGTATTTACATAACCTGAGTTGGCAGTACTGTGCTGGAAATAAACCAGGAATTCTGTCTAAATTAACAAGACACTAATTAAATATACAGTATCCCAGAGATGTTCCCATTGTATTCTGTTAATCCCAGCAGCCTAAGAAAACGATATGGCAAAGTAAAATATAACTGGTTACGGTGAAATAACAAAAATGGTGCTGGCATTAATTCCTAGTGGCAAGGCTATGACAACAGTGCAAATAAAATGGCAGATGGCATGAAACTTTAGTAGAGTGGATAAAGATGTGTCAAAAAAAGCTGCAGTTGTGTCCTTTTGGCAGTTGTTTGTGTTGTTTCCTAAGAGGTTTTCTGCTTGGGGCCAAGCAGTGCAAGAAGGGAGGCTGTGTTCCCTCAGTGCCAAACAGCTGCACAGCACAAAGGGACAGAGGCGGCCGTTTGGCTTGCCGATGGCCAGCCTACTTGAGCTGCTGATGCTCTGAAGGCACAAATGCTACTGTGGGGCTGAAGGCTTTTCTAAGTAGCAAAGGAAGGTTGTTTGCACGTGATGTAGTTGCTGTCTTTGCTGTGGAATGAGAGTTACCGCTGGCCTTTTGATCCTTCTGGTGAAGAAGGGGTTCCTGCTTATGCTGTGACTTACTAAATCTCTTGAATTGTGAAAGGGAAAAAAAACACGGGCGTAACTTGACATTGTAATGTTTTCATTTAAAATGCTGTTTCGATCTTAAGAATCCTTCTGCTTATATGCGAAACCTTCTAACCAAAAGTTCTTAGATGCAAAAGCGGGTACTTTTCAGTCTAGTGAATAAAGCTGACACTGCACTAATTTCACTGCTCTACCTTCACTCCACTTAAAAAAAAGTAATTGTGATCAGTGTGCAAACGAATTTTCTTTTTACCCTAAACAAAAGGAAATACGTCTTCTAAATAAAAGACAAAGCAGAATGTTTTATTATAAAAGATCCTGATTCAAAGCACGGGCCTCTTCCAAATTGAAATGCTGTAGGAATATTTCTTAATAATAGGTGAACTAAATAAAGTTTTATAAGTTGAAAGAAGTATTTTTAATATTTAATAGAGAATGAAAAACGATTCCACATGTATGCTGAATGCTTTTGAACATGTTGAAATAAGAAAATTCCCTTTCTGTACATTAGAGATAAAACCCAGTATTCTACTGCTATTCAATCAGTTTTGTAGCATAAGGACTTGCAAGTGCTACTGGCCTCTGCTATACTGAAATGGTTTGAGCATAATAATTTCACAGAGATTTATATCTTGTTTCATGAACAGAAAGGAGGATCAGAATTTTAGCTCAGTTACAGAATGAAATGAAAAAAAGTTGTGTAGGTTGTTTTATACAAATAAGACAATTTACCTGTTCCCTCATATCATCTGACACTTTCTCCTTTAAATTAATGTGGTTGTTTCTCTGAATTTTTGTGCTTGTCGCTAGTGATTATTATTGTGACACTATATTTTTCTAGCAGTACAGATCTGCAACTGTGTGACTCTGATATCAGAGCTTTCTTGTGGATTGTTTGAGCAGCTTATGTTTTGTTTCCTTTCAGGAAACTTAGTGCATCATTTCTACAGGAAGTTCAGTCTTCACCAGACACGGTCAGCACTCTGACATTTGCTCTTCAATAATGGCTGTGTGCATGAGCTGCAGGCATAAATGCAGATACTATGCAGATACATCTTGTTTCTCTTTCTCCTCCCATTTTGTTTTTTTCAGGATTGGGAATTGGACACCTGATACATTCTGCTATGTTTTCCCTTCTTTTTTTTTTTTTTTTTTTCCACTGACAGGTGCTTTGTTAATTAACCACTGTAGTAAAGACAAACTTAGGTATTGTTGTGGACCTCACTTCCAATCCCTGCTGACACAGGATTTCCATTTTCCATCATTCATCTGTTGCTGAATGTGGCTGATTGCTGGCCCAGGCTCCTGGAGCCTCTCTGATCTTTAGCAGAAGAGGAACTGTTGTTTCAAGTCAATCTAGATCGCTGTGCAAGTGCAGTCTTCATTTTGTTTCATTGCTTATCGATGATTTTCTTTCCTTATTTGTAAAATTTGTAGCAAATACTTAATCTCTAGTGGATTTGATTTACAATTTTTCTTCTTTTTTGCCTTCACAGACCAAAGTGGCTCAGCTCATCATGTATTTATCCCCTTCCTATCTTCTTCCCGTCCAGTGCTGTCATCTTCTGAGTGTTTACTGTCTGCTCCTTTAGATGTTTTTGCCTGGCTATTGGGTTGATATTGTAAAATCCCAAGATTTGCATGTTCCTTCTGACTACTACCCATTTGCTTTTCCTATTGTATTTTCCTCACAGCTGTGCTTTACTTCTTTCCTCCTTTGCATTTCTGGTACTTGATAGCAGATGCAAAATTTTGCATCAGCTGTAGATTGCTAGAAATAATAGCACAGAGAAAATGAGTGCAGCAGAGAGGTCAGAAACTCAGATATCAATTTATGTATTACTATTTTTGTAATGATCTATTTTTTCCCCACGTGCTACCTTCTCACATTCTCCATTCTTTTTTGTTGTCCTTCTGTTTTTACTCCTATTTCTTTCTTTCTGCATCTTGTTAATTTTGTTGATAGCAGTACTGTGCAGTGTTCAGAATTGTAGAGATGATGCAAGACAAAACAATAAGAGCAGGGGGCAGAGGCATCTGAGCTGGCACCCTTTTTGGAGTCTTGAGAAATTTTGTCACTTATGTGAGCAGAGGGCTAAAAGTCAAGGGAGCAGTGAATGTAAGGGGAATCAGTCGTTTCAAGCAATTGCCTTTATGTCCTTCTGAAAAACAAGTCCACCTAGTTTCTGTGTATATTTGTTGGAGTTTAAGTAAATACTGAATACTTACCTTCTGCAAACCCAGTATATAGGGTCAGTGGTGAATAAACCTGGCCTTTGAGTGTTTTCTCTCTCAAAGGTGAGTGCTGAAAGGGCTTGACTGTGAAGCCAGTGCTACTCTTTGCCTCACCATTCCATCTTCTTTTCTACTGTTCAATGATGACTAGTTTGTTTGTGGTTGTTGGCCTTTGGAGGAAGGGAGTAGAAGATGCTGGAGCCAAGAGGACCTGTTTGTGCACTGGTACAGCCTATGGCTATTAATGACATTTAGGTTATCTCTCCTGTCTGGTACATCCTGTTGTACCGCTTATGAGGCAATACCCAGCAAGAGATATCCTGTTGTTTGTAGATTCTCTTTGAAGTTTGTTTGATTTGGGAACAAGTAACACAGTGGTGAGAGGCATCAAAACTCTTCCAAATATTTGATTTAATGTGTTAGTTTCATGGGACTCCAGTGCACCTTTATGCATTGCTATAACCATATGTTGTAATAGGTACTAATTGTGTAAGTGCTGTAATTGTCATGCCAACAGCTTGGATTACTTTTTTGCATCTGGTGGTTAATTAACCTTTCTTTCAAAATTGGAGCTCCAGAAGCAAACAGTGCTGTTCCTTGGTGAGATGGGATTGTGTTGGTTTTACACCCCTTTGTATCGTTTATAGCTTTGGGGACTGTCTTCACATTTATTAAATTACCAATTATTTATGATCAGGGAGTAAATCACATTTAGCACTGCAGAAATTAACAAAATACCTAATTCTCTGATTCTTATTTTGTGTATCATTTTGTTTTCATATCCAGTTTCTATAAGTCACCACTGCTTAAAAAGCAAGTTATAACAAGAAAAAAATAAATAAGTATGCCTCTAAATAAGTAAGCTTTGTGGAAAACATAGAAAGAAATAGCTAAGCATTTTACCTAAATAGAAAAAAATCATATTCAGAAGTCATGAGTGAATATGTAAACCATCATCAGTATGCACACAGACTGCTGGAATGGTGACCACAAATTAATCTGGCATTGCACATGTGTGTGCCATGACTGCCACTGCTGTAAGTAGTTGAAATGCTGTGAGACATAAGAGCAAATCCACAGCAGCTTGTTTCCAGTTCCCTAGCAGAATATGCGAGGTAGAAAATGAGAAGATAATTGTTTTAAGGGGAAAGCTTGGAGTAGAATTTCGTACTTTTGAACACAGCTTTTTATAGAAATCTCTTTCCCAGAAATCTTGAGTGCTTGTTACCTACAATGGCCTGTTTTGTGTTTAGGGTCTCGTGGATTTTTTATGGCAAGCTACAGCTGTTTGTTCTCATGATTCTGCAAAAAGAACTGCGTCCCACTTTGTGTAGATGTAGCTTAACAATCATTGCATTATGTGAGTTGTTTTTATTTCTAACTGTGCTGTGTTCTAGAAGGAATTTTTTTATCATCTGCAAAGTTTATCATAGATGCTGATGTTTTCAGTCTCACCAAAAACCAATGGTAATGATGGCAAGATTTGTGTATGATAAAACAGCAGAATTTGCTGTTAACCTAATGGTAATTAGAAGACAAAAGAATGCTTGGAGTTTTGAGATAACTGTTAGAAGACAGGTAATTAAAAGATGTGAAGGCTTTACTCAGTCCAGCAATGATGAAAAATTTGATGTTGCTGTCATTAAAAAAATCAGCAGGAATTTCTTCATTTTGAAAAAACACTTCAGGGAAGAGGGTTTGTAAATACAGAAATTCACTCCACGTGTTCAGTTGCCTATCAACTTTGTAAACCTCTGGCTACCGGCCCTTTTCATGCTTCCCTGTGGTAACTGCTTCTTTTGGGGTATGTCAAAGACATCTTTAAACAATTTCTGCAACTCCTCAAACAGTGTGTGAGATCCCGCAGTGCTTCCAGAGGAAGGCACTGCGGGTGTCTTTGTGCAGATTGAAGAGTACTTTTGGCACCTTCTTGCGCACACGTGTCGCCTTCTCAACCTGTAAACACACATGCACACACGAGTATTTGCCATTCTTGTTGGCCCTTCTCAGACTGGGAGCTGACAGGATAAAATACCTTTTCCCTTTGTCCCCCTCCAGTGCCATTTCTGTTATACCTGATGCTCCCTGGATGTTTTCAGGCGTATTTTAACAAAGTGTTCTCAGTGTGGGTCTTGCAAAACTCATACCAGCAATTTTACTACAGTATTTTCATTACAAAGGGCATCCTGTTTCATAATAATGTATTGTATTCATTTTGAAGATGTCCTAGTGTCTTACAAGAAACAGTTCTAAAAAAGTGGTTGATGCCGTTAGTTGGAACTTTGTTTTCCTTGTAAAGTCAGCATGGTATAAAAAATTCAGTGTGAAAAATTGATTTTAAAAGATAGATTGTACCTTGATGGTACCTTGTTATTTAGTTAATGTATGCTTTCTATGATATGGAAGCTGCAGTATATGCCATTTGTGTCCTAGAAAATATTCAAAAATAATTGCTGACAAAAGCCACTTCACAGGTTGACTCAGAGGCACGTCTTGTAATCTGAATGTTAATATTCTAGGTGGCTAGGCAGAGGAAACTATTGATGTAGTTTGAAGATCCACATAGAGACTAGTCAGGATTTTAGTTAAAATGTGGGGAGGGAGAGACACGGGGATATTTTGAGTTCTCCCAGTTTCACTGAAATTTTATGCTTATTGAACATATAAACCCATACGTACAATTTGTAATATTTTTGAAAATGTGAAATTTTTTTCTAGTCAGTTTGAAATGTTGCCTTTTATATTTCAGGAATTTATGTCTTTTCCAGAAGCCATGTGGAATTACCTTAATTTTACTCTAGAATACAGGCAGCTGCTGGTATGACTATCTGTCATGTGCTTTATTTTTCCCCTCAAGCTTGGGTATTTGTTATGAAGAAGTACTGATAAGGAACAGAGGACTGATTCTTACCTTCCTCGCATGTGGTCTCTTCAGTGTGATCCATGCGGAGCGAGCAGAAGCAGCTACCACAGAGATCAAACAATTTCCCAAGCTCAAATTAGCATGTAGATCTTGGCTTTCAGCATTAACAAACCAAAGCAGGACCTCTCTGTTTCCTAAAGAGTGTTCATCTCCTTCTTGTCAGTGCAACTTTTTTGGGGAGGCAGAGAAATGCGAAGGATATTCTGTACTGAAATCCTATTTTGTATTTTCCCAATATTTGAAAATGTCAGGGGTTATATTTTTTTACACTCAGCAGTTGCACATTTTTTTTCCTTCCAAGTCCACCTGGAAAAATATTTCTGGCCTGATCGGATGCCATGAACTAATCTGTCATAAACAGAGAAAACAAGCACTCTTACCTCTCTGGGTGTGTGGTCAGATGACTGGGCTGTAACTGGAAAGTACTTTTTTCATCGATGGCATTGGCCAGCCGTCAAACTCCACGGGCATCTGTATCAGCTGCCTTGGAATGGCTTTTGATGTGATTAGGCTACTAATTAGCTGTCTCAATTTTTCTCTCCCTCCTGATGCTTTCTTTTGATTCACTTTGACTCTGAGGAGCCTGTATTCTGTGCATGTTTGGTTTCTCTGTTCCATCTAAAATCCCTAATGATAGCTTAAACAGTCCTCTTTTTGATGAGCATTTCCCTGTGTTTACATATATTTTTCTGTTAAATGCATACATCAGGATTTTTCTCATAAGAGTAGCTGTTATTTTCTACAGGTATAAACAGTGTACTGTCAGTGGGCATGTATATCCATTCTAGGATTTTACAATCGGAATGTGCATGTTTACTTCATTTAAAACCATCAGAATTGGAGCAAATGTTTAGTACTTGAATATTCACCAGATAGTAACCACACATTTAAATAACAGTAGAAGTTACTGTGTTAAGGCCCAGTTTGCAGTGGCAAGGAAGCAGTGAAACACGCTAATAGATTATATGCTGTAGCAATATATTGCCTTTTTATTGCTTTTCCACAGGCAGCAGATTCATGTATAGTTATTACTAGCTACATTATCTGCTAGTTTTCTATCAAAAAAGATTCAGTCTATTGAATCATTAATCCAATATTTATCATTCTTATTGAAAATCCACTAGTGTTAGTACTGTATAAAATATTGATTTAAATGTACTGGTTTTGCTAAAGATTAAAAACATATTAACGTAAAAAGCACTCTATTTTTCAGTACATTTAAAACTATTCATTGTGGATGCTTAAACTGACAGTATTTCTATGTTGTGTAAAGAATTTAAAAAAAAAAAATTCAACATATACTGAGTGACCAATGCCATCCCGATTTGAAGATGCTGAACATTCATCCAACTCATACTTGAAATTTTGATGTGTATTGCTGTTACTGAATATCAAGAATAAAATTTTTGCTCATACATAGAGTGTAAAATGGGATCTTTTGTAGCAGCACACGGCCTGTTTAGAATGATATAACAGGCACTGAATGTTCACATATCAAACAAAATGCCATCTTTCTGTAGAAAAGAGGTGTCAAAAAGTTTCTTTGTACCTTTAACGCATGTGATTATGTAGTACAAAATGCAGAGTTTGTAAAATTTCTTGAATATACAGGCAAAAAATGAATAATTCAAAACAACTCATAAGTTCTACATTCTATTGTATCTTTTATAACGCAGGCAGAAGATAGCATTGTGTTCCCAGTAGAGCTGAATTTGCACAAGTTACACCTCTGAAAATGCCAGATGGTCTATGGT
The DNA here is from genome assembly GCA_013399175.1 of Odontophorus gujanensis. Taxonomy (NCBI): domain Eukaryota; kingdom Metazoa; phylum Chordata; class Aves; order Galliformes; family Odontophoridae; genus Odontophorus; species Odontophorus gujanensis. Next base: position 535,027 of record VXAB01000413.1, read on the forward strand.
CTACTTTTGAGAGCTGTCACATATGTAAAGATTTGAAAAAAGAAAGACAGCTGAATGAGAGCAGTGGATCATTAAAGAGAGAGTGAGAGTCCCTGGGTATCACTGTGTTTTAAGAAGCATTGTGTCGTTCCCCATATTACACTTCTTTTTTTTAAGATAGACACAACCTTTAAAAAATAAGGTAAAAATATTTCTGTTTTAAACTGAGTGGTTGTGGCTTAATCTTGGAACTGTCAATTGCTTTTGTTCTTTATGCTAGAATGCGGTCGTATGGTTCCTAATTGCTTTCAAGTGTGTTTTAACCGTAAGATTCAAGTCTCCCTAATGCAAAATTATCAATAAAGTTAAAATAAATTTAAATTAAGATAACTAATTCATTTGGGATTTTGTTCCATTCTGATTTGACCTGCGTATCACATGTGAATACTGTAAAGTCAGTCAGCTAAAAAGTTGTATGGTAATGAAAAAAGGCTGAGGTAAGGATACTTCAGGAACAGGATTATAAAAAAAAATACAAAATAAAAAGGCACCAACCTTCCCACCTCCCCTGCCCT
>VXAB01000413.1:535619-584114 GCA_013399175.1 Odontophorus gujanensis
CCCCCCCCCCCCCCCCAAAAAAAAAAAACGACCCAATCTGCCCACCTTTGTAAAAATAATAATGAGAGCAAAGCTAGATAACTTCTTAGATGCCCATTCACCTACAGTTTGATAGAAAATCTCATAATTTTGAAGACTGAATTTTGTATAATTTCCAAAGTTATTGCATTATAGTAGAGAACCAGAAATATATGAACAGTTGCAAACTGTGACCACCAATTTAGCTGTCTTGGGAAAGGTCATAACTATCAGTTTTAGAAACTTGCATGTTGAGGTATACAGAATTTTTAGTATTTTCTGTTGTTTATGTGAACTGAGGAAGGATAACAACCCCTCCTTAGTACTTCTAGACTATCAGTGCCGCACCACAGCTGAGAAATCATTGCAAGTGTAGTGTGAGGAAAGTGTCTTTGGATGGAACATGAAAAACGCTTTTCCTTAATAACATTTACATCTGAATGGGATACTGAGAATAAAGCTATGGGGAGTTACGAGTATGAACATTAAACTTTAGGGAGTATTAATTTTGATTCCTGATGCTGCTATTGATTTCATTATTGACTGAAGTTAGGCCTATGTTTTTTTTTAATGGATGGAATAGCTTTTGAAATTTTTTTGTGCATACGTGGAAAATCCTACATAAAGGATTCCTTGTATTATACTTGTAATGAATCTGCTCCTGTTTCAGACCTGTTTTGGAACTCTTACAATAGTCTAGAAATGTTAACAGGGTATGTGCATAGCATTTGAAAGTCCGTGGAGGTGTTAAAGATGATGTTTGGATGTAGCACTGAGGGACATGGTTAGTGAACATGGTGGTGATGGGTTGGTGGTTGGACTGGATGATCTTAGAGGTATTTTCCAACCATAATAATTCTGTGATTCAATGCACTAGTGTGAAGATGTTTTCAATGAAAGGAACAGCTGCTTCATTATTGCCATTGAAAATGTTTTCATGCAAGTTAGTATTGATAGCTTTGTGCTCCCAGTCCAGAGCAGTCACTACTGGTAATGGGAGGGATCCATCTTTGTCCCTGCTACAAGGGAAGTGTAATGACATAAATGTCTACCCCAGCTCTTCCTTTCTTTCCTGTCACAGAAAATTTTTGCTTATGTAAACAGTTTACTGTTGGGGTTGCTTTGACTTAGTCTGTTGTTGCCAGTGAGGAGTGCCTTAAAATCTTACATGTTGTAGCTAAAAATATCCAACAGAAAGTAAAAAATCAACCAGTTCTTTTTTTCTTTTCAATATTTAAACTCTATTCTAAAAATATCTCTGCTTGTGAATGTGACCAAGACTTAGATTAAGATTTACCTAAAATTTAATCTGACTAGTAAGAATTTGTAAGGAAATCTGACTGGTAAGAATTTGAGGAAGCAGTCTGACAGTGATATTGATGTCTTTGTTAAAAGCGAACTATTGAGACTTTATTAGGCTAGTTCAGATCTGTGAGTTCTTATAGTTACCTTGCTGGTGTGTGCATCCTGGTAGTATTTGTCCAAGCTTAGTCATATCTAAAGTGATCAATGTAGCTGCTTCTTTAGAAGGAAGTTAACTAAAATTATCTACAAATATTTTTATCTTATATGTTGTCTAATCTACAAACAAAGCTATACTGTGAAATCATCAGAAAATTGATGTAAATTATTTGAAAAGAGTATGAACTGCAGTTCTGAACACTGTTTTCCTTTACAACTGGTTCTGTTTAATGTTCCTGCATTCAGTAGAATATGGGCTTTTTCCTTGACATAAAATCTGAAAACTGTTGAAAACCTCTTTAAGTCCAAGCAAGATAAAGTAGTGTTTTGATTAGCAGAGGTGATTGGGCTGATGCTTGTGAAATCTTGTTGTGTTACTATCTGTATAGTTTAATTAGTTTCAGAAGCAAGTTGACTTTTTTGAATAAAAATCCTTAATTGGAAACTAGTGTTCTTATTACAGAGATTCACATTAAAAACTTATCTTCTCTTTTTTTCAGATATATAGACTTTAAATACATGAAGTGTGTCCCATGTTATTAAAAATAGGCTCCTTTATGATACTGTAGCTTAACAAGGAAAGGACTGATCAAGTTTCATGACCTCTCATTTGAATGATTTTATAACACATACTCTTGGAGTCTTAACCAGGACATTGCAGATTCCTGCCTTGACAGATTTTGTGTTTTTTTTGTCTGACCATTTCATTTTGCTGTTGTTAAAACCCTAATGTGTCCATTACAGCCCTTTCTAACCCGGTGATTGTGAAATGCAGTAGGGGGACTCTAGCCTGCTGCAGCTTTGTGCTGTGTTCCCCCCACTTCATGAGGATTTTGACTGTTTTTGCTCTTTCCAGCAATCCATGAGCTTGGTTTCTGACTGGTATTAATTACTTGAATACTCTTATTCATATCTAATACACTGGTCTCTGGTTGCTGTCTTTTGGGGTAGTCCTCCCTTGTCACCCTGATTATTTTCTAGTGGCTGCCAGGTTGCCCACCTTGCAGTTTCATATCTTCCACACTTTTTTTTTTTTCTTTTCATTTTTGTTTCCCTAACTTCATCAGGCTCAATTCTTCATCAGCTTACCTCAGTTTAGATACATAAAGATTTAATACTTTTTGTCCTATTCAGGCTTTTTCTTTCTTCTCATTGCTTGCCTTGTTCTCTCTGCCAGTTTCACAAGGAGCCACAAACCAGTGCTGTACTGAACAGGGATTCTAGGCCTCATCTAAGCATGATTGAGACACTTTATAAATGTTTAATTGTAATTATTTTTAATCTTCCTTGTTTTGTCTGGGGATGTTAATTTTTCCCCAGTCTAGCCTAAAGTATTCAGTACTCAATTTACAGTTTTAATTAACACTTTCTTTCTATTTCATTTTAAGCACAACCTCAACGTTTGCCTCAGCCAAATACTTCAGCACTGGAAAGGGGTGAGGAAGAAAGTGGCAAAGTGCAAAACGGCCATGCGGGCTTGAGTAATGGAAGTGGAATGCACAACGGGGTCAAGCATGCGTCCACAGACAACAGAAAACTTTCATCTCCTGTTTCAGAAAAAATGCACAGGAAAATTCAGTCCACCTTGTCTGTCAACAGTAATGGCAGCAAGAAGAGTAAAATAAGCTCTGCGTTTTCTCAAAAGCCTTCACCTGAAGGTAAGCAGAAATTCTTATTAAAAAAAAAAAACAAACGAAATGAAGACTAGCCAAACCCTATTCTCACTAATAATTACACAATCAACTGAAAATAATTGAAGAGCATGACTCATGCTCCAGAAGCAAATAGAAATCATTATGATAAAAAGCAAGTAACTTCCCCAAAGGAAACTATTAAGTATTTGAAGGAAATTGAAACAATCGGAGATTTGTTGCTTTCAAACATTTTGCCAACATGGTCTGGTGATGTTCTGTTCTTTGTAGTTAGTATACTGAACTGAGAGAAACTCCTGTCAGCACTATCACAGGTATATCAGGAAAAAAGTTAAAGCAGTAGTTCAAAACATAGTAAATACTTAATTTCATTAATGGCAGGCTCCATGAGAGTAGAGTTTGCTTTTGAGAATATTGTGTTAGTGGATATTCTGACTACCTGTGAGGTTTGAACACTGAATAATAAAATTTAGACCTGTGCTTTGATAATAAATGTGCCTCATGTTGTAAATAATTTGCATGAAGAAGCTTCATACTCCCTGTGTGCAGTTTAAATAAGCAGAAGTAAATAATTTTCCTTTACATTTTAGCTCTGCATGTGTTTCCACTGCTTGCAATTACACTAATGGTCCCTGTGTTGCTGAGCCTTTCCTCAATCCATTAATATCCCGTTAGCACTGATATACTCAGAGGGCTTTGCTCCTGTCCATTGCAACAGTGGTGCAGAAGCTATATAAATCTTATTTGTTTGAGGCAGGCTTTGTTTCAGAGTGCAGGCAGAATGCATAGATGTAACTGGTTAAAAAAATGTGAGGGGTGAGTAAAGACACAGATTTTCAGAGAAATGGGAGACTACTGTTCAGTGAAATGGGGAGGATTCATAGCCTGGATGAAAGCAAAAGGGATCAGAAGGACTGTATGTACTGGCCTGAGTGAAACCCACTGATTTCAGTGGAGTGACTTCTCTTGGCTTCCACTACTTCAATCAAACCGACTGAGTGAATCTATGTAATAATATCAAGTAGAGCTTCACTTGTACTGTGCCATGGACTGGTCCTCCTTGCTGTAGCCTCACATATATCTTTACGAACCTGATGTTATTTTTCAGTTGGGTTTTCAGTCCTCTAAAATTTCTTTCCAAAATCATAATGGTGTACTTAATATATTACCCTTGTCTCTTTCTATTTTGTGAAAACTGGTTCACCTTCCAGCCTGGTATTTTTCACATACATTGTTCCTTCATGCAGTATCGAAATGTATCGAAATACAGAGTAATCCTTACTATCACATTTAGTTTCTTGACTTATGTAATAGCTAAGATTGATTATATTCAGAATTATACATATAATCTTGTAATGTTTTTCTTTGTTGTAAGTTGGATATGTGTTCTTAGTAGCTTGACCCACCTTGCTAATGTTTGTTGCTTTAAGTTTTCTGCTCATTGACCCAAGCGAAACATAAGTTTTATTGTGCAGTGATGACGGTGTATCTAGCACATTCTGATAAGCCTCAGTAGGGCGAATAATTGTTGAAAAAATTCTATTTTTGAAATTTATTCTGCTTTACTGTTCTTTGCAGACATGTTTTGAATTTGTGTTACGCAGTACACATATGCAAGCCTTCTCATAGTTTCTTCACTTTTTCAGTAATTTACCCTGTGAGACTGCATGGAAGAATTGCAGGCTGAGTAATATTCACAATCAGGGACTCTGGCAATGGTCAGTTGACATTCAAAAAATAACACGAAGAAAAAATCATAATGTAAAGAAAAATAATTTATCCATAATGCAAAGAGAAATGCGTATGAATTTAAGAAGTGTTAACCCTTATGAATACTACTGGAAAACTTTACTATAATCTTACCTGTACCAAAAAAAAAAAAAAAAGATAAAAAAGATAAAATTAGGTTATTTCAAAGGAGCTTAATTGCATTTAAAATGGTAATACATACACTAGATTAGTGCATATAACTATACAATGCGAGAAGAGTGCATTAACAAGTTATGTGACTGAGGACTGCAAAGACACTTTCAAGATGGTCAGTTAATTGAAACATAACTTCTACAAATTATTCACATTCTGAATCTTCTGTGGGGTAGGGATATTTTTGTGAGCAGCTCTACTTTCTGATTAATTCTGGATCTGTAGAAGCTACTGAAAAAATCTACAGAAAGATGCAAAAGATTGGGAACAATTTGTAAGCTTTTGCAATTTCTTAACAGCTTGACTTAATTATTTAACTTGTGCCATGTTAACTTTACAAGCCAAGTGAAGTGTTGAAGAGCTGCTGGGTTTGCGTTTACTTGAAAGTGTGTGTGCTTATTCACATCTGTACAGTATAGCATTATAGGCTTTGTGTGATCTCTTAGGCAATCTTATGCAGAAATAAATTATGTTAATTTCTCAGTGGTCAATCATTTGAAGTTAACTTAGCCACGTCAACTTAGTAATGTGTCCAGATAATTTTAGTAGAATTAAATACATGTAAACTTGCATGTTGAAATTCACTTTAATTAAAAAATACGAGTCCTTATGTTTGACCTCGGAGTTCTAATTTATATTTGTTCTTCTCTTTGCTTCTTTCCTTTCTGCTTTACTTCGCTCTGCTTGTTTTTTCTTTCTTCAAAATACGTTTTATGTGTTACCTCATCTGCCCTTTCCGGAGGGTACCTTGAGTCCTCTGCACTGTTGACAATCAGGAAAATAAGTGGTTTTGCTAAGTAAATAAAAGTGACCAGAGAAAAGAAATTCAGTATGGAGTGCTACTCCCCACCGGAGTCCCGCTGTCATTGTTACTAACTTATTAATTGTTCCATCTGCAAGCTGTACTTGTACTTTCACGTTGCATCTTGTGAGTATTAGAAATCGTGTTGGAAATACTTAAATTCCAAAGACAATTTGGTAGCAATAGTGTAGAAGCTTTAATTCTGTCTTTTTAAATGAGGATGTAGTCTATGGAATCAAGTCAGTGTTCCAGGATATGCTGTTTAGAAACACTTTCACATCCAGTGAGGCTTAGGAGGATGTAAGTGTACTCACTAGCTCTGCTCTTCCTCTGCATCTATTATTAATCCATATCATCCCTGAAGAAATCTTACTGAACTCCTTGACTTGCATTACCAAAGGAAAAAAAAATATATATATATATACCAACAAAAAAAGAATCATGAAATAGAAGGAGTTTCTCTCTTAAAAGAACAGTTTCTAAGCACTTTAAGTTTTAGACATTTTTAAAAGGGACTGGATAGATTTTGCTGCATATTGCAAATAAAAGTTGTTTTTTTTAGTTCAGTGAAATATTAATAATATTTAAAATGATTTGTGTTGGAGGTGTTGCCATTCTCCTAAAGCTGTGTTCTGCGTACATTGGCAGAGTGAATTGTCACTCTTGCACCTATTATGTGTAGCACAGAGAAACCTTAGAAAACTGAAAAAGCAATCGAAAAGGAGTTAAAAATGTCAGTCTAGCTGCTGAATTTAGAAGCCTGTGTTTGTCTGTAGAAAAGGGGACATGAAACTCTTTTCTGCCCAAAACAACTTAAAAAGGGAAGGAAGTCTAAAGGATACAGCAGTGAGGGAGCTGTATAGTAAATGTAGGTATTAGGAAATGAAGAGAGGTAACTGAGTATGAACACGTGTCAGAATGTTGGAAGGTAAATAATAATGACATACTTAGGGTTAGAGAAGGGAGGAGAAGCGGATGGACAGTGGGAGGGATGGAAGTAGAACGTATTGTGATAAGTTAAAAGGATTAATAAAAGGAGGTAGACGGTAAATATTTTGTAAAATAAAAACCAACTTTTTCTATCAGAAACTAAAGAAGCCTCATGATATGTTTTTGTTTTTTTTTTTAAATTTATTTTTTAAGAAAGCAGTTATTGGTAGAAGGAAATGAGTAAATGATAGACAGAGGGAATACTGGTTTTGAAATTGAGCTCTCACTTGTGGTCAAGTTGCTGTGACCATGCGAGTCCATAAGTCACTACATTCTTTAGGGCAGTTAACAGGACTCTAACAGCTTGTCAGAATCTGAGTTTAGAGTGACTCTTCTCATAGTCAGGCTGGAGACCGTACACAATTACTACGCTCATCTGGAAAGGTAGCTTGATAAACTAGGATAAGCAGATTCGGTACCTGATTCCTTTATCTTCACTAGATTTTACTTAATTTCTTCCCAGGCTGTCTAAACCAGCAAAGTAGGAGAAGGCATCTTCTTCCCAAGTTGTGGGTTTTTTGAAAAAATCTGTGATAGGAAGTGTGATAAGACTGAGTGAAGGAGAAAGACAGGTAAAGAAAAGTCTTCTAGACTGTGTATCCTGTGTATCCCATGTTAGAGATGCAGTGAGCAATCTCACCCAATGTGTGCTTTTTTTTCTTAAAATCGGATGTTCAAAATTAGCATTTCATGGTGCGTTTGCAACAATTTTTCTTCATTTCAGTATAAAGCAACTTCATCATCTGTTCTAGATGTTGGAAGCAATGAGCCCTATTTGACTTGCGTTGATGACTGCGTTAATTTCTTAGAATATCCAGTGTGACATGTGTTAACTGAACGTAAAACAAATCCAACAAATAGACTTATAGCTGTGGTGTTAAGAACCAATATGTGCATATACAAAGAAAGTAGTGAGTAGTTGTCTTAGCAGGATAACAGACTTCTCTATTTGAAGTAGTGGATCTTGTTTGGTTTACATAATTTTATATAAACTGAGGTAGTTTTCAGTCAGCTTCCCTTTCATTTTGGGCATATGATTTTGAATAGGATTTTTTTTCTCTCTCAAATGCAGTAGCTTTTTTTGCGTACTGTTCTGACTGTGGACTGGTATCATGAATAGCCTAACGTTGCAGAAATATCTACTGGCCATTAAAATCTCTCCTTTCCTCTTTTCCTCCCTCTCCTTCCCTTTTCTTATGTCTCTTTTCATTTCTTTCTTTCTTATATGCACTTACTAAATCCATCCCAGCAGCCTTTAGGCAGCTACTTAATTAATATCGTTCAAACCTCTTTACTTGTGCCAAAATTTCTAATGTTATCTTTTGGAACTTGATTTAATCTGGAGCTGTGCCTGAGTACATCACTACTTCCAACAGTATTTTTGTTAGACAAGGTTGTGGCAGAAGGCAGTTGTCATTCAGCTTGCACATAACACCATATGGTCAAAACCATAATTTTTAAGAAGATATTTTGAAAAGTGGTGTATTTTAAGCATGGTTTATATTTTGTTTGCATAGAAATCTTGGCAGGTGATTTACGCATTGTGTTAAATGAGCAAGTGGAACATAGGGCCTGTAACGAAGAAAGGTCTTTCCACAGCATCCATTTTATAAGGTCACGGTCCAGCTGGCATCTGACTGCTCTCAGTATTTGCCATGATGAGCAATGGGAATGAAAGTTGCAGATTCAAAGGAAGCCTTAGGTATTGGAAATTTGCATGTTTCATAGTATGTTTACCAGCTGGATCATTTTTCTTCTGAGGTTATGACTGTATTAAGAGCTTAAAATATAGGCTTTGATGAAAGTTTCCATTTGTGTTGCAGTGTGATTTAACCATTCAGACAGTATTTTAATTTTCTTGATCAAGAGAGATGATCATTTTCTATTGTAAAATGCTGAAATATCACCTGTCATAATGTGTAACTTTCCCCCATTTAAGTAAATGTGGCTCTGTTACCCAGGGATAGGTATATTCCGTGTTACACGCTGGTTGTTCTCTCTGGGTTTCTCATTTTCATTACACAGTCACTGGGTGTAGTGAATTTTCTAAAAGGGAATGGGTAGCAGAAGCTGCACAGAAGCTGCATATATTATGGGCACAGAGTTGCTTATGCACACCTGCAGCCACTCTGTAAGCTGACATCCCAGTCTGGGTACCACATACCCTCTACAGACCTGAGCTAGGGGTACTTCTCCATGGCTCATTCCTGTTGGTAGTTGAGTGCTGTGCTGCTCTGGCCAGGGCTGTTATCCCTCGCAGTAGGTTATCCCTGCATGTGGGTTATCCCGGCCTGTTATGGCAGCAGGAGGCCCACCGTGCCTGCTGGGGCTTCTGTTCAGGGCGCTGCAGGGGCTTGGCGCAATCCCCCGCTGAGGACCTCCACTGGCACTTTGATTGTGGTTTTGCCCTGTTTTGATTCTTGCTGTGAGACAGCGGAGTGCCTGGAGATTTGTTTTGAGCCGTCTGAACTCAGTGGTTATAGTTAGTAAAAAGCTGACCAAGGTCACCATTCTGTAAGTGAGCTTATTTACCATTGCAGACAGGGAAACCTTTTATCGTGTGTGACCTGTCTGCTTGGAATGAAAGCTTATTGGGTCAGTTAGTGAGAGGTTAGTGTCAAACATTACAAAAGCAGCACAGATCAGCCTGTCTGTGTGTTTCTCTGTACACATTTTTCAGTTTAACTTCTGCAGATCTAGTACAGGTTAGACAATCTCTTTTCTTAAACTAGAACTGCACCTTTTAATAAAAATGAAGATGAGAGGATACAAAGGAAGTCAAAGCAAAAAAATGTTTCAGTATTTAAAGTAAATTAGATATCAGAGTAACATCTGTACACAGATATTTTAGAAATAAATAATGCTGTGCATAGCTGTGCAAATGTTTGAAGTCATGCACTGACAAAAAGTAAAGTTGTTTTACTGTTAGTGTTGTTTTTTTTACCCTAACAGAACATAACTTTATAACTGGGATGAGATATAATGTGGGGATCTCTGAGCTTTGAGTATCAGTGAATGAACAGTTTTCACAGTCTCAGAGAATCAGAGAATCATTGCATTGCTTGCATCAAGAGAAGTGTGACCAACAGGTGGAGGGAGGTGATTTTACCCCTCTTCTCTGCTCTTGTGAGACCCCATCTGGAGTACTGTGTCCAAGAAGGACTTGGAGCTGTTTGAGTGGGTCCAGAGGCAGGTCACAAAGATGATCAGGGTGCTGCAGCACCTCCCGTATAGGGACAGGCTGAGAGAGTTTGAGCTCTTAAGCCTGGAGGAGAGAAGGCTCTGGGGGGACCTCATAGCAGCCTTCCACTACCTGATGGAAAGCTGGGGAGGGACTTTTTATAAAGACATGTAATGACAGGATGAGGAGAAATAGCTGTAAACGGAAAGACTGTAGATTTAGACTAGATATAAGGAAGAAACTATTTGCTGTGAGGGGGGTGAGACAGTGGAGCAGGTTGCTCAGAGTGCCCTGGAGGCATTCAAGGCCAGGCTGGGTGGGGCTTTGAGCAGCCTGGACTAGTGGGAGGTATCCCTGCTTAGAGCAAGGGAGTTGGAACTAGGTGATCTTCAAGATCACTTCCAACCTAAACCATTCATAGGAGACCATCCAGACCCACACCCTGCTGAAGCACGTTCACTACGGTAGGTTGCACAGGAAAGTGTCCAGGTGGGTTTTGAATATCTTCAGAGAAGGAAATTCCACAGGCCCTCTGGGCAGAGCCTGTTCCAGTGCTCCATCAGCCTCACAATAAAGAATTTTTTCCTCTTGTTTGCACAGAACTTCCTGCGTTCCAGTTTGTGCCTTTTGCCCCTTGTTCTGTCACTGGGCACCACTGAAAAGGACCTGACTCTGTCCACTTGACTCACACCTTTCAGATATTTATAAGCATTAATCAGGTCTGTCCTTAGTCTTCTCTTTTGAAGAATGTACATCTCCAGGTCTCTTAGGCTTTCCTTTCTTAAAGGAGGTGCTCCAGACCCCTCATCATCTATGAGGATCTCCACTGGACTCCCCGTAGAAGTTCCCTGTGTTTTTTGGGCTGGTGAGCCCAGACCTGAATACAGTGCTCCAGATGTGTCCTCACAGGGGCAGAGTAGAGGGAAGGTTCACCTCCCTTGACTTGCTGGCCACATTCTTTTTATTGCACCCCAGAATACCATTGGTCTTCTTGGTCACAAGGTCACAGTGCTGGCTCAAGGTCTGATTTTAAGATGCTAGTTTGGAAATCATCTGAGGTAATACTTATAGCCCATTTAATGTATATATTATTTGTAACATACACACTCTTGTGCTCCAGCACAAAGTAGCTAGAATTGCATCTGTGATCTAAGCAACAAAAACTTGACTGATTTTGTTGAGCTTCTATTTGCCTTGGCATTGTTTAAAGTTTCCTAACAAATCTGTCACTGTTGGAGATATGCCAAAGAACTAAGGAAACAGCTTTACTTACATTGTGTAGCGTTCATCTGTAGTGCATTACTTCTTTTAATTTGGATCTTACTTTCATCAAAATGAAAGGATAACTTTGGATGAACTTGTGTATCTGAAAGTGGATCTGTTTTTTTCTCTTAAATGTGGATTGGTCTAATGAGAGAGACCCTCTCTGCTGACAGACCAAGTCTAACATAATTCATGCCATTCAGCATAGCCTTTGGAGCTTGAGTGTTAGTCAGCAAATGTGATACAGTGTTACATATCTTTTTTCTTTTTTTAATGTGCAGAATGTACCTCTGTGCAGTGTTTAACACACCACATCCATATTTTTGTGTAGCGTTCATCTGTAGTGCATTACTTCAGTATTAATTAGAGAAAAGTGTGATGGAAGATTTGGAAAGCAGTGGAAATCTGAGATTGTTGCAGTTTAGTTTGGAAGTCATGAGGAAAATCTTATCTTTGTTAATGGATTTATATAATGAGAAACAGACAAAGTTCTTTCTCTTTGAAAGTATTGAAAAACTTGAAAACTTAAATTTCAAGAAACTTGTAAATTAGCTGTTCAGCAATGTGCTGTATAATCAACAGCAAGGCATGTGGAGTCCAGTCCTTCGTAAAAAGGGCACCCCTGATTTAGTTTAATTGCATGACTATCTAATGGAAAAAGAAGAATGAAAAAAGCTCTGGTTCTAAGACCAAAAAAGTTAAAAAAGTTAGTCTCCCTTCAAAGGAATGTAGGTATTGCATCACGATTGATATTGATACATCATTTATGGAGTAGAAGAGACTAAAATGTGTTCAGAGTTACTAAAAAATGTGTTACCAGGCCTTAAGAGCATTGAATGTACTTTTTTACATTTTATTTCCCAACTATATAAATGAAGTTTAATTCCTGTTGGAGTGAAGTGTTCCACCTCTCACTCATCTGCAAAAACTGTTAGGATGTTCATGTTGTAAGGTCAAGGAATGGAAATTAAGTACAGTATTAACATGTTAAAATAGTTGGTCATGGAACCAGGGAAGAAATACCAGGGTATGCAAGTACAGAAGTGTATTTTAGATGCCTCTGAGGTGGTATGATATACCCGTGATAATCTCTTCGGGACAGAGTATTATATAACATCTTCTTCATGGCAATGTTTCTTTGCCCATGGCATCTCTCTACAGCAAACAAAGAAAGCATTTTAAACCATACAAGTTCTTCCTAGGAGGTGACAGTTTGGATTATGAATAGAGGTACTAGAGAAGAATGTGTGAGTTTTATGTATTATGTGAATATGTTATAAGGTCTCATATCACTGCTGTTACAAAAATCACTGTGATATCTTTTCATTTTATTAGTAATTATATCAGTAGATGAGAAGCTTAGATGTAGGTTTCATATATTGAGGATACTCTTCCGGGCATCTATCCAGAAAAAAAAGGTATTGCAGATGTTTGGAGTTACAGTTCTGAATGCAGCTGGTTAGTTAGGGCTAGGTAAGAGCATGCTTTGTCAAGTACTTAATAACTGCTATTTGGTTAGCTATTAAAAGCCAATAGCATGAAGAATATAAACACATGATTATTTTGTTTTTGTCTTTGAAAGGTGCATCGAAGTTTATTTTTATTGCACAAATGACGACTGAGGAGATCAACAGAAGATATCTTAAATTCATGTTAATAAATGCTTGTGCACTTTAAATAAAATTGTTAGGTAAATGTGAGTTTTACAATCTTGTCAGAAGGAAATAAAAATAAACAGTAGGAAAATACTCTTACAGTGTTTCAGTCAGTAAAGAAGAGATGGAAAGAAAGACTCTTAAAGAGATTGGATCATAGCACTGAAGGCAAGGAGTTGTTATTTTTGTCTGCTGTTATCTTGGAACTGTCATCATTTATATCAACATGACCTCTCTTTGTCAGTACTGACTTAGTGTGAAGATTTTTTATACTTCAGGGAAAAGATATTTTGGGTCCAGAATGTGCTCTTGTTTTTAACTTCTGAATTGTGTCTCTTGTCAAGTAATAAATACGTATGTTAGAATTTATCTGAGAGTTCATTTCTCACTCTGCAATGTTACCTAATCCTGTATGAAACAGACATGAAGCATGATTTATTTGAGCATCTTCTTTTCAGTTCTGATATTCAGGAGGTTATTACTGAGGTGTTCTAAGTGTATATTTGTAGCATATTTGTAGTTGAACATTTGTTACGATACTGGCTTCTTGCAGCTGTGTTTTAAAGATGCAAAACAGCAAAAATCTCAGTTCCTCAAATATGAAGGCTTCTTAAATACAACTCTTGGCTTTATTTATCTTTCTCCTTCACATTAAAATAAAATCTGAAAGGAGATTGTACCTGAGCAAATTTAACACCATCTCCATGACAACCAGCTAATTAATCGCTATTGGTATGGCTTTGATCCTCTTCAGTGAACTGATACTTCCCATCTTTATTTCACGTATTTTCTGGGTTTTCTGTGAAGGTCATTTATTAGTGACAGCATATACATAGAAAAAGCAGCCTTTCAAAACAGGCAGCAACTTTCTTTAAAAATAGCTCAGTCTTACCTGTGTTTTCCTCCCAGTTTTACTTCTTGCACAGTAACATGAGATTTATGACAGGGTTCTTTCTTCTTGTTTTTCCTTTCTTCTGATTGTGTTCATTATACATATTGTGCCTGTGACAACACTGCAGAACAGGCATTCCCTAGCTAAGTTTGGATGTAAGTACTATAGTAATGAGGACAAATTCATCTGCAGCATTGTGGTGGTAGTGTGGGCTAAGAGCTAAGTTAGTTAATTTCATTCTTGGGAAAGATTTTCCAAATGGTGTTGAACTGTAAGCTGTATTTCTGTGAGTATTTGGGCTTGCTAGCTTAAACTCAGCTATACGCTTTCTGATCGTCAAAGTTTCTGCAACCGATCAAGAAAATAACTCGATCATTTTTGATACCATAAATGTTTTGGAGTGTTGATATTACTGCTGGACAACCTTCTAAACCGTGAATTTTAAGAAGATTTCTGTGCTAGGTCAGAACAAATGTCCATATAGCTCAATATCCTGTCTCTGCTAACGCTTACTTATAGCAGATACTTGTGATGAACTTAAGAGACAGGAAAAGGATGAGGTGGTTAAGGATATTTTCCCTGGAACATCTTCCCAGTGTTCAGTTCTTTATGACTAAAGGAGTTAAAAGCTTGCAAGCTGTAAAATGACGAATTAAAGTTCAGTTTAGAAAAGAACAATATTCTTCCACCTGGATGTCTCATGTATTTTTAAGTTTTCATTCTCTGTCTGGACTGGCAGCTCACCGCCTCTTAACAATCTTCGTAGATGTTACATGTTTACTGTGGGAGGACATTTTATGCTAACTGTTGGGTGGATGGTCTCACTCAAAAGTGGTGTGGTCAACAGCTTAATGTTCAGGTGGATACCAGCGATGGGTGATGTGCCTCAAGGAACAGTACTGGGACCAGCACTGTTTAATATCTTTGTTGGTGACTTGGACAGCAGGATTAAGTGTGCCCTCTGCAAGTTTGTGGATGTCACCAAGCTGTGTGGTGCTGTCAGCAAACTGGAGGGAAGGGATACCATTCATAGGAGCTTTGACAGGCACAAGAGATGGACCCATGTGAACAATATGCCATTCAACAAGGCCAAGTATGAGGTCCTGCAACTGTGTTTGTCATGTCTGACTGATGTATGAATTGTTTGAAGCTATTCTGCAAGTTTGTTCTTTGGGTGCCAGATGTTTTGGTGACAGTTTGTGGAGTACTTCTGCATTTACCTCAGGTAATTTAGTAGTACTTGTGGGAGTTGGATTTTGACATTCAGGTGTTAGTATGAACTCTCTTGAAACAAAATAAAAGGATTGACAAGATTTGTGTAGAAAAAGCAACCAAAAATAAGTATTTTAGCTGAATGTTTTATATATTATTGAAAATACAAAGATACATGTAACATGCCATTATGCTGTTTTTAATGTGTCTGTAATACTATAAGGAAAACAAAAACTTTGTGTCAACCCCCTTATTTTTATACCATCAAGTGAAAAAAACAAATTTATAGAAGAGGTTGGAAGTAGTTCTAGTTTCCTTCTTAAGCTGTTTTTTTCTTCCTTGTGGACCTGCTGGAAGACAAGGATTAAAGTTCATAGATAAGGATATTTTGCATAATAAATGATGAGATAAATGAATTTAAGTGAACCTTTAGTACTTGAGGTTTGCATGTAGTGAGGTGGGGAAAGGAAAACCTATACCAAAAGTGATACTGAATTGGAGACGTTAGGCTGCTTAAGTGACTTTGAAGATTGGGAACATATTCTTTATGATATTAGATTATGCCTACTCTGAATTATTGTTATTTTAACTACTTATCTGACATTGTGACATATGTGCATTTAAAATGATATATTAATGGTTTTTTTGTTTCACCTTTTCTCTCTTTAATATGTGACATTCTGCTGAACATGTGAAGATTGCTGCGTTCACTGTATCCTGGCTTGCTTGTTTTGTGAATTTCTCACCCTCTGTAACATTGTTCTGGGACAAGCATCTTGTGGCATCTGCACTTCAGAGACCTGCTGCTGTTGCTGTGGGGACGAGATGGGGGATGACTGTAACTGCCCATGTGATATGGACTGTGGCATAATGGATGCGTGTTGTGAATCTTCAGATTGCTTGGAGATCTGCATGGAATGCTGTGGGATCTGCTTCCCATCCTGAAGTACTTATCTTTTCCTAGTTTTTCTCTCTTAAAAACTGGAGAGCTTTTCTTTAAATACGTTTGAAGAAGGACAAGGTAAGATTTTCACACAACCAACTGGTATTGCACTGTTCATTCCCTATGTATAAATATTTTTTTAAGCAATCCTCAAGTCTGTATTCTAACACAAAATGTATACTTTTGTATGTGAATCTCAAGCTACATTCCAGCTTACTTTTGGCTTTGCAAATGGAAGATTTTATTGAAACTGAACTATAGGCCTGATGCTGCAGGCAATCAAAGAGGGCAGAGTTGCAATTTGAATTTAGTGACAGGTTTTGGTCAGAGAAGAGACTACAGGGCAAAGCCTTAAGTACTTGTCTTTACCTACTTCAGTATTTAAACACTCAAATGTCTTCGTACATAACATTCTTTTATAGGAGTTCTTAAACGCAAAAAGTTTTTTTTTCTGTCTCTTTGGGTTGAAAGCAACTTATAATTTTAAACTAAGTTAAATTCTCAGCACCAGTAATCTACTGTTGATTTTGCTACCAACATCACACTGACAGTGTTTCTTTTGTTTTGAATATCTCACTGGTTTGATATTCATATTTTCCATTGTTGGTAATGCCTGAAGATTTGGCAAACTAAAGTAAATATAAGTTTCGCCATGTGTTAGAATGCCAGCAATTTGTATTCAGTCAAGACAGAATAGAGAATTTATATTTTACTTCACTACTAATATTACTTGAAATGCTTCTTTTTAGAAAGAGACTTTGGAAATTTGTGTAGACATGAAATGTATCCTTACGCTAACAAACTAATAGACTAATCTTCAAAATTTGGCTAGAATCAGAAAATTATCAAAAGTTCACTCAAGAGTCTAAACATTGATGTTCCTGTCCATTTTTGTTGTTTTACAGATAGTGTCACATAATTTAATATTTATTCACTGTGTGAGAAATATCCATAGAGGATAGCACCATTGAAAAATGATATAAAGACTAAATTAATACTGAATTAATCAAGGAATTCTGTCTTCATATGCAAAAAGCAAGTGCAGACATATATTCTCATATGTGTCTTAAGTGTTACTTAAAAAGAAGCTTTGTAAAAAGTCGATAGTTTGGAAAAGCGTATACTTTTCAAAAAAAGATTAACAAGTTCTGAAATGTTCGGTAAGCATACTGCTGGGATTTGGTTGTTAACTCTTTACCTATTATACCATTAAGATTTTCTAGTTAATATCTGTTTTTGTCATAGAAACTGTGAAATGAATTTGGTCCAACATAGAAAGAGGTTTACGACATTCCCAGATTTAGGGAATAATGGTACCCATTTTCTTTCCCTTTTGTTAGTTACTCCCCTCTATGTCTGTAACCTATTAACTCTTCTGCACAAACCACCTGTACCTCTTTATTTCACATAGTGTTACTTTCCTATCTACACTCCAGATTTCCCATTTGTAGATTATTGGATGTAGTAAACTTGTTAAAAAGTCATCAGTAGCCAGTACCTTACTTCTGTTAAGTGAATTGACCATTCATGTCTCTTTCCACTGAAATGAATTCAGTTTATGTAAATGTGACAAACTAAACATTGCAGGAATGTGAAGCTAAGTCAACAAATTGTCTAATATTAACCCAAGCTTCTCCCTGTGAACACTGACTAGTAGTGCTTACTACTGCAAGTTATCACTGAAGGTAAAATAGCCAAATCCTCAACTATAATCGGAAGCTGGGAGGTGCCTTAACATCTGCAGTGTTGTATATTCTGGTGCAATGCAGTTTTACTCAGAAGGTGTCTTATCTGTTTCTTGATTCATATTTTTTGGTTTTGTTTTATTTCCCTCTGTATATTGGACCAGATTCAGATCTGTGTTGCATTAACTAAGTACATTTCCATTAATTTCAGAATTTTCCATTGGTGTAGCTCCAGTTATGGAGCACAAAGGTATTATGGTAATAGGCAGGCTAATAAGCAATCATATAGTTAAATTGATAAATTCCCTGAGCTCAGAATCAGGCCCATGGGGCTCAATTATGACTCCTAAAAGTCTGAACCACATTGGGAAGGGGGAAGAGGTGCATTGGTTGAGTGGCAGTGCCTGCAGGCATTTTGCCTTTGTAAGGCATAATGCCTCTGGGGAAATTGGGGGCATCACGGTGAGCACTGGGACTTGATACGCCTTGGAAGAAGTGTAGACAGTGCTTCACCCATCGGAGGCCTATGGTTGACACAGTGGTGATGGGGACATGTTCTCTGGGGCTAGGTAGCAACACTAGCTGTCCTTCCTTGTGTCCTCATCACAGAACGGTGAGTTATGGCAGTTTCTTGTCTCTTTGTGCTTCTGGAGGCGGGAAAAAGGACTTCCTGTCTCCTGTCCTGCTGGGAAATCTCTGCCCGAGCAGTTCCAGCTTTGTGTTTGGAAAACTGCACATTTGCATTTGAAGCTTTTAATGAATACTGGATGTTAGTGGAAATTACTTTTACCACATGTTAAGATAGTAGAAAAATGTAAATGTCAATCCAGGGATTCTTTTTTCTAAGTGAAAATTCACAGTTTACACAAACTTCGTTTCCACTTACAGGAGCTCAGATATTGTTTAGATTAACTGAAATTATGAGATCCTGAGAAATGTATTTACTATTAAGAATTTACTTCCAGTCCTGTTAAAACACAGATTCTAAATACGAGAGCTCTGTATATGCATACATGCGTATGTGTACCAACACTCCTACACACGTATACGTACACACATAGACAGATACATTACTTCTTTTCCCACTTCGTTGTGAAATGCTAAGAACTGAAAGTGCTGTGTTTGTTTACCCTTACAGTGATTAGAACTATCAAAGTATTACAGACAATTTACAAAATAAAATGTGGGATTTGTTTGTCATTGAAATGTAATCTGCTACTATTTGTCATAGAGATATTAGCACTTTTGTAAAATGTATCTTTGTAGCAGAGAATATTAGTATGTAGTTTAAGGACTTTCTTTCTATATTTATATTATTAAATTCTGTTTTGTAATTTTTGCTCCATAGGCAATCTTATAAGCACCTTGTGTAATTAAAACAAGCAGAATTAGAAGGAGACAAATGTGAAAGTGTAGTTCAAGTAAAATTAAAACATCAAAACTTAACTGTGTTTTATAACAGCTCTTGTGAGCCTGTACAGTGTTTCAGTATATAACTCTGCGAACTGGCCCATTTGAAAAAATGGTAACTTGCTTTTTGTATTTTATATTAACTGGATGTGCTACTCTCAAACACTATTTTGAAATAAAGATCTTTATTTTGAAACTTGGGGATATCTTCTTCTACTCTGTTAATGTTCTGAATAATAATTTTGTGTCTTATTCGTGATTTTTCTGCTATAACATTTATTGAAGGCTTTGGTCTTAGGTGCTTTGCAGAAAGAGGGTGAGCCAATGTAGGTGAGCAGTCTTAGAGGCGGATATGTTAACAGCTCCGAGGCTTCTAGCATGACACTCCATCTTATAGACCAACAGTGGAACAGCTGATATCATTAAGGGGCCAAATTAATTTCATAGTGTAATTAATAAATTAAATGGAATTCCTGTAATTACAAAATTTTATCAAAATGAGAACTATTTAAAAACAGCTGCTGTGGCAGCATTTGGTTTTCTAAAAACAAGCTGAGTATTTTGTTGATACGTAACAGTGCTGTAAATAGATAACGATGAAATGGCCTCTGTGGACAATGAAACTGAAGGTTTTTGTGCAATACCACTTATTTAAAATATGGAAATTTTTTAAAATCAGTTTGTTTAAACTCAGAGTAGACCATTTCATGTCTGATTTAAGCAGGTATTTCTTCATGTGGTTTAAGTGAATGAGATCGGTTTTATGCTACTTTAAAACTGCAGAAACAGTATTTATTTGCACTAATCTTCATACATATGTTTTAAAGTTATTGAATGTTCTACTGTGTCCGTGTGTGTGCATGGGTTCTCAGAGAGTCTAAAATAAAAATAAATCTCTTCAAGATGTTTTACAGGTTGCACAAGGCAGAAATTCTATGCCTGGGTGTGTACTTTAAGTTCTTAGTGTTGAGACTATGCTGGAAACTTCTCAGTTAATGACTGGACAAGTAGCACCATTTGAGACTTACTGCAGTGTTCTTGCCAGTGTCTATAGCACATAATATTCACCCCAGCTCCTCCTGCAGAAAAGCCTTTTATCAAACAGGGTCATAATCAGCAGCATAAGGGAGATTTTGGATTGAATATTGGCTCTATTTCAACTACAGTACTCATGCTAAGAGCTACACGTTGAGTTTGGTGAATCCTTTGGTGTAGTCTTCTGAATTAAAAGCTTTTGTTCCTGTTGTGTTTTTGTTTTTGTTTTTTTTTATCGTAATGGTTGCAATAATTGATGTATGTTTTTTGAGAGCATTGCCATATATTGCTGTATTTCCACAGGAAAGCTCCTTTTACCAGTAGTAACCTTGTGAAAGACAACATAAATATCTGAAGTCTTATTCTTAGACCCAGAATTAAATCAAAGATTTCAGAAATATATCACTTATCTTGTCTGTGTCTCTTGTATGTATGGATGTGTACACCACATGTTGGTGGACTTCATGTTGATAGTGACAACAAAAACTTTAGGCATTAATCCTACATTACTATTTTTAATCTTCTAAACCTTCTGCCAGTTGTTTTCAGTTATGAAGAGAGCTGTTCAACCTTACCTCAATTTTAGCATCAAAATTTTGAAAGATAATAAAAATAATACCCTGCACCCACTTCCGTGATGAACTTGTTTGCTGTACTCAGTAAACACGAGTATGAAGTTGATTGCTTCTACAAAATTCAACTTTCTCAGAAGCACATGCTTATGCTATTTACCAGTGATTTGATGCTAGTGACATAAAAGGATGGCCTTCCTCTCCTTCACAAACCTCTGATGTGATGGGCTATTCCTACTGTAGATGGAATGTGGGAAATTTCTCTGAATTACCATTCTGCAAAACAGCAGGTGTTGAGTTTGATTAGGTGGTCTTAAGCTCTGTATAGGTTTTAGCATATCACCTCACCTCTCTTGAAAATAATTTAATAAAACACTAGATACAATCCAGTTTGCCTCTTTCATGTATATATATGATAGCAGTGGATGTACATTACCATTCAATACTCATAAAAGCATGATGTTATATGAAAGATTGTATAGTACCTTTTTATATCTTTAGTAGTATCTTAACTAATTTTTATTCTGATATGCGTATGCTATTTTAACTGACAAAATACTCCACTGTAATTGAAGCTCTTTATATCATCTCAGTGGTATGTAATTGGTGCCCAAGCACTGTACAATTCCTCTTCAATCAGTGGTGTAGGCTTCTGCAATTTCTCTCCTCTCCAAGTTGCTGCAAGAGTGACCACACAGTGAATATGCTGTACTCCAGTTTGTATGCCTCTCACATTACTGTCTTTTTCCACAGTAACTGTGTTTGTTTCTTTAGCTTAATCAGACTGTGGTTTTTGTTGTTGTTGTTGGTATTTTTTTCTTCAGATGTATTTGTAACTCGAAGAACAGAAAAAGGACTTTTACTATGGGATGGTAGGAATATATTACATTGTAAGTTACTTCTTTATTTTCTCTTCATTCACTGCTATGTGCAGCTCCTAATCAAAGACTTGGGAAAGCATTTCATTTGGAAATTTGGAATGTATCTAAGTTACTGCTGTAGTTCATGTGTTTACATTTGATTATACAAACCTCAGAATGCATTAATTCTGCCGTGCTCGCTGAAATAAGGAACTGAAATTTCTATTAGTTGAGATACACTCCAGTCTTGCAAACCGACAGTCTTCAAAATAGATTTCCTCACAAGAATAAGACTAGTACATAATTTTAAAATTAATAGATTTTGCAGTGTCATACAGCCCTTTAGATTCTGTGCTACTTTCAGTTACTGAAGACTAATAAGAACATGCTTGGAAAAAGAAATGTACTAAGCACCATGGGTTTGCTTTCCTCCCTAGGAAATCTAGCTCCATTTATCTGTTTCTTCTGTGATGAGGAGACACCTTGATTACATATTTAATGTAGACTAACAGTGATGGTTTAGAATCCATGATAACTTCAAGGTCATTATGAGTAGTGTGTGAAGGATAGAGGGAAATGCTGCACAACTATTCCGCTATTGTTGACAACTGCTGTCTGTGCGTCAGTAATCTGCTTTGCAGCTATCATGCTTTTATAAGGTTAATTTAAAAAAATTAAAGTATCCATGACTGAAATTTTGTATTCAGTCTTGTTTCTTCAGAAAGAATAATTAAACTTATTTACACAATTACATTTTTGTAAACTATTATACCAGCTTAACTGTAACACATTCTGGTGAAAGTGCATTAAGCAGCAATCCAAATGCAATTTAGCTGCTGAAGGCATTATTTTCTATCTAATTATTCATAAATTAATGAATAAAATTAAATTCCAATCACTGAAAAAAATGAAGCAATGGTGAGAATCAGAACTACAGATTAGTTAAAGCTATGCAATGCATAACAGAATTAAAGCTTTCTTTTATTCAAATTCAATGCTTAAAAAAGAACAAATCCATCATCTTGAAATTTGACTTGTAGCTTGACATTAAAAATAATATGAGTAGAATTTTCAGTGGGGTAAGCACAAAACTAGTTCAAGTAGTGTCACTCTCAATTAATGTACTCAGGTGGTGTGCCCATTAAAATTCCCACTTGTGGGTTCAGCTCTCTATGCAAATGGGGTCATTACCTGGAGAATTTAATTGGGTATGACACTGGGAGTAGGAATTTTCCTTTCAAAATAAACCTACTTGCACACATTTTCACTAAAAATTTGATTGTTACATATACTTCATATTGTTTGGCTCTATAAATATTTACCAAAATTGAGAATGTCTTCACTTATTTATTTTTTTTACAGAGAATTCATAATGTATCAAAATGATTTTTAAATCATTCCATGTACTGCATATGCAAGTCTTGTTGCAAAGACCTGTGGTGAAAATGCATTTTGGGTGTTAAATTGATATTTTTACATGTTTCACATCCTTTTAAAGCTCACATTAATTTTTATAGCATCTGAAACTGAAACTGTAATATTTTTATAGTATACGTATGTGTTACTGAAAACAGATTATGTAATACTTGTATCTCACACATTATTTGGAACGGACGAAAATATATTGTGTTTCTGAGTAATGCCATCTTCTAACTTTTGCTGCAAATTACATCGCAGGATCATTTTTGTAAAGAAGACTAATACTTCAAGACGTTAATCCAAAATGCACACATAAATATTGAGGGAATGCAAACGTATGTGGCTGGAAGGAACTTCTAGAGAACTTGATGTTCTGCAGTGTAAGCTGAAAGAGTGTTCTTGAAAACCTCTAGTGAAGGGAGTTTTGGACCCTGTAGAGACAGCACTAGTGCTTCAGTAGTCATTAGAGAAATAAAGCTTTTTTCTAAGATCCCATTTAATCTTGTTTCTGTAAGGCTGACGTATCCATGTTCTGTTCCCAATGGATGTGTAGAACAATCACCATTCTCTCGTCATAACCTTTCCTATATTAACCTTTCGTTTAATTTGTGTCCTCCTGCCTGATTTACCTAGTCCAAAGAAATCCAGTCTGATTTCTTCAACCTTTCTTCTTCAGTATTTTAGTGCAACATCCATTTTAAGGATTCTATAGTGTATGTTTTGTGCTTGTTTCTAAGTATCACAGGACTGAGGAAACAACTTGTACTGGGACTTCTCTGGAAATAAGAAGCTTAGATGTTGCTCACAGAATTGAGGTAAGAAATACATTTGTGTCAATAACATTCATAGATTTCGGTGGCAAGAAAATCGACAGTACTCAGTTGCACTTTCTCTACAGGAGGAAGTTGAAAGAATCAACATTGTGCAATATAGAAAAGATTTTATTGGGATTTGTAGAAAACTTTTTAAAATTTCCAGTATGAATGTTTGGATTGCTGTCTTAACAAATGAAAAGAGAAACTGAATCTAAAATAACATTAGAGCTTATCCTCATTTGTTGATTCTGCATTTTCACCATCTCAGCTTTCAGTGTCTCCTTCCTAGCCAACATCCTCCATGTTTTCACTGAAATGCCCTGTCCGGTTCCATTGATTCTCATGGCTTCTTTGATGAGTAGTGCATACCAACCTATGAAGAAAAAAACAAACCCCTTCTACCAAGGAATGTTGTTTTGTTTATTAAATTAGTTGAGATTACTGCAATACTTAATGAGAATTTGGAGAAATCTGATTTAATTATTTGGGAAAATCATTGGAAACTTTTTATGGAAATAATGAAAAATTATAGGAAAGGTACTAATACATGTCAACATAGTTTTATGGGAAACTGTTATTAACAAATGTGATTAACAGTTTGGCAGTTAAAATAATTGTATAACTGTAGTACACTTAAGTTCTTATGACATCTGACTTAGGATTCATATGACATCCTGATTTGCAAGATTATGCTGTAATACATACATATGCTATAGACTGAAAATGAGTTAACTGCAAGGTCTCAGGAAGTAGTTGTCAGATGAAATAATTGTTAAACCAGTGATTTTAGAGAGGTTCTGCAAAGATTGGTACTGTGCCTGGCACTATTCAATATTTTCATCAATGATCTGGAAAATTTTCCAGCAAAATTTGCAGATGAATCAATACTTGGTGGAATAGTAAATTAAATATGCACTGTGTTAAAGATGCTTATTTAAAGCTATTTGGATCACATAGATGGGACCTATTCTGAGAATTTTCTTTCCATGCTAAGAAAGACAAAGGAAATATTTACAATTTTCTTCAAAGAAATAAGATGATTTTGGAACGTTTTGAATAAACAATGGTTTTCATTTGAAATAGTTTGACCTTCCTTGATGACCTTTACATTTTTAAATGGGTAATGCAGTGAGTGAGAGCAGGGAAACATGTCTATTCAGGAAACCAGTTTTTTTCATGTTTTGAAAAATATCAACAGTCTGAAATAGAGCTACAGAAATGATTTAGAGTCATAAAATTGCTTTATGAGGAGAGAAATACAGTGCATAATCCAGTCAGTTTATCAAACAGAAGACTGAAATAGAACTTCATTATATGGTACCAGCACCTTTAAAGGCAAAAATTACTTTGTTGTAAAGCTTTTCTGATTCTAGTAGAGAGGTGCAGAACACACTGAAGTCAAAAGGCAAAGAAATATTGGTGTCCAATTTCTTATCTGATTATAACTGTGAACATAGTAATGGGTAGAAGAAACTGTAAAGCCACCATGTGTTTACAAACCTTCTGATAGTCTTAGCTCAAACCTGAATGCTTTTCTGAAAGATACCTTGGAAAGTCTGTGTATTTTTTGTACATGAGTGTTTATGTACATACTTAATATATGACTTATAGAGAAAATGTATTTTTATATATATTANTTCTTCAAAGAAATAAGATGATTTTGGAACGTTTTGAATAAACAATGGTTTTCATTTGAAATAGTTTGACCTTCCTTGATGACCTTTACATTTTTAAATGGGTAATGCAGTGAGTGAGAGCAGGGAAACATGTCTATTCAGGAAACCAGTTTTTTTCATGTTTTGAAAAATATCAACAGTCTGAAATAGAGCTACAGAAATGATTTAGAGTCATAAAATTGCTTTATGAGGAGAGAAATACAGTGCATAATCCAGTCAGTTTATCAAACAGAAGACTGAAATAGAACTTCATTATATGGTACCAGCACCTTTAAAGGCAAAAATTACTTTGTTGTAAAGCTTTTCTGATTCTAGTAGAGAGGTGCAGAACACACTGAAGTCAAAAGGCAAAGAAATATTGGTGTCCAATTTCTTATCTGATTATAACTGTGAACATAGTAATGGGTAGAAGAAACTGTAAAGCCACCATGTGTTTACAAACCTTCTGATAGTCTTAGCTCAAACCTGAATGCTTTTCTGAAAGATACCTTGGAAAGTCTGTGTATTTTTTGTACATGAGTGTTTATGTACATACTTAATATATGACTTATAGAGAAAATGTATTTTTATATATATTTGGGTACATGCGCACTCACACACAAACACACATGCCTCTTATGTTATTCTGATGACCCATGACATCAAAAGCAGATGCTGGTGGTATGGCAGTAGTCTGAGCCTTCCCACCAGTATCCCATTACATCTTCTTGTGTGACAGATGGAAGCAGAGGGGTGGTCTGACAAAATGGCATCTGACCTGGAAGTACGTATGAAGCAAAGGTGTGTTACTGAATTCCTCTGTGCAGAAAAAATGACACACATTGACATTTATCGATGCTTACTGAACATTTGTGGAGACAAAACAGTGGATGTGAGCACAGTGAGGTAGTGGGTGGTGCAATTTGGCAGTAGACATGGTGACATTTAGGCAGCCTCATTCCAGACAGCCATGCACAGCTGTCGTACTAAAGAATGAAGATCACCTCTATCAACTCATCTGTGCAAATCAGCTATTAGTGATGACACTGTTGAAAAAATAGTGTTTTGTTGCTGAGGAATTCCCTCTTTAAATGTTATTTTTTTTCTTTGTACCTGTTGCAGTTTCCGTAGAAACAAATGGGAAGCATTACTTTTGGAGTGACCTACATTTGTAATCAATAAGTGTTGAATTGGCTGGAGTTTAATTTCCTTTAATTTCAGTTAAATGATGGGCAGACCTTGTAGCTCTCTATAACTACCTGAAATGAGGTGGATGTTGGCCTTAATTTGCACCAGGGGAGGTTCAGGTTGGATATAAGGAAAAACTTCTCAAAAAGAGTGGTTGTGCAGTGGAACGGGCTCTCCAGGGAGGTGGTGGAGTTACCATCCCTGGAAATGTTCAAGAAATATTTAGATATGGCACTAAGGGACATGGTTCAATGGGCAATATTGGTGGTAGGTGGATGATTCACCTAGGTGATCTTGGAGGTCTTAATGATTCTACGACTCTGTAATTCTATGCAGTACTCAAGTATTTGTTGTCTAACAGCAATAATGCATTATTTTAATCATTTGAATGGGTAGGCATTACTCAGTAAACCGTAAAAATAATAGAAAGAAATGTTCTTCCATAAAGCTACAATTGGCATATTATCTCCTTATATTCTGGATCTGTAATAAAAGTACCAGCATTCCAGACTACTTATCACACCTGTGTTCAGAGATAAACTCTAATGAGGAAGTGATATTTATTGCCCCATGCTGTGCAAGTATGATAAAACAGGTCCTCTGGGTCTCCATAGAATCACTTAGGTTAGAAAAGACCTTAAAGATCACGCTGTCCAACCATGGCCTAACCATACTACCCTATCTCTAACAACCCTTTGCTAAATCACGTCCTTGAGCACCACATCCAAATGGTTTTTAAACACTTCCAGGAATGGAGACTCAACCACCTCCCTGAGGAGCCTGTTCCAGTGCTTCACAACCCTTTCTGTAGAGTGTTTCCTGATATACAACCTAAACTTAGACTGGTGCAACTTGAAGCCATTTCCCCTCATCCTGTCACCTGTCAACAGTGAGAAGTCAGTCACAGATGTTTTCACTATCGACAATCAAATATTGCGAATGTAGGTTATAGTTCTGGACTAATAATTCAAATAAAGATTAATTTCTATTGGAAAAAAAAATAGTAAGACATTAAATGTTAATTTCAAGGGCAAAGCAAAACTGAAGTCCCAAAGAAAATACTTTAGATTAGATGAATTACCTGTAAAACAAACATCATAGATAAAAAGTGAATTTACTTAATGTAAAAAAGTTAATAAAATTGGCTGTGAAAGCAGGATGAGCAGCACTGTTAAGATAAATAGTCCACTGTCACTGAAATAAAGCATGAAAGTTCATCTATGATATACAAGTTCATGGAAAAATTGCAAGACAAAATACAATCCTCTATCCACTGGGACTGGTGTGTTGTGAGCTGTCAGTAGGCTGATCATAACCATTACAAATCTACTCTGAAATGTTAAGATAGGAAAAATACAGAGCTAGAAGGTCTGATTCCTCTGGGCTGATGAAAAGAAGTGGGTGATGGCTTTTTTGTGTGTGTTAACGTTCCTCAGATTTCAATGCAGAAAATTATAGAGCAGGTGGAAAGGTCAGGAGTGTGTAGAGGCTTTGAGCATGTTTCACTTCCCTGTTTCTTAGTTAGAGGTTAATGCAATGCTGTGTTACACTGATTCAGCAGGAGTTTTCCATTTCCCTACTCCAGCAGAAACGTAACTAACAAACTATACCTTATTTGTTTGTTTGCTTTCCTCATGATGCTTCTTCACTTATATGTTGCTCCTGAGTTACTCAAATAATAAATGGAATATAGATCCCTATGGAAATCATTAGTTTGTTAACACTATTAGATTGTTAGAGTATGTTTTGAGGGTTATGGAAATTTCTTCAAATAAAAAAATCATTTTCTTGCTGTTCATAGTGTGAAAATGTCTTAATATTCCACTGTGCTTTATATGCCTGCATTTTTGTTAGACCATTTCCTTATTCCCTAATAGTAACATTTAAAGATGTTGTCCCTAGTTAAACAAAATGAAAAACAAGAGCAATTAAAAAACAAAACAAAACAAAGAGAACTGCATAGAGGATGGTGGGCATATTATTACCCCACTGATGAGGAACTTGCAGGATTTGCTCAGCGCTTACGAGCTGTCAGAGAGTCCACACGAGGATTCTAAAAATGTGTAACTGTGCAAAAAATCTGCTGCTGAAACTCACATCCCATTAAACATAAGGGAATTAAGCTGAGAGACTCAAATCATACAACCGGAAAGCAGCAAATTTTCTTTAATTCTACTATTCATGGAACAAACTGTTTTCTGTCATTTAAGCGTGATCCCCATAAATATGAATAGTTTAAATTGTTTTCAAAATAAATCCTAGTTCTTTGACTCCTGTTCTGCAATGCTAGCATGATGGTATTCTCCACTAACCATTCAAGCTTTTTTTCCCACCAAATAATTTTCTAAATCTGTTATTGCAGGGCAGCCTTCAGGTAGCAAAATACAAAGAGCCGAGAAGAAAACTTGATAGTGGCTTAGAAAAAATCTTCTGTAGGTTTAGAAAAGAAACTGTATTTCTATTAGGATAAGTTTTCATTTATTTATTAAGTTTTACTAATACCAGTTTTTGACTTGAGGCTAAATTTTAAAAATTAGTCCCGTATATTATACTGAAGCAACTTTTTTGCGGCAAAAAATTCTAATGAAAAAATAAATAATGTGCTGCCTAATTGTGTACCCAGTTAGCATTAATAAAGTATTATGTGTGTAATTTTTAGAACTAAAAGTAGTACTGTGGTTGTCACCTATTACTGTACACATAGTTTGATTGTCGCAGAGTAGACATCTGCCAGAAACATTTCAGTTTAGCACGATGAGCGTACCGTAACCCTGTCAAAAATCACGTAACAATGCTGAAGTCTTGCTTTGAATATGGGTTGAAAAACAGCAATAAGTGTATTGAAGAAGGTTTTCAAATTCTCTCCGAACCCAGTCATTACTGGTGCAATGGCCAGGCATGTAGGAGTGCTGCTGCTCCATGGGGGATTCCTGGGAAGTGAACAATACTTAGTTAATCAGGGTAGTGAAAGAAAAGACACTGTTACAGACTGTAGGTGCTCCAAGTAGGCTCTCAGCCCCACAGCAAGGATGCAAGCACACTGAGGGCGTGCAATTTACAGAACGCTGTAAGGATTTTTGAAGTATAATTGTTGAAGACTTCTATTAAAAGTAAAATGGCAAAGATGCAATTTGTTTGCGTTGTTTTCTGTGGTGGAACTATTCCAGATGCCTAAATTTTTACCAATTACATATGGATCACTGTGAGCAGTGCTGCTTGGCTTAATATGCTTGTTGAATCCTTTTTTCTCAGTTATTGGGCCCAATTCTGAACTCAGATAAGCAGTGGAAGCAGTCTGGGAAAGCACGTGTTGCCAAGAGGCTCAATGGCAATTCTCTAGGATCCTGACATTTCAAGAAATAGTGTATCAAGAAAGGTAAGTACTCTTGCATCTTTGACAAAAGATTCTTCAGTGTGGTATGTGGCTATCTCACTTTTTTCCTCAGGGTAGAGCTTTTTGTATTTTCAATAGAGGCCAAAGGAGTTCCTGCACATTTCAAACAGAAGATAATACATGATCCTGGGATGTAACTCAAACACCACATTTGTATATTTAATAAAACTTTTATTTATGAAAGGGAATTACAAATGTCTAACTGTTTCTTCATAGGCCCTCTGTCTGTCTGTCTGTCTGTCTGTGTGATTCTTTCCATAGTCTTCAGGTAACAACTAGAATCAAAGGTAGGATATCAATTTGCAGTCTTATTTAATAGAATTTTAAACCATAAAATCCAAACTACTTGCTCATCTGTAGGTACAATTACTGTAAATTTTGTCCTGATATTAAATGTTGGATAATAAACATGCATTGTTTGTTCTATTATAATTTTCTACAGTTAAGGAATTCAAAAACTCTCTTACAGCAAAGGGGCTTTATGGCATGTGAACTTCTGCCTTTGCTTATTTGTGTAAAAAAGCTTGAACTATTGAAATTGACACTGGACAGAGGAACCTGCATATCTCTCTTCCTTTCCCTTCTCAGAAATATACTGCAGAGTGCTGGGTCAGATGGTCTCAGGCAGCTTGAAGACAAAACCTCTCCAAACTCTGTCACACTCCCCGAAACAAAAATTCCACAAAATCCTCTGAGAAGTGAGAGCTTGCAAATCTGGAAACTATGTTCCAAGATGGGCAAGGGGAGAATTCCTTTGTTCCTTCAGAGAACTTTGGTGAGATAGCTGGAAAAGATCCTGTCCTGTAACCTTGCAACATCTACAATCGCTGAATTTACTTCTATAAAATGTATCACTATTTGATTGCAAATATTAATATTTAAGCACACAGCTGGAATTCTATAGATGTGTGTTGTAACTCTAAGTAAATATTCTTACTTGGAGTTGTCAGTGTGCTCCCTCCATCCTCATAATTTTCATTTTGTCTGGCCATTATGACTAATGCCTTGCTCAGAACTGGTGACACCATCCTGATAAATACCATGAGTAGGAGTCAATCATCTTACCCCATAAACAGTGAGCACCCTGAGAGACCTTTCAGCTCTAAACCTAATAGGACTCCATGTGACCTCCCCAATTCCTTCTAAATACTGTGAAGCTTGACTGATGATAGTCTTGAGGTAGATTATGTGGAATATTTACCAGAGGTGGCTTATGTTTAAACATCCACCTCTTGAGAGAAGTTAAAACCTCCAGGGTGGAATGCTCTGGATAATCCATTTGGTGATAATTCCCTCAGCAATGTGACCTGAGACCTTAGCTGTTAGCAAACAGCATAGCAAACACCGGAGGAGCTTGGTGTACTGACTATAAGAAAAAAACATGGAGTGTGGAGCAGAGTAGAGGTCCCACAGCCAAACTCCATGATCATCCCGCAAGAATGGGACTTGTTACTATTGGAACTAATAAATTATTCTGTTTTCCTGAACCAGCAGTTTTTCACCTTTCTGTCCAAAACATTTTTTGAGTAAGCATTGCAAGACAACAGTATGACTAGAATCACTCAAGCTCTATCTGAGGGTAAGTATATATAAGGGGAATAGTATAAAAAGTGGCTTAAGAGAGTAGGAGTTTTGGGAAGTGGAATCATCTCCTTGGTTGCGGCCAAATTCCTTGAGGCTGGTTGTAAGAGCCCATTCAAACACAACGAGACAAATCGGGCAGTGCACTGTTTGTGAATCCATAATCTTGATAGATCGTATATTGAACACGACCACAGTAATAGTGCTGACTTGGGTATCACTCAGTATCAAAGCTCATCTGCATCCAGACCCCCTGATATCTGAGGACAAGCTGGAATACAAGTGAGTTTATTTTCTACCAAACTTCTCTGCCCTTTTTGTGCAACGGGAGTGCTTATGGTTCACATCTTCCTCTGTTGTGCTCTTGTGAATAGCTCAGTGTACCAAATGAATGACAAGACACCCTACTCTGCTACAGCTGAATTAGGGCTGATACACATGTTACACACAGCACTGCCTGACAAATTGAATCAGCTGCTCTAAGTGATTTTGCCTGTTTCAGAGTGCTGGGAAACTCAAAGGGCATCAAGTCAAATTACACATTGATCGCAGTTTGCCCTGTAGCTTTTGCACACAGAAGGAATCACATACTACACTTAGAAGATTAGTGGAAGAGACTGCAACAGGGGAATATCACATACAAGGATGAAGACGTTGAACTTCTCTGGATGGTAGTAACATCACAAGCCTAGCCATCCAGGATAGAGCAAAATGTATGTTGATGTGAGCTTTGTAAATGATGCAGTTAAGACATATAATTCATCATCCCTCCCCTAGACCTTGTAATTCCAATTTAGTCATAGTATAATTCCTGTTTGTTTTGGGGTTATTTTTCCTCCTTCTTCTTAAAAATAAATAAATAAATTAATTAATTAATTAAAGCCCCATAACATCTGAGTACTACAAATTAGAGCAATATCTAGATTTGTTTCATATAGAAATACAAATGCATATATACTTACATTTATGAACTTCTGTATGTTAGAATATTACCTATGAAGACCACTGATCTACTACTGTATGATCACCTAATATCTGGAGTTTGGATGACAGACCAGCAGTTTGGTGCCTGATAAGACAATTTTTGTTTGCAGGCTTTTCTTTGGAATCACAGAGGCTAAATGCTTCTTACAACAGCAGTAACAAAACAACTTTTTAAGAGTCATGCAAATTTTATTATATGAACTGTTTATTCCAATGGATGACATTTTAGTGACAATACAAGATACTGTATGATTTGCAAAGATGTGCCAACCATCAGTACAAAGGCTTATCTTTATTTTGTTTGCAATACTTTTGCTAGCTGAGGCCTGCTCTTTTTCCTTGGTATGCTGATGAGCGAATCTTGTACCAACTAGCTGTATGCTACTCATGTTGCTCAATTGAGGAGCTTCATTATGAAGCATTGCTAAAATGAATTCAATAAACCTGTGTGTACTGGATGTTAAGTTACTGATTAGTAATATATGAGAAGTTGAACCAGGTTTGGTGTAGATGGTTATGGTTCTGCTTTTCTGAATGGCACTCTGAGCCATTTAGTGCATTTAATAATCTTGGAGATTTTTAATTCTGTTTCCAGTTAATTTTGTTTGTTTGTTTGTTTCTTCTATGTTTCCTTACAGTCCATTATTAAAAGCATGATTTTATTTTATTTTATTTTTCTCAGCATGGCTTTTGTTTCTGAGAAATGAGTCTATTCTTGACATTGCCTCTTACAGTTGTGGATCTAGTAATCATTGTACATGTGCAGACTTGAAGGGTTGTTTCCTTTGACATTCTGTTCTGAACACATTTAATTCTCACACATAATATTTTCTACTCAATGACAGTAAACATTTAGGGAAGAAAACACTGATACAAAGTTGTCTTACATACTTTCTGATCTTTTGTTGTTGTTGCTGTCATTTCATATATGTTTATTTTGGTGACTTTCTTCCTTAGAAGTAAAGGAAATATGCCTTTTTAGTACCTTTTATCACCAGATAAAGTCTCTAAGTGTTGGATTCAGGAACAAATTCTTTTGACTGGACTTAAAAATTTTATTTAGTGCCTTTTGCATTTTTTTTTTCCCCCAGATTTCACGATTTCAAATATATATGGTATTATATATGATATGATGGTATTTTAGATTTCTGGGAATTTCTACACTGTGACACATGTTGTGAACAGTTTTTTCTAGTTCTGCTTCTAGGCTCCCTCTGATCTCTGTATTGTACAGAGCAGTGTTCTCTTCCCTTGGCACTTTTCTTATCATTTTCTTAACTTCTTCTGTTCCTAGTAGCTTTTGGAGCCATGCAGAGGAATCACTGTGAATGATTTCTAAACTTTTCTGCTAATGCAGAAAAACATTTCCGAAGAATCAATAGAAATGAAAAATTAGGAACATTTGCCTTTTGAAAGTTCAAAATGAGGAAAAATGAAGATCTCACAGTCATCTAAAACTCCTTTCCCCTTGACCTGAAAATCCCAACAAATACCTACTACAAATGCAACATTCTTCTCTATCTGCTACTTTGTTTAGGTTGTATTAAGATCAGAATGAGTAACTGAAAAGACTGTTGGACCACAGCCATTCATCCATACTTATAATCACTTAAAAACTTGAATGTCTTTTACTTCCTCCCTGTCCCTGCAAGCTGCCATCCTTCATACAAAGCAAAGGTACGTCAGAAGCAATTGTTATTCTCTCTGGAAGAGAACTGTTTTTTTCTTAATCAATTTCCTATTACCTTTCTCTCTAATTTTAGCTATTACTATTATATGAAGAGCTGAAATTGACCCTCTCTAAATTTGTTTGGGACTGTTATCTCTGCCACTGATCTCAGCTGTGAATGCTGTAGTGACTGTGATCCAGGCAACTGTCCACCTCATGTAGTTTACAGCATGTCCTACCAGATGGCACTGGGAGAAAACCTTCAAAATCTTATCATCTACTCCCACTTCAGCTTCCTTGATACACGTGCTTACAAATCTTTGCTTTTTATGTTCCTGTAATTTCATACTGTAGCTAATTTGGGACAAGAAGTAGATACACAAAAGTTTTATCAAGGAGAGAAAGTTTAATCTTAAACAGTAACTTACTAACCAACAGTCATCTTGAAATATTTGAAACATGTACCTGAGGACACAAAATACCATCCAGGTACAGAAGCTTATGCACCTGTATCTGTCTAAACTAGCTTGATCATCAAATGATTATTTACTTGGTTTTCTGCTCGATGCAGAGTGTTTGTTTTACTACTAATGAAATAAGTAGATCATAATGCCAAACAGCAACTTTCTTTGCTGTCTATGTTGTACAGGGTCGTGCTTACCTCCTAGACTGTCTTAGCTGTGTAGGCCCAAGTTGGCTGATGCTTCTAGAAGTACTTTTAATTTGCTGCTTTCTTCCTCTGACTTCTCAGGATGGATATTTACATACTGAAATACTGTAAGAGATGGCCAATATGAGAATTCAACAAAATCGGGGAAATTGCCCCAGTTCTCCATTGATTTCACTGGTGATTTTAACAGGATGATTGGTGCTGTTTTGAAAACAGTAAAATTAAAACACTTTTGAGGCTACCACATATGCTTTTCACAACTAAAAAAGGTTTTACCTACAGAAGGTTTAACATTGATTTTGATGTTGCTTTTTCCAGTGTAACTTGACTGTGACTCTTCATCTTATTTGTCCTTATCATTTATTTATTTATTTATTTACTTACTTACTTACTTATCGTCTCTCTTTCTCACACTGTGAAGTCCTCTGGCCTGTCTTTTTCATTGGCTGCTCATGACTGTATCTTGTCCATTTGTGCAAAGGTTCCATCTTTATCCTTTCATCACAGCATGGCTGGTCAGTCAGTCTCTCCAGCAGGAGTTAACTAGAACTTGGGGTACATTTCTAGTTGAAGGACAAAACTGTTCTTCCTGCAACCTGTATTTCAACAATGAGCAAGAGAAGTTTTGTAGTCAACATTAAATAAAAACACATGGTTTCCTCCAGCTGGAGTCTTAATCTTACAGTCGGTTTCCCACAGTCAGTGCTGTCAGTGGCAGCTTTTAAAGTTGATGGTACTGCAACTGTTGGCTTTGCAACTGCAGAACTCTTTTTTCAGATAAACTTTAGTTAATGGCTGCAAAAAGTACAAAGGTGCAAAAAGAGTAGGAACTTTTTCATCTTACTTTTGGAAAAGCTTCTGGGAAATCAGTGTTGTTTTAAAGGGGTCCACAGTTTATGTACTGAGGCAGAAAAACACCGCAAGCTTTATTTATCAGCATTGTTCTCCATTTAATTAGATCTTACATCCCTCACTCCTTGGATGTATTCCTTTCTGGAATTAGCAGTTCTATAATAGTGTAGTTAAATAGTCTGCAAAAATTGTGCTAATCTTGTTGTTTTAGAAGCTGCTGTTCCCTTCCTACATTGCACTTGTAGAATGTGCCAAGATCTTAAATTCTCATCTGGAAATGTTATTAGACTGTCACTTTTTTTTTTCTCTTGACTCACATTTCAAAGAGATCTGCTTCTTTTTATCAACCTGTCTGCCTTCCCATTACAATTTTACATTATGATATTGAAGCAGTCTTTGATCGTTTTGTAGTTTGCGTAGGTCCTTGTGTAATATGTTCACTTGCTTGTCTCGTAGCATGTTCACTTGCTTGTCTAGAACACTGCATGTCAGCACGACAACCTGCACGAGCCTAATCTCATCTGCCTCATTTTTTTGAATAGCTGGCATATTTTGTCTGATGTGCTATATAAGTTGTCGGAGTGTTTGGCTGAGCCCTTTTTGATAATTAATATATTATTCACCAGGGATTTTCATAAATGCATTTCCTCCAACTTTCTGTTCTTTCTTTTTCTGAATAACGAGAATTGCATCTGCACAGGGTACTGTCACATCTTTCTAGCCCCACTCCCTTCACCGACTTGATTTTATCACATTTGTGGGTCGTTTGATGTTTGCTATGCTAATGAAAGTTACCACATAATAGTGAAAATTATTTTCCTATTGTCAACAATTCTTTTCCTGTTGTTATAGAATTGGTTAACAATGACTATTATGCTATAGGGCTTTTGAAACTGAAAATGCATTTGTTATTTTGGCAGAGGTAAATTGTGTTTTCATTGTGAAATGAAAAAGGCTAAAGAGTGAGGCACAAGTGTGAGTGTGGGTGACAGTTGTTTCTTCCTGCTTGTGGGTGACCACAAAGGATTCTCCCCTCTCTGCACCCACTAAACTGAGCTTTAGTGGTTGAAGCCTGGTAAAGTTTATTCCTGATTATGCAGAATGATGATATGGAACTTGATTTTTATCAGGAGTGTGTGTAAAGTAAAGTCACATGAATCTACGTAAGTATTCAGAAGGAAATGAAGGGTGATAGAAATGTAGACAAAAGAAACAACATTACAAATTCCTGTGAAAAAAATAATGAATTACTGTTTGTTTTTACCACTCCTCCCCTTTTTTTATCTTTGACTTGCAAAAGGAAGGACAGGATTTCTTGTTACTGTTGTAATACTTGAGTTACTGATGGGAAACAGGGAACAGCCAGTGAAGTTCCTGTAGGGAGAGGAAAGGGGAAGGAAAGGGACCTGAACTTTCATTTTGGCTGCATTCTGCATAGCCTGAAAACCTCAGGGAAGCTTTCAAGCATTACGGTAGGTAGGCTGCAATGCACTGATCCAGTCTGAAGATAACCAAAGCGCAGCTCAGGGTGGGGAGGCTTGAAACTGATTAAAAGTAATCACAGCCCTGTGGCCTGAGGCATGCAGAAAACAGAACCATTAATGCTATCCGGGAATCCATATAATGCCCTACATAGCAATCGCCAGTAAAGAGATGAATAAATTTTGCAAGCACCACTTCTTCAAGCCAGGGAATTTCTTCTTTTTACCGGTGTGGTGAATAAGGGCATTATCCCAAAATGTCTCAAGTGTCACTGCCTTGTTGGTGGGAAGTGAGGTCTCTCACACAGAGCAAGCGTTCCGTATCCATGGGGTACCTTGACTTTTCGTGCTTCTTAATTTACAATCCAATTTATAGCCATCTTAATTTATAATCCAATAGGAGCTATATTAAGAGTTACCAACATCTTATTTCGTGCTCTATGTATTAGAATATATAGAATAGCAGTGGGAGAAAATTGCTGAAAAATAATTGCAATGAGATATTTTAGTGATGGCTTATGGAGAACCTGCTGGGAATGCCTCATATGCTGTTGATTTCCATAAGAATATTTACAGTAATAAACACAACAGAGCTCTATTTTTTACTTAATATAAAGGTTTGTATAAAAAGAAGATGAATTATATTACTCGGTTCTATCTCATGAATTATCTTAACCATGTGGGGTTACTTTTAAAATTAAGCATTTTATTATTTTCTAAAGAGCAGCTAGGGAACTATTTAATATATAAAACTGAAAGCAATGTAATTACAAACAGAGGGGCAGAAGCAATATGTAGTCACAGTTTAGAAACTGACACCTGAGTATTTTAATACATGCCTGCATGAATGATTAGTGTTGGCTTTGCTCAGTACTTATCTGAACTCAAAGACTTTGTCTCAGCATGTTTATTCCACCTGTTGGTAAATCAGTAAAGTACCCCATTCAGTTCTGTTATTTTTTTCCCCGTTCTTATTTGTACTGTTCAGCTTACTTGAAATAAGTTCCATATTTTCATGCATGCGTAATAATGGATCAAATTGACAAGGAAACTGGGAGCATTTGTACTGGAATTTAAGAAATGTAATTGTTATTGTTGAAAAACAAAAAGCATTTTCTGCAATTAATAAAGAACACGTGTTTATGTATGCATTTAAAATGGTAATGTTCAGTTAGTCATTGTGAAAGATATTTCAGCATTTAAAGATGCGTATGTGCTCCGTCTGCATTGGTCTACAACTTTCTGGATTTTGTTCTTGGATGAGAAAGAATTCTGTTCTGACGAAAAAGAATTTTGCTGGGCAATGACATAGTCATTCTTTCTGGGTATGACTAAATTCTGTTCATGTAGTTGTAAGGGTTAAAATTACAGGCAGTGATATCTTTTTAGCCTAGGTGACTACCATTGTTTTTAAAAATTATGATCCTAGTTTTAGAAATCAGGGTTCACGCACTCGTCTTTGCAGACATAATTCTGTACAAGTATCATAAATTGTTATTCTTCTGCATTATTTAGGATAGCTCAGATAGGGTTCTTTGAACTAAAAGATTTTTTTTCTCGCTTTATTAAAAATACTGAATTTTCCTCATTTTTTCAGTGTTGTACATTTTGTAGGGCTTCCTTATTAAGCCTTTGTTTTAAAAATGGGGCAGAGAGACTCCTGATCTCAGCAAATATCTTAGTGAGTATACTTTTGCTTTGGGGCAAGCACAACTTAATATTCATAAATCTTGGAATGCAGAGGAGGAACGTGAAGAGAATCAATGTAGATTCTCAAGCATTAGGTATTGGGGCTAAATGTCTGATGTGAAGAACTTATCAGAGGATTGGCAACATTATTAAAGTCTCATGTATGAGCCAAGCTATTTCTAAGTTTGAAAAACCTATGGAAAGATCCCCAGTACTAGTTGACATTTCAATAAAATATGGCTAAGAAGAAAATATCTCATATAAAGTGATCTCAACAGACTAACATAAAATGAAACAATAAAGTAGAATCCAGTGCAATAAAAAAATGTTCTTATAGATGGTGCTTGAAATCTGAAAATCAATTAAATCTAGTTTTTAAAATGACAAGATATAGCAAATCATGTTTTCCTTGTGGTTTAAACAATATTTACTTTTGATTAAAGACTCAGTAGGTGCCCATTCCATGCACTGCTTGCTTCATAGTCACATTAGCAATCATCTTAATTTGGATAACAATTCAATTGCAGTTACAATAAAAAACAGTCTCTAACAAGTACACTTCTAACTGGAGCTCCAAGTTGTGCTAAAAATGACCCAAAAGGAAAACAAGCTTTGTTACACATTGAAGATCAACAAATCTTGGCTGAGGTAGATCAACAGCAAAAACCTTTTCCTGTGTCAAAAACATTCCTCAGGAAAAGCCTTCTGCCAGCAGTTCTCTTTCTCTGAAACCAAGGGGAGTCTGTATTCAGCACTGCATGTGACAGGGGCACAGTTGGTACAGAGGTGATTAGGAGCAGTCTTGACACCAAAGCCTGGTCTAGAGCATATGGGTACAGGTGATGTGATTATGGGGTTGCCTCAGGTGCTTCAGGGCCACTGGATTCTGGACTGGCATCAAAGTATGCTTAAATAATTTGGAGGAGATGGGCTATTTTTCACAGCTCGTGTAAGTTCCCTTCTATAAATCAAATGATTCACAAAGGATATGCATTTATGAAACACTTGTCTTGTCCCATGTAAGGCACAGAATTCTGCCTCTGTAGTACAATTGCCTGTGAACTGCTACATTTAAAGACCAATGACAACTGGACCATGTACATTATTTTTTTATTATTGATATTTTAAAGAATTAGATTGGAAACAAACAAGGAGGAACAAAAAAAAAAAAAAAAAAGCTTTCTCAGCTATGCTGGTTTTGCAGCAACAAAAAGAATTACAATTTTTTTTTTCTTTCTGATGATCCATCTCAGAATGCTCAGAAGGGCTGGCTCTGTGAAGCAAGACTGTGCTATTATTACTGTCTTACCCATGTTTTATCAATGTTAGTTAATATACAGTTTGTCAAATGCCTATTCTTTTTGTCACTACTAGTGAATTTTTCTATAAAACCTGCCTTTAATTGCTTTTATTTGTGTGCATTTTTTTTGCTGTTTTATAAAAGAATGTTTGAATACATTGATAACTGTGTATCTTATATGTATATATTTAAAAAGTATATTTCTCATAGCACTTTTTTCTCAGATATCAGACTGTAAGTATTCCATTGAAATCTGGCAATCCCTGAAAATAGAGTATGAGAGTTAATAGAGTATAGAATCCCAAACACTCATAACATAGAAATATCACTGTTATATTTTTGTATATTTTGATTTTAAAAATATTATTCACTGCAGTGATTCCTGTAAATTTGGTGAAGGAAGCTATGCAGGGGAGATAGGTTTAGTACTTCTACTTTAAACAACTTGCTCATAAAGTGAAATTTTCATACTGTGTCTTTATCAAAATCCAACTTGTAAAGCAGAGTGTGGAGTTGAAAAAGTCTTTATACCATCATTGTGTTCTACTTCAGGAATAAAACCACAGAAATCGAAAGCATTGGAGTTGTTGTAGTATGGCAAGTTATTGCCTCTCAGCTCAGCAGTGGTCATGGGCCATATGTGTGATCTCTAAGCCACCCTACTTTCAACTAAAAACCAGTTTGTATTAATTCTATTACTTTTGAACATATACTGCTTTGTAGGGATGTTTGAAGAGCAACTATGACCTTCAAAGACTGTCCTCACTTTCTTTTGAGCAATGATTATAGCCAGAATCCATTTTCTTTCCTGGATTTTGTTCCAGCCCCTCCGTTACAGCCCTCTCTGCTCCTATCTTTGGGTCCTGAACCAGCATTTGTATGCTATAGCAGAAGTTGTCCCGCACAGCTTGCATAGCAGACTTTCCCTTACAGACCTATCCAAAACTATAAAGCTCTTTCATGCTGTCAGAACAGCATAAAAAAAAATGAGAATAGCCTTTGTACACTGAAGATTCCACAAGTATATTTTAAACAGAATAAAAGATAAAAATGTGAGTAAACTTGTCTATACTTTTTAAACATCAGTTAAGTGATTGTTCTGTTGGAGAACAGGTTGACCATGAGACAGCACTGTGCCCTTCTAGTCAAGAAGACCAATGGTATCCTGGGATGCATTAAAAAGAGCATGGCCAACAAGGTGGGGGAGGTGATCCTCCCCTCTACTTTGCCCTGGCGAGGCCACATCTGGAATACAGTGTCCAGTTCTGGGCTTCCCAGTTCAAAAAGACAGAGATCTAGAAAGAGTCCAGAGGAGTGCCATACAGATGATAAAGAGCCTGGAGCATCTCCCGTACGAGGAAAGGGTGATTAACAGAAGTCTGTTCAGGCCAGGCAAAAGAAGACTGAGGTGAGAATCTGATTAATGTTTATAAATATCTAAAGGGAGATAGGAGGCAAATGGGTGAGGCCAGGCTCTTCTCTGTGTTGTGTAGTGATAGGATAATGAGCAATGGCCTAAAACTTGAGCATAGGAAGTTCCTTGCTAACATGCAGAAGAACTTCATTATGGTAAGGGTGACAGAGCACTGGAATGGACTATCCAAAGAGGTAGTGGAGTCTTCTTCTAGGAGATATTCAAGGCCCTCCTGGATGCCCATCTGTGTGGCCAATTGTACAGAACCTTCTTTAGCAGGGGGGTTGGACTTGGTGATTTCTTGAGCTCCCTTCCAACCCCTGCAATTCTGTGATTATAACCATGTGAGAGTGCTCTGGAAGAAGGAGTTTATTTCTCTGTAGCACAGATTATGTGAAATTTCTATTAATGTATTTAGTGTGAACACTTCAATTAGAATCTCGTAAGAATTGCTGTGTGAGATATCACAGATATTAGAATTCTGTGGAGGAGAACTTAGAAAGAGTGTACCAAGAAAATGGGCTAAAAATCATGATATATCCACTGCATCAAAATGAATGTATGTATAAGGGCTGCTCCTCTTATTTTATTGTGTTATGGTGTCAGAGGGGGATGTTGGTGGTATGGCAGTAGAGGCTGAATCTTCCTGACAATATTCTATTTTGTTGCCATGCGACAGATGGCAGTAGAGGGGCAGTCTGACAAAATGGAGTCTGAGATGAAAGTGCATACGAAGTAAAGGTGTGCCACTGAATACCTCCATGCAGAAAAAAATGTCACCCACTGACATTCGTTGATGCTTGCTGAAGATTTTTGGAGACCAAGCAGTGTATGTGAGCATTCTGAGGAGGTGAGTGGTGCATTTCTGCAGTGGTGGCAGCGATGTGAAAGGCAAGCCATATTCTGGATGGCCATGCACAGATGTTACAGGCTTTACTGCAACCTACATTTGATAAAAGATTAGTAAATTTCATTTCTTTTGCTGGGATGATAAATACAGGCATCCAGATGGATTTTCTTTGCAAGTAACCTGAACAGTGCTTAAAATGTTTATTGGCACATGCTTATTAAAGCAATTGTTGCTTACTGAATATAACCTTTGCAAGCCTAACAGAATGAATAGCTCAATAAACATGGCCAAACTTGTGAAATTTCCCTGATAAAAAATCCCTGATTTTTACTATATCTAATTTTTGATGGTATTTGATCAAATATTTTCTTTCATTTAGACTGTAAAAGGTTCTAAATTCATAAATTTTTCTATTTTTAGTAATATTCAGGAATGAAATCTTTTATTAAAACACATCTTTCTCAGCTTCACAAGTATACTAAGTACCTTCTAGAGAAGATGCAAGTGATTCTCTTGATTACATGAGGTAGAGGACAGGGAACAAAGTACCATGCAGTTCAAGTTCATTTTCACTAGGCAGAAAATCAGTCAATGTCAATTCAAGCCATTAAACAGTTTCCCAGAATTGTCAAAGAAATTATAATTCAACATTGTAACTTATGCAAGTGATTATTATTGTTCCTTTTAGAAAGGAGCTATCTGTACATGTAAGCATATTTTTGCAAGCTGGAAAGAGTGACTGCCTGACTTGCTAGCTAAAAATGACCTGTGTGTTTATATAGAGAGAAATTAGGAAAAATCTTCAGTTAATTATTTCCACCCTCTGCAAATTTATGGATGACACCAAGCTGTGTGGTGAGATTGACAGTCCCCAAGGGACATGATACCATCCGGAGATGCTCAGACAGGCTTGAGCAGTGGGCCCAGGAGA
This sequence comes from Odontophorus gujanensis, assembly GCA_013399175.1. NCBI lineage: Eukaryota > Metazoa > Chordata > Aves > Galliformes > Odontophoridae > Odontophorus > Odontophorus gujanensis. The sequence goes on from VXAB01000413.1 coordinate 579,066, forward strand.
ACTTCATGAGGTCCAATAAATCCAAGTGCAAGGTCTTGCACCCAGGTGGAGGCAGCCCCCACTATCAGTACAAACTGGTAGGTATAAGAATGGAGCCCTGCTGAAAAAGATTTGGGAGTACTGGTGGGTGGCAATCCCGACATGAGTCAACATCGTGTCCTTGCAGCCCAGAAAGCCAAATGTATCCTGGGCTGCATCCAAACAAATGAGGCCAGCAGGTCAAGGGAGTGATTCTGCCTCTTTACTCTGTGCTCACAGTGCTACTCACCTGGAGTACTGTGTCCAAATGTGGAGACCTCAGTACAGGAGAGATGTGGACCTGTTGGAGTGTGTCCAGAGAAGCGCAACAAAAATGACTCAAGAGAAAGAACACCTCTCCTATGAGGACAGTCTGAGAGAGATGGGGTTTTTCTGCCTAGAGAAGGGAAGGCACCAGGGAGATCTGAGGATGGTCTTTCAGTAGCTACAGAGTGGCTATAAGAAAGAAGGGGTCAGACTCTTTAGCGGGTTCTGTTGTGACAGGACAAGAGGAAATGGTCTCAAACTAAAAGAGGGGAGATTTTGATTGGATATAAGGAAGAAGTTTCCTGCAATAACGGTGGTAAGGCACTGGGACAGGTCACCCACAGAGGTGGTGGATGCCTTGTCCTTGGAGACACCCAAGATCAGGTTGGACCAGGTTCTGAGCAACTGAATCTAACTGTAGTTGTCCCTGTTCATTGCAGGAGAGTTGGACGAGGTGTCCTTTAAGTTCTTCTTCCAACTCAAATGACTCTATGATAAAGAATCAGAGTTTTTTCTTTAATGTATAATCAAATTTATTTCTCTTCCAGAGGTTAGCACGGAAAGCTATAAAGTCAATTCAATTTATCAGATTGTAAGATATTCAACATATTCTACATAGTTGAAATCTGCCCTTTTAGAACCATGAATTTTCTGAAGAAAGATACTGATTTTACACTAGTCCCACCAGTTTATAATGTAAGTTTATCTCTAATCCAGTATTTTTTCTGGTGCATTCTGGAACTGTGGAATTTTATTTCTTATTTTTCATTTACTATTTATTTAATGGTTTCTTTAGAATTACAGCAGTTTCGCTGGATCTGAGTTACATGCATTGTGAAAAACTTTGTAACTCAGTAGATAAAAGATTGACATCCCTCATACTTCTTTTACTTGGTTTTCTCGATTATTTAAATATTTTAGGTCTGTTAGTACAGTCTGCCAGCAAAAATAGAGCTTTTGTGAAAACAGGTTTTGTTTAAGATAAATTTCCTGGCATTTCTGCGTGATAAAGGTGATATGAATGAATTTCTGAAAAAACATGAATCTTCGTTTCCATGAAAATAATTTTTACCCTAAGTTGTCTGTCTAAATTTATGTTATTTGGCAGATTGAAAAGTGTAAGAGATTTTCAGAACCAGGCTGGTTAGAAAAGGAGAGATTTTTGACTGTAAATTCCTGAAGAACTGGGAAGAACAGGAGAGAATGGGATCTGGGTGTGACGGCTGACAGCAAGTTTAGCATGAGCCAGCAGTATGCCCTGGCAGCCAAAAGGGAAAACAGCATTTTAAGGCACATTAAACGCCGCTTAGCCAGTGAGTCAGAAGTGATTCTCCTATTTTCACCACCATATTTAGCATTGATACGGCTTCATCTTGAATATTGTGTGGAGTTCTGGTCACAGGACGTAACAATGTAAAAAGGATATTAAGAACGTTGAAAGCATCCACAGGAGAGAAACAAAGCTGGTAACAGGGCTGGAAAACATGTCTTGGGAGGAGTGAATGAAGGACACTTGGATTGTCCAGCATTCAGAAAAGAAGGCTGAGGAGGCAACCCCATTGCTCACTGCATTTCCATGGGGAAGGGAAGTACAGAGGCAGCTGGTGGGCTCTTCTCCCTTGATACAGATGGCAGGATGTGTGGGCACAGCACAAAGCTTTGCCAGGGGAGGTTCAGACTTGATATTAGGACAAATTTCCTGACTGTGAGGGAGGTTAAACACTAGAACAGGCCTCTTAGGAAAGTGATTGTTGCCCCATGTCTGTCCATTTTCAAGAGCCATGAAACAATGCCCTCAGTAATGTACTGTAACTTTTGGTTAGATATGAAGAGGTCGGGCAGATGGACTAGATGAACTTAGGCCACTTGAAGTATTCACATCACTTACACTCCATTCCATTCCATTCCACTTTAAAATGAAGACCTATCAGTAAACTCTGGACTGCCACCTTGTGCTCACAGGGATAGAAGCTGCTTGCCCAAGCTCCTTCTAACCCCCACTTTCTAAATTCATTGAAGCAAGAGAACTTGTCAGTTTATTTCATTGCTCATAACTTTAGGCTTGAGCAATAGAAATTATATTTCCTAGCAATGTAGAAATGTAAAATGACAATTTTTTTAAGATTAAATTGTATATTTAAATTATTTAGAGGTCTTAACTGTTCTTTAAAAATCACCTTCATAAAACATGTAATAGTGTTTTTACAGAAGAAAATATGTGTATTCTGGTGGTGGCATACTTTAGAAGTTTAGCTACATAACTGTTTCTGAACAATTATTTTGATGAAATATGTGGACACTTTAGCATTAGTTGTCACAAACTGTTTTCTACAGAAATGATAATTTAATAGCATAAATCCTGTAGGCACTCAGGATGCCTCTCAAAATCCCATTGATCAGATGGATAAACAAAATCTTACTCCTTTCACATAAGCTAGGCCTCATTTTCTTTAACTTCCACCACACTGGCCATATAGCTGAGCTCCTCCAATGGTCTATAGAAACGGAGAGCATTTCCAGACTGCAATGCATCCTACCCCACTCTGGTCTTTTCAGACAGACAAAAGATGAAACTAACTCTAGAAAAGCCCATTTCTCCCCATTGACTTTAGTCCTAAAAGTCAGTATAGATAAGTAAAGTTAATAAGAGGAATTTCACTCACAGTTTCTTGCTCTACTTTTTTTTTTTTTTTTTAACATAAAGAACATATCTTTGCTATGCGCTATGATACGCTGATGCTGCATATTAATTTTCACTATATTTCCCTTCGTACTGTGAAATAATCATTTAATAAAGCTTTCAGGGGCAATGTGAACCTTAGTAATATAGCTTTAATAGATCTGTTGCCTGGGAACTTGAATCAAGGCTTAGACCCAATGCCAACATTAACGTAAAGACCCCCATAGTTTGCCTTGTCCCTTGTGTAGGTCTTAGATGTTTTGAGCCAGTTTGGGTAGTATTTTTTCTTCATGGAAATGTTGACAGTAGTGCTCAGTGCAGACCTCTGTCAGAGAGAAACAAACATTCCATGTATGTCAGAAGCATAAAAAAAATGTCAAATAGTATTATTTTCCATTGTTGAAACCCATCTTGTATTACCTGGTCACAAACAGAATCACAGATTTAGAGAATCACAGAACTGTAGGGGTTGGAAGGAAACTCTAGAATCATTTAGTCCAACCCCCACACCTTAAAGAAATATGGAAGAATACTCTATTGATTACTTAGTCTTTTAAAAAATTATATTTTCAAGTACTATGACCATTAAAGTATGAACAATTATTTTATATACATATTCACAGAAGCACAAAATTACAGAATGCCTGAGGTTGGGCCTCAAGTTGGTAGGAACCTCTGGGTCTATGTGGTACAAACTCTGTCCAAGCAGAGACACCCAGAGTGTATTACCCACAACGATATCCAGAAATACACAGTAACATGTATCGAAAACCAGCTTATAATGATGCAGTCTTAAAAGAAAGTTTTAGTAACAACAAATTGAACGTAATGAGTGGGTAGTCCACTGTCTCCTTACAAAACTTGACTGAGACTCAACAGAGTTGTGTCTTTGACCGTTAAGTATTTTTCTAGCTCTGCTCCCACTACAGCTTAATAATTTTGAAAATAATGTACATGTATGTAGCAAGTTTTAATCTAGAAAATATCAAAGTTTTTCTTTAATTTATGTCTTTGGTAGAGATTTTTAGCCAAGGGAATAGCCCCTGCTACCAGTAAGGGCTGGTAACAGGTCATTATTTCTTGTTGCTCTGGAGAATATAATTTGGAAATAGCAGTATCACCATGTTTGGAATTGTAGAATAGAGTATTTTCTTACTCTGTGCTAACCTAGGACTAACCTGTGTTGGAGAGACAAGAAAAATGATTAGATCTTTGGACTCCATGAGTACCAGCACAACATGATGGGGTTTGTACTGTAGCTGCAAACAGGGCAGAAAGAATAATATAATTATTGTATTCTTTCCAGCATTTCTACAATGGAAAGTGGTATCCCAAAGGACCACTACAAATTCTTGATGACATAAGTTCCCTCATAATGGGGCTTTGAATCAATATCTGGGTACACGTCTACTTAACACAGTATTTTGTGTAGCAAGGATATCATTTTTGAAATCCTTTTGTATTAAGTAATTTAGTCATTATATTCCTTATAATATAAAATATATAGTAAAAAATTCCATGTGTAATTTTAAATGGGTTAAATTCTCATTAGGTGAATATCATGAAAATATGTACAAAAAGATTTCTGGAAGAAATATTTGCCCTTGTTATTTTAAGTAGCGTATTTAAAAATATTTGGATAAAACATTTCCTAGCCATGTGTCATATTGCATACAGCATTATATATCTGTGTATATATATATGTACATATTTATGTGTATATATATGCATATATATAATGATGATATATATGAGCAGCATTCAAGGAAATGAAAGATTAGCCATGTGTTAAGACTGTCCAGTTTTAGACTAATGCCTAACTAACATAGTATTTTATTGTTCATGTAGCAAAACAAATTCAGTAGAAGATGTTGGACAAGTGTAAAATGAAGAAGCAGTTTCCTCCACGAGAAATTTAAGATCTGATGATGACATCCTGGAAGACAGTATAATTAGAGGTGTACTTCAAGGCTGTCCCATAGTTGACAAGCCATCAATTAACAAATACTTTAAGGACACTTTAATCAATGACAAATAAATTAAAAAAAAATCCCCATGACCTTAATGATCTTTCAAATCTTGAA
>VXAB01000413.1:584142-623595 GCA_013399175.1 Odontophorus gujanensis
AAAAAAAACAACCCACTAATCTCAATCCTTGATTTCCCTTTTGGCAGCTTCTGCAAGTGAGCTGGAAAGTGTCTGTTAAAAAGAAGTAGCTCAACTGAAACAAATTCCTCTTGCTTTTGTCTACAAGTGAACTGCACTGTGAAAGAACATGAAATGTGAATGCACTGCCTAAGTAAAGGAGAAGGTACAGTCTGTGGATAACTATTAACATCTCCATTGTACATCAAATAATCAGAATGGTAAAAGGTTGTTGGTCAAGAAACAAGTGAAACAAAGCTTTCATGTTTTTTAAAGGTTCTCTAGATATCTAAATTTTTCATGTGAGCTGTCCTTGTAACTTTGTTAAGAGCTGTTATTAGAGCTGCATGAAGAAACAGCTAGTAATTCAGGTGTGTGAAATTATATACAACAAAAAGTGTTTGAGAGAAGTGGGTAAAACATCCTTGCATTCATCAATATATTAGATTATGTATTTATATCTATACATAGTATAGATATATACGTTCACTTCTAAAAATGATGCTTTGATTTATCTGGAGAAAATTTCTTATAACATTTATGTTGATTTGTGTTCATTTACAGATCAGACTTTCAAATAAATGACCTTAATGTCAAATGTCAAATATGTACAAAGTATGCTTACAATTGTATGTGTAACTATTCCAAGTAGGGGCCCGGATACACGCTTGCTCTGTCGTCCTTGGAAGTTAAAGGTAAATGATACCTATTAATTTCAATGGATGTGAAGATACAGATAAATCTGAACTTGAACACAAGCATATATTTCACGAAGGTATCTAATCTTTCAATTGTTTTCCTGCAACTGGTATTTTATGTGCCATGAATATGTATATAAGCCGTATTGCGTTATGGTAGAACAGGGCTCTTACAAATACAGAAAACAGGTCTTTTGCTACCCATTTAAAATTTTCTGTGCAAGAATTTTTTCTTAATTCTGACCATAAATGTATTTCAATGAATTTGTGACATTATTCTACTTCGTATCTCAACTTCAAGGGGAAAAATGATACGTGTTGTAATCCAGTTCCAAATAACCATGTTGAATGAAAATGGAAGCATAATGCATACACTTAAAAATGATAAATGCTGCCAACATAAATGATTTTATTGTAAATACTGATTGTATTGTACAAGAAAAACTACACACACAAATACAACCAACACACTTGTTCAAAATTCTTTTATGGAACAAAGCAAGACATTGATAAAATAGCTTTATTTTCAAATTGTCTGCTTACTAGACAACATTTTGACAATTCATTGGAAAAAAAGAATTTTTTAATTCAATATTTTTCCCCATTGGGATGGGAAACATTTCTCATTTGTGTGTAACTCTTGGTTTTCTAAATTAAAATGATTGCGGTTTTTTAACTCTTAATTGCAAAATATATTTATTCTTTTGTAACTCGCTGTGTATTTCACTACTGCAAAAGTAAGTAGTTAGACTGAGTTAATTTAGATCAATCAGACTATTTTACAGTTGAACATATAGCAGATCCTAATTTCCCTTACTGATTATCATAAACTTAATATACATTTGTCATTTTATTTCACTCAGGAAGTTTTGTCTCTCTATCCTACAATCTCAGAAGAACTTCAAGATGTGAATGCTGTATACACAAACACTCATGACTTTAGGCGATGATTCTGGTTTATGTTGCCTCCCTCTTACTGACTGCTCTCACTTACAGTCTTCCAGGCAAATTGGCCATATTTTACCTTGAATGATTCTTAGGCTTTAAGGGCTTTTACAGGCCTTGTGCTATTCAATTCAATGAGTCTCTTCAGCAGAAACACTGCACTGCCTGTTCGTCATTAAAGTGCCTACCGTACTTTGGCACTGAACAAGCAAGTTCCACATAAAACCACAAATTTCCTTCCATTGAGGAAGGAAAAAGGCTAATCTGTAATATAAGAGCAAAGGACACACTGGAAACAAACAAAAGACACAGTCCAAGAAGATGAGTGAAAAGATAACCATTAATTACAATTTCTTTTCCAACTGATTGAGGCAGAAAAAGATAAATGCTACTTAGTTCATGCTATATTTTGGTAATCATTAATATAATGCATAAATCATAAATGTATAAATGTGTTTTCCTTTCTTATTTTTCTGCTTTTTGTTGACTATGACATTGCTCTTTTCCTTTAAACTAAGATGATTTGTAAACACATATGCATTTTAGACAAAACTGAATTACATACATAATCTAGTTACACATGGAAGTTAAAAAGCTTGTGTAATACCTTGACCATAAGAATGAGGTTTGTGAGAAGTTTCTATTGTCAAAGAAGTGTGCAAGAAAACACAATTGTTCAAAAAAAAAACCAAAAAAAAAAACCCTCTGAATAAAAAATGCTATAGATAATGCTTTAAATTTTTAAATAGTTTGAGTTTTTTTCTGTGATAGATCTATTCTTTTTGATGTTAGTGATAACATACATTCTATCGATCTGTCTCCCCAATGACTTCCTGAAGTTTGGTGGTATATCTATAAAATGTTACTTAAAGTTCATCCACCTTGTTTTTCCTACCCTAAGTTATCCCTTCACAAATTATCCCTTGTTGAGAAGTAGGGGAAAAAAAAAAAAAACAACAACAACAACCAAAACAACCACAGTGTGCATGAGGAATAATTTCCACTGGTTGTGAAAAAGCAATTAAGGAAAGTTCCATTTACTCTTCCAAAGCCAGTGTTTACCTTTTTGAATACTTTTGATTATTTTTCTTTCTCAACTCGTGGTATATTTTAAAATTTTTCTTACTGCTTTTAAAGTAACCCTATGACTGTTGGTTTTAGGTTTTTATCCTTACAGTGAATAATTGAGTATGTCTGAGATTGAGACAGATGACCGGAAAACAGGGAGGAAAAATCAGAATATTCTAAATTTCTTCACATTTGAACACTATGTTGTCTAGTTTCTTGAAAAAATACTTACTGGAAAAATATACCTATGAATCTATACTACTGTTTTAAAAGTTAATGTGATATGAATCATTTTTTCTGAAATCAGTGATCATATAATTTTGAATAAAATTTATAAACATTAAAGGATAATGAGTTTAATGTTTGTTGTATTTAATTTTGATGTAATACACCACAAATGGCAAATCTCTTACAGTAAAAATGTTCAAAAAAATTCAAAATTCAAACTACACACGAATTATTTCATTTTACCTTGGTTTCTCTGAAGAAAATGACTTACTCTCACTATGTAACACACAGATGGATTTTTGCATGTTATACTCAGATTTATGCAAGATGATCATATTTATTGTACTGCAAAAGGAAAAGTCCCTTAACAGATTAAGCATTGCTGCACATATTTTAAAGATTCATTGTATGAAAAAATGAATTTTCACTGTAATTTAGGCAATGAAAGTTTGAGTTTTAAAGGTTACTTGTATAGGTGTGAACAACTGTTCTAGAATCTTTTTGTACAGCTATTTTTCAAAGAAAATACTATAAAGCTTATAGAGGTGGTCTATGTATGGTGGTTATTTCTTAGAAATTATGATTATTAAGGAAAAAATCCCCAACATAAAATTTATATGTAAAAAACATTTAGCATTATAAGCATTCTAATAACTAAGTTCTGGAAATTCATGTCTCAAAGACTTCTATAACTCATCCTATTCAAATCTAATAGAGTACAATGCAATTTTTACAGTGCCCTTTGTGCTAGTATCCTGGAGCACTTTAACATGAATGAAGTTAAAATTAGCAACGTAGCACTCAATTTCCTAAAGGAGTTACTTTCGAAAAACTAAGTAAAATCAATGCCTTAAACGTTTGGATTTAAAACCATGCCAATTGAAGCTCTTTTTATTTCAAGTAGCAAAGCATACCAGATCTCTGAACAAAATGTCTGAAGGCTCTATAGGTTTAGAATATCAGAAATTATTTAAGAATTATAAACCATCATCTATCAATCTCTGAGTGCATACTGATAGGCATGGAAAGTAAATGTAATGACTAGGTAGAGCTATATGGCAGCCTGTGCATCAAATAATAAAGGTAGTAGTTTATTTGCATTTCTATAATATACTTCTGCTGAAGATCTAAAAGCTGAAAAAATCTCTGTTAATTTCAGCAGAACAATACGAAACACTTACAACATAGAGCAGTGAACTTTCCTATCATGCTGAAAAAAAAATGTATATATATTTGTATGAGCAGCAGGAGACGTATCACCCTGAGATAGTCCACTGGGTCAATCACACTTCAGGAGGGATCTCTTACATAGTAGGACTATTTGTAAATTATTTTATTGGACAGTAGTTCTGGAGCTGATTACTGTAGGTTCTGTATTTACAAATGTGAACTTGTCTTGCAAGACTTCTGTAGATGAGCAACAGCAGAAATGACAGGAAACAATATTTAAGCAGTTGCTATGTTCTTCCTCTTGTCCCTTGCAAAAGCATGTAAGAGTATACCAGAATCTCTAGATGGCAAAAAAAAGAAGGAAAAAAAAAGAAAGAAATAATACCCCAAAATACGAGATTCTGATAAGAAAACACAATTGTTGTTACTCTTGCTATCTCTGTCAACCATCTTGATAAAATCAAAAGCAACAAATCTACTTGTTTTCAAACTCTGAATAAAATTGGAAAGTCAACTTTCAAATTTCAGAAAAATAGTTTTATTTGTTTTTGTTTTTTGGGAGAAGGGAAGCGGAAGAAGAATGTAAGAGTCACATGCAAGTGAGCGGAACCTATAACCTGCTCAGTAATAGGAAAGATGTCACAAGGAACAGTATGAGACAGCTCATTTTTCCAGATATCAAATGCAAAATGAAAGCTGATCTTGGACCCAGGTTCTTTTTGGAACAATAGAAAAAAAGGCAACAGATACAAACGGAAGCACAGGAAATTCTGTAAATCTCTCTGAGCTGTAAGAACTTTTTCCTTTCCTTTGAAAGAGGAAGGATCTATTGGTGGGGCTGTTTTGCTAAATTATACCCTACTCCACTATCACTTTCTTAGTTTTTCTTATGCTATAACAAAGAGGGTTTATTGGCGTAACATGACAGATTTTAGATGACAGGAAATGATGTATAAGCAATGATTATGCAAATTACTTATATTCTGAATGTGATCTTAAATACTTATTATATTTTCATAAAGAGTCTTTCTACGTTTGCTAGGTGATGAAAGGCCACTAAAATGTCACCAGCCCAAGAAGACTTATGCAAAACCCTTTGCTGGCTTTCCTTTGCTAGGAGAGTGGAAGAGGGTGTGTGAAAGGAAAGAAATGAGACAGAGTTGTTCCAGGTGCGGAGAAAGAAGCTGCCTTTGGAGGCTGGAAAGAACTGACGTATCAGAACATGTCAGGCAGACTGACAAAATACATTCATGTTGGGAAATTTATAGTTCCAGAAACCATTTTCTACGGGTGTTTAGTGTTATGAGAGATTGTGGATGTAATCCTGGGTTGCTGAGGTTCATAGCAATCTTTCTGCTTGCTGATGTGTAATCCAGGATTTCCATACAACTATGTAATGGAAGAAGGTGTTAGAAATTTGATTTCTTTTGTCATACATCTCAGAAGAAACCAGTGACATAGGTATCAGAAAAGCAGCTGCCTCCATGGGAAGAAGAGGATTTTAAATTTAGGCATTTATTAGCTGGCAGAAGGAGAAAGAAACAAAGGAAAAATACAGCACTCTTCATCCCTACCTTCATTGTGCAACTAAGTTCTCCAGAAGGGTGACCTGGAGAAGAAAGTAGAAAACATAGTCTTGGCTCTGTTGCAAATGCAGACTCTAATGAATATCTCACTCTTCAAAGGCAGCCTTCTGTCTCCAAGGATTTTTTTTAAAGTTTCTATATTAGGTTAAAGGAACATAAAAGTCAGCTTACAAGTTTCTGCTACATCTAGAAGCAAACATCTTAGCTTAACAAGAGGGTAAACATGCACACTTTAAAACATTTGTACCAACAAGGGATTCCAAATCTTGTTTTAACATTTCAGGCCTTTTCCTAATCTGTATATCTGTAGTGTGACATCTTTGCAATGCAAACCATCTGTCACTTGCTATATGTGATTAGTGTTTTAGGCTGTTTTCAGTGTCAGATTGAGCATATACTGGCTCACAGAAAAGGCCATTTAAACTTCTCCATATAGGCAATGATACAGAGTACTCATTGGGAGAAAAGTATTGAGAGACAGAGAAAAAAATCAGTATTGTCTGACAAGTGGTCTTTCAAAATCAGTGTTTTTGCTGCCGTGAAGAACTTTCCGACATCGTCATACATTCTTTTCTTCCTGATTCTTGGTTTTTCTTTGCTGATTTTTACTCTTCTTCACAGCTCCTTCTTTTCCCAGACCATTCATAGAACAACCTAAGTGTTTGCTTGATATGATTGGTCACATGTGCTCCTGACCTTATAAGGTTGTATTCCCTGTACTTGTTCAGAACTTCCAAGTAATTCAGTTTGAAAATAAAGCTCCTAGTTCAGAGGAACACTCAGTTGTTACTCTGTTGACCTTAATGGGATTTAAGACGCATAAAATTAAGTATACTCTTTATATATTCTTGAGTGGAGAAAGCAAGGTAGAAACAGAAGAAAACTTCAAAATTCCATAAACAGTTGAACAACTGCTTTCCAAGAAGCAAGGAATGGACATTTAGTCCTTTGCCAAGCTTTTGTGCACTTGCTAGGAATGAAGATGTTGGCAAAGGATGGTAGAATACTATGAAGTACTTGACAAATTCATTTCGAGAGACAATAATAGCTACAGTAAGTGTACGATGGTATATTGCTCAGACATGATTACTGAACTACCAGGTATTCATTTGGCTATAGGCAAACACAGATCAATGGCAACTGACAGAAAAGGAGTAGGGGTAATAATTTTTTTTTTTTTCTCACTGGTTCTAAAATAAATCTCTTTAAATTTGTGACACAGTCGGTCATGTGCATCATATTATGGCAGGTTACATCACATGATTTTATGTAACCTGCTGGTAACGTCACTTTGCATTATACATTTAAAGAAATATCACTTCTTTTCACATAGGGTGGAAGACAGTAATCAACTGACAAGAATTCTCCCGCTACCCATGAGAAGAAGCGAAATATCAGATCTAATACTTTCCACCTCCAACAAATAATTTTCTGTAAACGTTTGTGCTTGACAGAATGCTAGCAGACAGAGGGTATTTCACAGCTGGTGACTCTCTTATTGTTTAACTGTGATGTCTGCATCTTATCACTGTGCAAATTATTTAGCAACTGCCATATTATTTATAGGTATGAATTGCACAAATTAATCTCATAAATAATTCATTATTTTTTTTTACTGTGAATTAACATTCTGCCACAGTTTAAAATCTATTTCTGTAAAAGAATATCAAATGCTATGGGTGTGTTGTGCTTGATTTTTTCAAGCCAGTGGATTTTAAAAACATAGATTTTTGTGAAAACCATTAGAAGTTGTTATTTTTTTCTTTAACTTTACACACTTGACAGAAGCTTTCAGGTGGTGAGAAATACCACTGTGGGTCTTCAGTGAGAATTATGTCACATTCAGGCATTTACAGGAAGAGGAAAAACACCGGATCTCATCCTAACAGCAACAGTTTGTCACTATGTGACACCAGTTTGTAAACAAAATCTAACTTACATGAATAATGATCAATTTTATAACTTAAAACAGGAAAAAATAACATTCTTTTTCTTTCTACAGTAAGACATAAGAATGTCATTGTGGACCTAACAGAAAGACAGTCACAAGTTTGTTTGCTAGTAGACTCCTAGGGAGCTGAACACAAAAATCCAATAAATAATTAGCTCTCCTGTGACAGGCTTCTGAATTACTGTGATACATTAATTGGACAAAATTAGCATGAATTAAGGCAAATAAGTATAACATGTAATTTATTACTTACTAAGCATGGTGCTGCAGTGGAAGCCTCAGATTTCCCTTAAGATTGCTTTAACAGCTATAATGCATTCCTTAATTTACTCTGTGGAAAATCAATTTTTTCAGAGTTCATTAAGCACCAATATGTTACAATGCAACTCCCTAGAGCACAGAACCACAATACGTTATGCAAATTCATACCAGCATGTTACCAATATGTAAATAGCAGTAATACTATTGTCAGCTTCCTATTGATAGCCACGCCAAAAAAGATAATGCTTAAAACTTCTTTAACTCTTCAGATTTGTTTATGATATTAATCCTTTTAAATGTCATTTCGTAGGAGAGTTGAGAGGGTTTTTTTTAAAAGTCTTTTTTTTTTTTTTCTTTTGCAGTTCAGTAATGAGAGGGTACTGAAGTGTCTATTTGCAAAGAAGGGGCATATAAAGCCTTCCTACATGTTTGGAAGTGTCATCCTTTTTTACTCTGAAAGCTGAATTTCTCCTGTAGATCTGCGGCTGGACATTGCTGTCTTTTACTTATGGGTATACCATATAATAAATGAAAAAGAAGGCATTTCTAACCTGCAAGTTCTACACATAAAGTTGTTTAAGCCTTTTCCTTCCCTTTTTAGCACACATAATAAATATTAAAATTAAATGGTACGTTAACTCCAGCCAATCAGATATAAGCCAGAAGAACTAACATTAAGAGAATGATGTCTCAGACTGTTCAGTATTCACCTAATCATACGCCAGACTCCAAAGCTATCACAATAACTGCCTACAGAGCTCTGTGGAGAGACAGATGTCACCAGGGGAAGGATGATTTCCACATCTTGGCACTCTGTGATTGTCAAACTGAGGGAGGGAGAAGGAAGGCTCTGCTAGTGAAGAAGCATCCTTTGTGGAATGAGGAGGAACCTCATCTCTCTCCCATCATTCCCTCTTTGCACAGATTTGTTTTGAATGAACACTTTTCTAGCTAAATCACACACTGAAAATCAAAGAATGACACTGCCCTAAACTGTTAAGTATCTGCACTTAAGTTCCTATTTGGACCTGACCTGTAAATGCTGTTAAAGTCAGTAGGTCAGAGGAGTTGGCTTCAAGATTTTGGGCCTGTAAAAGTAGGGATTTTTGTTGTCAGGTTGTTTGTTTGTTGTTGTTTTTTTTTTTAATGGACTTAGTTCACTCCAAAAGTAATGTCTCGTATTTATTTCCACGGAAACTGCAACAAAGAGAACCAAAAAAAAATATTTCATAGAGCAAATTCTCAACTACAGAACACCATTTTTCAACCCAATCACCACCATTAGCTGATTTTCTTAGATGAGCTGATTGAGACGCTCTTCATTTCACGGTGTGACAGCTGTGCATTGCCATCAGGAATGTGGCTTTTCTTTCACATGTCTGAAATACACCAACCTCACTGTACTCACATCCACTGGTTGGTCTCTATAGACATTCAGCAAGTGCTGATGAATGTCAGTGAGTGCCATTTTTCCACAGGAAGGAAGTGGATGTCACACTTCTACTTTACACGCACTTCCATGTCAGACACCATTTTGTCTGCTGCCATCTGTCACACAACAAAATGTAATGGAATACTGGTGGAAAGTTTCAATCTCTACTGCCATACTACCAACATCCACCTCTGACACTATGGGATGAAATAATAAAATAGGAAGCATTTCAAAGGCACCCTTGTATATACAACTTGGATTTATTGTTGCTTTGACTTATAGCTACAGTGATACAGGCTGAAAAGCAAAGCCCTCAGTCATTACATTTTCAGCCTCAGTTGAAACAGAAACTGGGTACTTAAGTGCTGAAGATTTAGACCAAAAGTGAACACTTGTTTGAAGATTTTTTTTTTATATTTAAGTTTCATGAAATGTAAAAATTGATTTTGTTACGGTATCCTTGCTTATGAAAACTGCAAAGTCCATGTAAAGTGAGACTTAGCTGTCATTTTGTTTACTAATGTATTTATATGTTTATTACTATAAATAAAGGAAATATTGTTTTAAAGATAAATAATATTGTGCAATAAATTAATGCTCAGTGGTAACATCTATTCAAGTCTTTCCTCAGTCCACCAACTCCCAGCTGGCAATTATGGCACTCCACATGTTAAAACTATAATGGTGACTGATGCTCTGTAAGCTCCTGACTGCTGAAGAGACTGTCAAAGTCTTCAGAAGACAGCTAAGGACAAACCAGTAAAAGCTGTCAGTTCATACAGAGGGTATGATACACTGGAATGATATTTTCAATAAGTACATATTCAAAACTGAGAGTATGTTAGAGATGATCCCAGTCTGCAAATTCAGGTTCGCTGCAGACTGAAATCTCACCCCTCAACTTCAACATACTGTAGTGGCTGTGTTTAATGCTATTGTTGTGTCCTAGTGGAGACTTCATCCCCCTGGAATTGAATCATGTGGTTGCAGACTCTGATTATTAAAGGATAAAAGGGATATGGAATCAGTTGAAAATATTGACCTTCTTTTTGTGTGTGTGAATGGCAGCCTTAAGTACTTCCAGGGAGCAATATCTGGCTCCATCTATTCAGGGGATGTATACAACAGACATTTTGAATCTGTATTTTCAGATTCCCTGTGAACATTTGCAATCATAGCATATATCTTCCAGATAAAATAATACTTTTCAAATACCAATGTACCAAAGTGAGTGAGTATTTTATTTAAATCAGATTAGTGGATTTGTGTTTTCTACAGGCCATTAAATAGAATGCTTAAAATCAGTCCCCCAGAGACCCTTAGTGAATCTGCAATAGGAATAAAAGGTGAAAAGACTGTGCCAACTGTATTATCCTTATTGCCCATGTAAACTGAGCAGCACAGAACACACGCAGGAATTTTGTGGTCCGTATATTCCAGATGTCAAATTCACTTTCTTTTCACCCCAGGTAGTGTCCAGTATTGTTAAGAGTGAAAAAAGAAACTTGTTCTTAATCTGTGTTTAAAAGAGAATACAAGAAGAAGATAGATTTTTGCTAACCTGCAAAAAAAATTGTACTTCTTTATTTCTTTGAAAAAGGAACTGCTAAAAGCACCAGGCTAATCTGTAACAGCCACTGTAAGAGCAGCAACTGCAGTGTTTGCTGGCTCTGAGTCAGGCCAACTTACAATGACAGAAGTGAGAGAGTCTGAAGCTTTGAGGGCTTCCTTTACCTTGCTACTGTTCTCCACCACTTGTTTAAAGTCTCCCTGAGGCCTACCCTGATTCACTACTGCGTGTTACAGAGTGGAGTGGTAATGTTTGTGACATCTTCTGATTGCTTTTGGAAGTTCGTTGTCGTAACACATTGCATAGGGGCAGCACTGGTTCAAAAATAATGCATGTCAAGAATTATTACTGCTGCACTGACTGTGAATCCATGTGAAGTCTTCTGCATTTTACTTACAATACCACTGCTGGTGCTGGAAATCTTTCTGTCAAAATAATCTCTCAGACATCATAGTGTTTCCCACCCTATTCGTTCTCCTTGGTTTCTTCTCTGTTCTTGTATACCATTCAGACTGAAAGCATTTTTGTTGCTTTCCAATTGTTTATCACTTAATGATAATAATGAAATGGTGTAGAGATAGCATAGGGCAGTTTAATGTAATTTGACACAATTTAAAACTTTTTAGTTACAGAGTACTCTGAATTTACAAGGCAATTAAATTCATTTTATTATTAAATTTGTCCAAAACACTGGGTATTAACATGTCAAATGTCAGTTTCTATCATAATTTCTGACTCAAAATATCAAGAAATATGTTAATATGTCTAATTTTCTAATTATTTTGGTGAATATGTAAAACCGAGACCTACAAACATGTGGAGTGGATTCTACCCCTCTATAAACCTCTAAGTTGGACTGTAGCTTCTGTGCTTTTTTGACTTCAAGTTTTTGTCCTTCTGACTGCACAGTGGATCAAATTGGAGTTAAAGGTTAGAGAGGAACGTTTTACTCTCATCTTTCTTACTCTTACAGTTATCTCTCACAGTTTGATGATGCGGAACTCTTCTCGATTATGTCAGTTTTGGGCCAAAATCTCCATAAGAAAAAGTTTTTCAGCGAAAAACTGAAAGACAGGTCTCTACAGGTGCTCTTGTCATTAGGACATTTTGTAAAAGACCCATGCTTCAGGTCTTCATACTTCAGTTATGCATCGGGCCTCAGAAGAATCTTCTGGGGCTGTAACCTGAATGGAAAACATTACCTGAGCTTTTCAGAGGGACCAAAGTTCAAATCCAGCTCTGTTCCATGCCAGCTATAGGCAGCCTTGGGCCTTTTTGACCTATCTTCAAAGTAGCTTCATTCTGTTTGTTTACTGAATAAAGGACATTGGTGCCAAAGTAATATACTCTGGATCTGCCACTTGAGATCAGGTGTCTCCTTTTTGTAGCTGTTTAAGTAACCTGTGCATTCTTAATCTTCCGTCACTGCCATCTGGCTGAAAAGAAGTCCTATTGGTTTGATGGTATCTGTTTCAAGAAGCTACCTAAATACCAAAATACTCACTTTTCATATAATTCTCATCTGTTACTTCCCTTGTTAAACTTAGATCTTTAACAACAGGCTACAGTGACAAGAAATTTGTCAGAGCTGTGCCAAGAATTCATTCAGTGTATGGCTTCATGTGAAAATCAAAAGAGGAGTGTGGGGTGATACACCCCTATTGTCTGTAGAAGGTCTGATTCTTTACTCCCTGTTGGAATTACAGTTCATTATTTTCCTTCTTTCTTTTAGCATCGAGAGAATAGTGACACATACCTGAATTTGTCCTTTAAATTTCAACTACATTATCTCTAAGTGTAACCGTTCCTTTCTGATCTTTGTTGTTACTAAAATTGTTGCAATATTTCTGACCATATGTGTGTCCTAAGTTCCTTGATTGACCTGTATCTCTAAAAATGGTTTACTAATATGTTTGTGTTGAGATAAATGTCACCTCCGTTCTCAACAAAGTCAAAACCAGTGAGAGATAAGGCAAGCAATTCAAATGCTACTGAACAGTGGGTGAAGTTGGCTACCCGCAGGTATGACAAGGTAATTATGTCTGCCCACAATCTGTCCACAGCTGGAAATTGAGTTAATTTTATTTACTCTTCCAAAGAGAAATTGAAACCCCAAGAACAGAAGAATATCATAAAATTCTCCAAATAATTAAAGATCCTTCTTCAGAGTCCTCTGCCTTTATTATGCAGGTAGGCTGTTCTGCATCTAATGCATTAGATCATGGCCACTTAAATTGGTGAGAGAAATAACCCTTGACCAAAAGCATAAGCACAGTGACCCTCACTTCTCTGTGAAACTGTGAAACCATGAAACCTGTCTTTCTCTTTAAGAACTCCTCCTAAAGAGATTTTGGTAGAGTTAATAAGTGGGATAAAAAGATTAAAAGAATTATATGTTGGTGGTAATGTTTAAGGGAGAGTTTGCCTGACACCTTTGGAGAGAGATTTTTCTGACTCTTTGTAAATGTTTCAGGGGCTTTACTGTCAGTGTCATTTTATATGTTCTATGGTATTGTGTCTGGCTTTACAGAGTTGTGAGTCTTCAGTGGGTCTGGTGTACCATCTATGCCCTAAGCATACAACTCTCATATTCTAAAGCATTGTTGGTATTTGAGGTATTGAAGTTGCCTCTAGAATTTTGTTTTAGTTATTTATGTTTAACTTTACATTCTGAAAAAGACAGATTACACAACTTAAGCAAAATGAAAGGATCTTCCCTATATTACTTAGTAATTGTAGTACATAGACTTGACGTTAGAATATCTTCTAAAGAATCTTTGGCTCCATTCTCCAATATTTTCATGTTTTCTATAGGCCTAAATAATTTTGCTTCTATTCATTTACTGTCTTAACATATATTTGGTCATCTTTCTTGTTCTACTGATTTATTTAGCCTTCATACCACATTTGACTACTGCGATGAAACACTTTTGACTTGACAAAACAATGCCATCTCTCTGATTAGACACCTAAGAAATCTCAATATGAAGAGGCCAGTGGAATTTGTTTCTTCACAACTCTAACATGTGGACTTTGTCTGTTTTTATCTCAGCAATAATTGCTACATTTTTGATTTACAGATAAACTCCAATTTTATGGAAAGAAACAAAACATAAAACTGCAGAACTGGATCCAAACATGTTTTAAGTCATGTATCTGTATTAATAGTATTGTTAAACATTTTCTTAAACATTTTTTTACCATTGCAAAGACTTTGTTTTTGAACAAGTTTCACTCTGTCACTTATTCTTTTATCAATCTCTTTTAGGTACATGTCCTTGTTTGTAACCAATGTTTCCCTTTGCCTGCTTTCCCATTCCTGTAGGCAGATGGTGGTAAGCTCTAAGGAGGTAACAGAAATGGCTATCTGCTCAATGCTATCAGTTCATATCACTTTATCTTTCAAATCCTGTTCCCCTATCTAACCATCATGTTAGTGTCTTTCTGACAGCTACTTTTGCTTTTATACTCTTTCTCTCAGTTTAGAAATACTTCGGAACAAAGATTTGGAGTTCTGGTGTTCTGTGCACCACATCTCCTTTTTTATGGTACCACTCCAATGTAGATAAGATATTTAAGCTCACCAATAAGGTTTAAATGTTCTGTATATTAGTTGCTTTCATAATCTTTATTTTATTATTTTTTTTAATATGGGACATTTCTGTTCCAATAGATTATCATTGTAGAAATCAATGTGTCATAAAATTATATTTGCCTTCTCTGTGTGTTCTCTGAATCAAACGCCTCCTTTCTTGTGTTTTTTTTTCCTCCAGAATGAAATCTGTGTGAATCCCACATTAACATCCTTTTTGAAGGATTATTAACCAGAGATGGTTAATAATCTAGTTAAGTTTTGTGTATTTGCTTCCACACATTCTGTATGTTGATGGGAACCTCAATATAAATCATGCTGTTTGGTTTTCACTTCCAGAAAGGAGCACATCAAGACAGACACAGATCAATAATGCCTTCTACTTCCAGTCTGTGAATGGTTTTGTGGGTTTCAGTTCAACAGCCTTGAGAAAATGCCAACAAAAATCCAGATAGTGATCCTGTAAGCGGCAAATGCAGAATCAAACAGCCAGGCACACTACCTGAAGTGTCACTTGAAGTGCAAGTTGTTGGTTCTTAGTAAAAGAAACATGATGCATGGATCCTTAAGAGCTTTTGTTTATTTTCTCATTCCTTGCCTTTTACTTTGACTCATTCACATGGTGCTATTCTCCCTTTTTACACTGTAGCTGTGATACTGAATGCTTCCAGTCCCAGCTAGTTGTCACAGAATGCAAAAAATTAAATGAAAAAAAAATTCAATTAAATTCTAAGCTGGTTGATCCCAGAAGTGGGTAATATTTAGGTGAAAGTGAGTAGAGGCAATTAGTGCCTACCTCCAATACCCTGAGGCAGGAACTCAAATATCTCACCTGTGGAGGAGGGGGTCACGGCTTTTTCATCCATTCTTTTCTTTTCCTTTTAATTCCCTAACTCCCATAATCTGGCAAAGTATTATGCAGCACAGACCAGGAAGGTGGGCAGCAGTAAATGCTGCTTTATGGATCAAGCGGTAGGAAGTGCTATACTCTTCCCCCCAGAGACTGAAAGCTTTACATCAATCAGCATACTGACAATGACTGCTTTTGAACTTACCTGTAGTATAGCGGTGTGGCAAATCATTATCTAGCATTCAATTTTTTAAAGAACATATATATAATTTGAACACTGAAGCACCATACGGCCATTTTGTCTGACTATGAGCACGTTTTTGATTGATCACCCCTCCGTGTTCTATGGGGAGGAGACAAGGATATATTCTATGACTTATTAGCATAGTGTCCAAATAATCTCACATACTACAATGAAGTGTGTGAAATTCTGTGCTAACACCTGCGGAAATTTATATGCAACATAGGAGATTCATGTTCTCCTTAAGCAAAAAATAGTGAAGTTGGGTACTTTGGAGCAAACAAACTAAGCAGGTGGCAAACAAAAAACAAATTTCATGATACAAATTCAGATACATTTGTTGTGGACGTTGAAATGACATTCGGCCTGTTTTTAACTCATCTGGGAAATGATGTAAGTGAACAGAAATGAATTGATTAATCAGGATCTTCCATACCAGGGATTTAACTGTAGATCCAACAATGTTTTCCACCTGTGTCTGAATTCATTTCACTGTAGGATGAAGACTGCCATAAATAAGATCAATGACAGAGAGAGTTTTGCTTAGCTTAAGTTTCTTAATGTGACATTACTACATGGACTGAAAACAATGGCAAGAATCCAAAAGCAATTAGTTCCATGCTGTTCTTGTTGGGGAAAATCTAGCTTGAAACTTCATAGCAAGTGAGCAGTTTCATGATCTTTGAAAGATGGATTATTTCACATCAACTATTTGAAGTCATCTTCCTCTTGCAATTCACCTAGATCTGCACTCTGGAAAATGGGAATGATGGTGGCAGTTTTCCTTAGCCCTCCTCTTGATTCCAGACAGAAAAAGAGGCTCCTAATTGCATCCTCCTTTTAGAGATAGCAATTACCTTTTCTCTTCTATTTAATTCTGAAAATATATTTTTATTAGTTGTTGAATTTGTCTATATTTCTCTTCTTAAAGTAGTACTTAGTTCCTGCTAAGTGTGACTCTTTTCACGGGCTTATTTATGGAATTACATTTTAAGAGAGAAGAAATGTTTGGATGTAGAAAATAAAAGATGCCCTGGTAGCACATTTTCTTTGTGCATTTATCTTATTTGTGTGATTAGTGTTAATGGATTTTTCAAAGCATCTGTGTCCCTAGTCCAGGATTATGCCTTCCTTTTAGTATTTTGTGTATGTCTGTTGGAAAATTGTCATTGAAATGAACCATTGTTTCAGAGACAAATCTTCTAGTGACCTACAGTGTTCTTTAGACTTCACCAAGGCAACAGTTCAGATCTGATAATTTCCCCAACTCCTGGTTTTGTTAAAAACAGGAAGTTCGAGAGAAAGAAAATTAAGGAAAGAAAGAGTGAAATATTATAGGGCAGTAAGGTATGACCTATTCATATCTTAGAAGATCCTTTCTTTAAGTTTTTGCATTGCACAATTTAATACAATAATTATGACAGCTTAGTATTTCCCAAGATTAGACAAGACTCCTCAAGAAAAAAGTTCCACACAGTTCTACAAACATCCTCAAAAATTTGCATCTTAGTGACCATCATTTTGACTGAGGGGACCTAGAGGTGACTTCCTTTGCAGCTATCTGTCAAGATTATTCCATATTTCAGCCAGAAGCGATCATCTCAGATAGACAATAGACATTGCCTATTTGAAGATTTGTTCTATTATTTTCTTTGAAATCAGCTGTAGCATCCCATGCCTAAGGAATACAAGATTTTGCATTCCAAAGGTCTGTGAACATTAGTGTTTTAACCATCTTTATCACAATAAATCAAACACCTAACTAAATGCAAAAGTGCTTGAAAATGTCGGACATGCTTTATGCATATGATAAGAGGCTGTTATTTGACATGTAGAAGTGAGGTCTTACCTCTTTCTGTTCTCACATTTAGGCTTTTTCCCCCTAAAGCCAGCTGAATATGCACACAGATGACATTAGCATGTATTCTCATCTATCTTTACATAGCATAACAATGATAGTAGTTTTATTTAGCCCTTTTCACTTTGTGTATATTGATGCTGAGAAACTAAAATAACAAACATTTGTTAATAAATGCCTACCTGTACAACGATAAACATGACTCCTCTTGCCCCATTTTGCCAGACAGAAATAATAGCAACTTTTTACAAGGCATATGTGTTCTGTCTGTATTGCTCTGTGCCTTAATATTGTTTGGCTTCATTTGAATTCATGAGCACAGAAGCTACGGGAAAGAGAAGAAAGACTACTCTGCCACTGGCCTTTTTTATTCAGTGTTGGTAGCAGGACATCTAATTGTTTCTTGAATGACCTCCAAGGTCTTTGTGGAATGAGATTGTTGTCTTCTGTGTAGAGAAGTGCATCCACGTTCTATCCAGTCATTGTAACTTAATTATAGGATGCATGTAATAATTTGGAGACAGTCTGTGAATTTGCCTCTCATGCAAGTCATCATGAGACTCTGGGAAATAGATGCACATGTTCATTTATTGTAAAATACTCAGATTAATTATTTCACCTGATATCTGCACTTGTAAGTTGCCAGCTGCAGCTGAGGATGACAGAGAATGAGCCGCTGATGACATATATTAGGTACATTGTCTAACACTCTCCTCAAGACACTCAGATGCTAGGTGAATGGAAATCACGTAGAACAATTGGATTTGAAGTCTGTCTTATGCTTGCCAGTTATTCCATTTATCTGTGATACATCAAATCATTTTTTAAAGGTGCTTTTGTCACAAGTGACAACATACACTACGCAATTGCTCCTCCCTGTAATAACAATTTAGAGAGATGCAAGAGATGTGTTTGTGTCTTTGCTAAGGCTACACCTAATTTCAGAAGTATGTATTTCATTACTTAATATTTCCTATAAAGAGTATGATTTTTTCCACATTTAAATGAGATATTAGTACTGTAATCTTGCTTCACCAGAACCAATTAGAAATGTGTCACTGCTTACAACAGGTTCAGTTTTGCCTTCACGCAGAAGAGCTACTCATCTTACACAGAAGTATTGAGTCTGCTCAAAAGTCTTCTACTTTGCAATGCTTGAACGTACTTGGAAATAGGCTTCTTCTAAGTTCTTGCTATTTGTTTTATCTGTGGGTTGTGTAAGAGTTGTACATGGTTTATATATTATTTAGTCCGTAAAGAATATTAAATTTAATTATCTCTTTAGTGCCTCTTACAATGCAATTTGATTACTTTCTGAAACTCGAAGTAATATTTAATAACTGTTAGTTTTCTTTTAGAGAATTCCTACCTAGGAAACAGGAGTTCTTACAGCCACATGGATAATTAACTTGAAGCTTGTCTGTCTCTTGGGGAACATCAGATATGTAAATGAAGAACTTAAGTCTGAACAAGACATGCCAGGGAATCACTGAAAGTTTTTTACACTGAAGTACTGGTATTAAAATCCTTAATGTTATAATATATTATTATAAATCAGTGCATTGCTCTTTAGATCAAATACGTAGAGATTTTTTTTTTCCCCCACTTACTATGTAAAATCATAGAAATATCTAGCTTTCAGTTTTTGAAGAGATACAGCTGAAATTTTGGAAAATTCTGTAGAAAGTGAGAACGGTTGCGCAAAAAAAATATAGGTCATAATATTTTCCCAGTAAAAATTTTGAAGAATAGAGGTATACATCAAGAATCTTCCCTCTATCTTCACAGCTCTGGAATGGAAGATAATTATACTTCAGGCTATCAAGTATCAGATGTCTCATGCCATACTGAAAACTAACCCTGGTAAGTAAACTTTTCACACCATTGCATTGCTGAGAATAATATTAAGAACCAATGTTCATGAAAAAGTTGTTTGATATTCTTAAAAAAATGGTTATTTATTATCAAACCAATTTAACAGCCACCCAATCCAACCCAAAAGACCTTCTTTGATTTGCCTTCTGGCAAAATCAACCTTCCACATAACTAGAGTTCTAACAATATCAGCAAGGTAGATAAAATAAGTCAGCAGTAAGTGGACATGAAGATCAGCTCTTTCTCCTTATTTGGACTAAGGGTAATGGAGGCATGGAGAATGTCTATAAGAGTAGAAAGCATCTACTTGAAATGAATTGACTGTAATGTCTCTTGTACATGAAATTCACATAATGCACTTATACCAGATTTTAGATAGATTCCCACATAATAATATATTTTTTACTTTTTGTAACTTGGTTGAGCAATGAACTTATGGTGCAAGTGTGTATTTCAAGCATACCAATGGTACTATTTCTTTTGTGATGTTATCCATGTGCTTAAAATGATAGGCTTCAGTTCTTCATTTAACTAAGACCAGCATAAGAAAAAGTCAAATGTTCTACTATCTAGATCAACACTCTCACCTTCTGATTCACCACCACAATTTAAATCAGCCAGCAGTGATTGTAAGATTCAGCAATAGATGAAATTTACAAATGTTTCCCATTTTTCATGTATTGTGGCTCAGTTTTATCTTCCTTTTTTCATATCAGCTTCAAAGCATATTCAAAATAAAGTGACTGTGGCTACTTTCTGTAGACTTTATGGTTCAGCCAACTTTACTAAAAATGCAAGTTTAAATTTGCCTAATAGTGAAACTCTTGCTTAACATGTCCTATATTTTGTGTATTTAACAAATTTCTTTTCTCTTTTTTAAAATTATTATTATAATGTTATTTCAACTAACGATACAGGATACAGTCTCTTATTATTTTTTTTATGTAGTAGATACCTGTTCACCCTAGAAAATGTCCACAGTCAACTGCATTTCATTTCAATGGTAGGACTGAACATGGCAATCAATATGTTTAACCTTAATTTGAACTAAGATTTTGATGATATTTGTAAATAATTGCTTACTACCTATTTGAAGTGTCAGTTTGTGATTAAATCTCTAATAGTCTTACTCTAGAAATATTTTGGAACCATAGGATCCAGTTATGCAAATTATTTTTTTTGAACCATTGAACGGGATGATATGACAGCGGCTCATATATTGTTTGCAGAGCTGATAATTTTTAAGAATGTTTTTTGTAAAATGCAAATAAATTACAAGATGTGAGAATTCAAGAATATAGATTTATTTGCTGTGCTATAATGCACATGCTAAAATTAGATTTATATGTGATTCAAATGCAAGAGGGTCATGATTTATATTTTTCATTTAATCTTGTATTCAATTAATTTACATCAGTTTTCTCCAAATAAAAAAAAAATAAAAACAAATAAAATATAAATAATTTCATGCCCTCAATTTATTTTACATTTTTTAAATTACCAAAGGAAGATATTTAAAATGTAAAATTATAAAAATAACTGTATGAAGATTAATCTAAGAAAAATGAAAGCTTGTTTTTTAATTTTTTTTCTAAATCCTTTTTGGTGAGAACACACTACCTTTGATTTAATTTTTTCTGACACTACGCCCACTGCACAGTAGAAAAAAAAAAATGTAATCGTAGTTTTGTCCTTTACAGCACAGGACAAATAAATGTCAAAATCAAATGGTCGTGTTCCCCAAGGGAAAATATACTTCAGTTATGAAATATTCCTCCCCATCTCCCATTGCTATTCCTGTGAACACCTAGGTGAAGCTGCCTCAGGACCTAATCAGATGCTCTCATTTGCATATAATAAAAATATTGTGCAATGAGATTTTAGCCCATTCTGGTGAAAAGTGCATAATATGTGTTCAAAACATTCTGGTATCGAACTGGTGCAGGTCTGGCTCTGGATGGACAGTTTGAACGGCACAGTTTGAAAAGACTTGGTGTGAAATGAACTTTTGTTTATATTGGTGGTGGTTTACTAGCTTAATACTGCATTTAATGTGATGTAAGGTGGAGTGGTGTTGTTTCCTGATATGGTTCTTGAAAATGCAGTGATACTGATAAACTGTCAGACTGTCTCAAGAATGATAATAATAACAAAATATGCAAAAGAATCATTAAGAAAGCTTGACAAGATGGTTTCAGGGAAAAGACTCTCCTTGGGCATTATTAGCACTCTTAATTGCGTTATTACTCAGAGTAAGTGAAACTCATCACTGTTGGTTTATAAATACCTTGTGCTCCTCTGTGATATAAAATCCTCAACAGTTTCAGATTGTGAATAGGCCTCTACCACATTCATATTCAAGAGAGTTCAAAACATCTGGACTTGAATGAAATATTTTTAGGTTATCTTGAAATTAGTGGTGTGATGTACAACCTTTTTGAATCTTGGTTCATGCTTGCTCTTTTGAGGCGATATGAAGGATATGATAAAGCTTGTGATTCAAGTAAATAGACAGGCAGACACTGACAGATGTTTTCATGCTGTCATAACAATGTTTAGATATTGTGCTAGAAGATCGGAAGCTGGCTGAGAGGGAAAAGAAAATATTTTGAAGTGCTAGAACTCCTGCTTTTTTTTTTTTTTTTAATTAGTACATTCCTTACTTTCAAACAGTTGTGTTTTGCACTGCAATTTTGTTTTTGAATGTAAAAGTAGATAGAATTTGAAATAATTTTTAGATCTTTTCAAAATATTACAACATGCTCTTCCTAATGATAATCATGAGAGGAAGTTAAAGTTCTTTCACCTCAGTTTTGTATTTGTTTTCTTGTATGAAATACCATCATTTTCTTGGCACGTGAAATCTGCTTTCTGGCCAACTCTTAACTATGAAATGGAGTTATACTCCCCTTAAAATTCTACTTGCTTGTGTATTCTGCCCTCTTCAATTTTGTCTGTGAATGATTTGAGTAAACCGAGGCAGAGAAAACATCCAGGAGATGTTAGTGGTGAGTAGTCTCCACATGCCCAATCAGAAGTTCTGTGGGGTGGGGACTTGGGGAGGGCAGGAAGTGAGCAGGCTGTACTGAGATGTAGAACTGAGACTGTACTCTTTCAGCCCTTTTGGGAAACTAATTGTACTCTTTCAATTTCCAGCCCAACTGCTATAATTGTAGCAGCTCTTTTGCTATCTTTGGGTAAGCAGATCATGTGTCTTTACGGAAGATGATGCTGAGGAAGTCTTCTGAGAGACAGCTAACACTGACAAACTCCTACATACCTGTCAAGCGTTTTGCATTACACTTATATACTTACCCCTCATTTACTACCCCTCTACTCCTAAATTGTTTCTATATGTAATACAGATTTAGAAACATATGGGGACTTGGATCTAATAATGTTTTACCATGCTTTCTCCTACCTACTAGGGACCACTTTCAATGCTAATTGAGCGGGAAGCTGCCTCTCCCTCCCTTGCCACTCATTATACTGGCGTGCTGCCAGGATGGTGCATCCAGCAGCAAGCGGCAAATACAGAGAAAAAGTTGTGAGAAGGGGTGGAAGGCGTCTGTATCAACAGCCCTGCTCGGTTGCCAAGAGGCCCCTGAGGAAGTGCAAAGACCAGGACAGGTGTAGTAATGTGTCAGCAGACAGTAAAGGAAGATATTGAAGCAGGGATCAAAAGCTTATAATGGTAAGCAGTAGACAGAATTAGAATAGCAATATATCATTAAAGAGGACGCTTGCTGCACTGATAGCAGATGCCCAGTGAAGCTGCAGCAAGGCAGTGAATATCTGCAGCCAGTAGCACAATCTAGTTTCACCCCACTGTGGTCTGGGCCAAGCACTTAAGCTCTTTTCTTGAATACTTCCAATACTTTCATGGCAGGGAAAAAGCAGACATGAAGAGCTGGCTAGCAGCAACCAGTACGGGAGCACTTAATGCTTACTACACCTGCCTTCCCCACCTGTCTTTTGGTACAGAAATGCTTGATGACTAGATTAAAGGTGGACCTGCACTGAGGTTCAAGAGTAAATTTCCTGCAAATCCTTCTATTGAGCTTTCCTTTACTCTGTGGTTTTCCTTGTGAATCACAGTTTCTTTTAGACAATCAGTGCTGGAACCAGTGTTCTCCCACTGCCTATGGACCTTCAGGCTCCAGGACCATATTGCAATCAGCCTGTCTGAAAAACTCAAACCATATACAATTTCATGTTGATACCTCTGTGCAATTCCTTAATACAGATAATACTTCAGTTGCCTTTAAAGTTTACTGGAAACATGTTGTCCAGTCAACTCCTCTTTTGAAATGGTATTGGATATTCCTTGGCCCAACTGGGGTCAAGTGATTTGCTTGTTTCACATCCCACTTTCTTGTGCACCCCCAGCCTTCTCTCTTGCAGATCTGCATGAGAAGGGGACAAATCCTTGGCTTAGTGTAGTAACTACTCAGCAATGATTAAAATGCCAATGTGACAAAATATTTTTTGTATCCTAAGTCCAAAACACTGTACCATACCAACTATTACAAAAAGAAGAGAGGAGAGGGGAGGGGAGGGGAGGAGGAAAAAGGAAGAAACAACCCCAAAACAACAACAAACTCCATCCAAAACCAGGACAAAACTTCTGTTTGAGGTGAGTTCTCCAAGACTTTCAGGTGATCATTTGCTGAAAATATTTGTCAGCAATAGTTAGCAAGCTTCATTTCAAAAAAACCCGATACAGATATTAAGAAAACATTCAGAAAAGAAGCTACAATTGAAAAAAGATTTTTCAGAATAATGAGATTATTTAAGCCTTTTTTAATTTCTAATTTTGAGATGTAAATTTTTGGCTACTATTTCCCCACATCATGATATTTCCTAATCCTGTCATTCTTCTAACTTTTGCTTTTATGCATAATTTATTCCTTATTTTCTCCTAATGCATTTCATAGATAGTAGTGTTGCTGCAGTATTAACTTTTCGTTGCCTGTATTTATTCTGTTTCCCATTATGACCTACGAGGGCTTAATTCCCACACTCTCTACTGCCTGTGTATTTAAATGTTCACCAAAATATCTAGTGTTAACTTTTAAAGGGACATCATTAGGTTTTAAAATCAACATCCAGTGAGCAAATGAGAGAAGTAGAGCTGACTCTTTCCTGAGCCCAGTTTTCCATCTGTTCTCAGCCTTAGGCATTGCACCAGTTTACAGTCTGCTAACAATTGCAGGTTTTCTTTACAACTGTGAAAGCTAGAAACAATATTTTTCTTTTAAAGGAAATGATTTTATATGAAAGTTTAGAATATGTGGAATCTTAGTGTAACATATGGGTTATATATGAAACAGGTCAACTTGGCCCAATGCCTTAAAGCATAACTGGGTGTTTGATATCACTGCGTAATTATATTCAGTGGTGTAAATCAGAAAATGTGCACATAGTTGAGTGAGCGTCTGAAATTGTACTAAATGAGAAAGATTAAGTTTGGTTATGTAGCTTTAAGTTCTCTGTATACGCATTAGCAAAAGGTGTGGCAGAGGTGGGCGAAAGCTTTGCTCCTGAAAAGGTGTAGTGTTACTACGTGTGCCACACAAGACAGGCAGAAGTGATGCAAAAACATTCAAGGGCTGATAAGCCACAAAAAATACTACAAGCTGGATAGCACACTGGCTTTGTCTGGGTTTCTCCAGCTTATTGTTGTCAAAAGTTCTCTGGTTTTCCTATAGTTACGCTGATAGAATTTACTCCACTGTAAATTTACTGTCATTGCTGACAAGAGAAATGCGCCAAGTATGTAAAGAAGTTAGAGTGGTTACTCAGATTGTGGTTACTCAGAGGAGAGACCATGCATTGCCACAGTTACGGATTTTTAAGTAGGTCTCAGTAGGTTCAGCAGCTGAACCATTCAGCTTTCCGTGTCTCAGCTGACACAGGGAGAAAGGGAAATGCTGCTGTGCCCCTTGTACAGTACAGACTGAAGGACTGTGAGAACAGATGTACCGCTGCCTCATTCCGGTGGGCACAGCTAAGCTGAACATGGACTACCCTGGTTACGGGTAGCAGCACAGGGAAGGAGGGCACAGGCTACTTGCTTCACTATGCACCTGGCATCTGCTAGCACTGGGCTGCTAGCTCATTGAGGGATACAAAGCCACGCACTGAACCGAGCTTACTCAAGTCCAAGTTGAATCCAATTCTACAGGGTGACTTCTCTATCCGGAAGGGTATTTATCTGCCTAATTATTTCCTTTAATTCCATTTTTAAGGAAAGGAACATTGGAGCAGCAGATTGTCAGATGTTGCAGATGGTCTTCTTCCTTTGGCCCCTGAGGACTAGTACCAGTGAAAACTTGCTGAAAACCTGTTCTTGATTAATGAGTGCTTAGCTGTGGGTGTGGTGATGCCAACTCTCAGTACTCCTGCACTGTGGGATTAATTTCAGAGTAGATCCTTGCACCTGTGTGGGCTGGCAGCCTCACATATTCCAGTGTGGGCCAGGCTGCCCCAGTGAGGGGAGGGTCAGGACTTTCCCTATGGGCTCAGTGCCGGATTCCTGCTGTGAGTCACTGCTGAGCACTGCTGTCGTGTCTGATATGCTCTGGCAACAATTATCCTTGCTTCTATCGCCTTCAATCAAAGAGGGAGATAAAATCACATCTCTCCTTTGCTTTGTAATATTTAGGAAATATTTCCACAAACTAGGTTTGTTTGTTTTTTTGTTTTTTTTTGGTAAAGCAAGTTCATATTGTCTGATGTTGTCATGAATAGGCTCGTTGCTAAAAGGTATTGCTAGAGCAGTGAGGAGCTGACACAGGCAGATTTACTGGAAGTTATACATGTAAATTCTGGGTCAGTTCTTTTCATGAACATAGACTATGTGGTCCTCTTTATCCTGGAAAATCCATTTTTTTCTGAAAGCTCCTATTGTACTAAATACAGTGGAGATTAAAAGTGCTAGCTACTTTATTCAAAACATGTCTCTCTTAAATTACAACAGGTTTCTTTGCAGCCAGACATCTGAAAGCCATGTGCTAAATAAACTGTACATTATACAGAAAAGGGTGTTAAAAATCCCCTGAAGTTGGAGAAATATGAGAGGCAGGGAGGAAAAATATGATTTTGGCAATTGTAGTCAGTACACTGAGGCTAAACTGAGCTTCGTCTCTGTGGTTCCTCTAGCAAGGAAGCCATATGTCCTGAATGTGGTTCAAGTGTACGTGAGCTGCTGAAGGAGGTTGCTGGTGATGACTGGAAATACTGCAGAACTCTGCACATGCTCCGGATAGGGAGTTAGAAACTGAGTACCATATATGCACCTATACCCTGGTACATTTTGAAATGGTTTAATTGCTAAGGCTTAGTATTTTCTCTAACTACATCACAGGAAAAAAAAAAAAAACCACACTGAAAGCAGCAAATAACAGAGTCAGCATGCCCATTCTGCTCCGCTGAATTTTTATAAATCACTCTATAGGAAGATTCACAACTATCGGGCAAATGTACTGCTGTTGGAACAGTAAACTTACATTATCAAATTTCAGCACAATACTTCTGTTAACTTGCTAGCAGTTTAATACTTATATTAATTCAATTAATATGCCTGCTGTTTGCAGCTGTATTATCTGTCCAGGAAACAGAGCTCCACCATCAGTCTGAGTGAAATGATTTTATCGCACAAAATAACGCAGTGAGACTGTACACGTGTTGAGAGGAACAGTGTGGCATGGCCACTTCTGTGCAGAGTACTCTAATTTCTAAAAATGGTCTCGGTTTTCAAGCACTTTACTTGAACAAGAAGATTTAATTTATTTGTTATTTTACGAAGCATTTTTATGTGTAGAAAAAGTGCTACTTGTTTGCACTTGCTGGTTATGTGGCATTCTTACATGATTTCATGCTTTGCTGATGGAAAATTAGACCCTTGTGTATTATAAAAGAATAGAAGATAGCTATAGAATCAGGATGCGATTGCCTCAGGACATTCTGTTGACAGCTAGAAATATATACAGACAAAGCAATGTCACTGGATGCTAATGTGAACTATACAAGTTGATGAGTACTGTAAATCCCTGTAAAAAGAGAAATCTATACTCTTTTATTTTGCAGGCATTTGCCTTTAAAATTACCACTTATAACACTTCTATAATTTTGTTATACGTAATCACTGTTAAGATTTTATAATTTTTGACATGCTAAAACACAGATATGGGTTTTTTTGTTTGTTTGTTTTTCTAATACTTGGAAAATGTGTTAATCTTTCCTTGTTTACTAAACCTTTGCTTCACATTTCCATGAAGCTGTTACTGGTTTAAGGGGAAATTGTGAGTGCATAAGAAATGCCAGACTGATCCAGTACAGCATTAGAGAAATAGGTCTTAGCTTTTGAAACTAAAGTAAAGTGGATCAAAGTTACCCTGACTTTACAGGATCTTTCATGGCCTCTTTGTTTTCCACACCATCCCCTATAATCAGCCTAGGTGTTCTGTATAGACTGCATCTCAGTAAAAAAGTATGAATTTGTTTCTGCTGAGCCTAAGCCTATCATTCCCAGTAGATTACAGTATACTATCATTCCTGAGGTGTAACTATTTGCTCTACTGCCCTCATTTTCTGAAAGACTCTCTTAACAACTCTGCTCAAGTAAATCTGTTTTGATATTGCCTGTTTCAATCTATCTTTCTTATTTGTTTAATAGCAGAAGTATATAACAGCAATGACAATACAGTAGCTATGTGCAAATCTGTCTACACCATCCGTATTAACATGATAGCACTTTGGACATCAAATATTTATCCTAATTACAATTCTGTTCCAATCTGAATATGTTTTATGTCACCAATACTATGTCTGAGAGAAGAAAAATGATATTTTTCCTCTCAGATATATTGCAGTTGAGGCAGTGATCTGTACGTAAAGCACATGTATGAGGGCTGCTCCGAAACTAGTACCTCCTATGTTGTGTGGGTCACAACTTCAGAGGCAAATGGTGGTATGGCAGTAGAGGCTGAACCTTCCTGCCAATATCTCATTCTGTATTGTTGATGTGCAACAGAAGGCAGCAGAGGGCAGTCTGACAAAATGGCATCAGACATGGAAGTGCAAAGTTGTATCAATGAATTCCTCCGTGTGGAAAAATATTGCACCCACTGGTGTTCATCATACAAAAGAGGCATTACTTTTGGAGCATGGGAGCATGCCTATGAACAAAAATGTGCAGCAGTGGGCTCTGAATGTATAAACTGTCTTCCTTATAGGTGTATTAATTATTTTTTCCTTATTTTGTGAATCCTGTGTTTGTTTTCTAGACAGCTATATACCCAAGCTATCAGTTTTCTCTCTCTAACTTCTTCCTTATGTGGAACCCAATGCATCTCTCTATAGAAATTGTAGACCCAACGTTTGCCCCAGAATAGGTGAGAACTCTGTGTTCTGTATTTAGAGGAAGCCTTTAAAGTTGGAAAGTGCTAAAAGATGGACTTGAGAAGTGGCTAGCAAATATATTGTATCTTCTTCACACTGGGAAACAATTATGGGACTAAAATTTCTTATACTTCAAATGTTATGTTTAGAAAGATAATTTAAGGCTAGTAGAAGTTATACTTGCATGAGTTTGATTTGTTGACACAAATTTAGAAAAGAGGAAATAGATATTGTCAGATTGAAATCTGGATAGTAGGTAGTAAATCTAAATAATATACAGAATATGGTAGGAAAAACTTTACAGAGCTAAACTATTTCAATAATCTTCTAGAATTTCATGTGTGGAAAAGGAGAACTAATTTTTATGTGCTAAATTCTGTATTTTAAAATACAGAGTTATTTTCTGTGCAAAAGTAAGAAAACCTTTTACAAGCCTTCCCTTAGTCAGGCTATTAGAGTCTCTAAGTAGTTGTTAGATGACAGACAAGAATTGTTTTACTAAAAATGTCTACAAGACAAGGAGAAAGAATAGGAAGAAATGATTTTTTTTGCCATCAGAAATGCTAGCAATGGATTAATGGATTAAACTGTGGCCCTGTATTATGTAATATAGTTATTAATAAATTACAATTTAAAATATATTATAAATGAACAGAAGATTGCTATAGAATCGGGATGTGATTGCCTCAGGGGTAGTGTAAAGCAATGAAGCAAACTTTGCAGAAAATTAGCAGTGCTTGTGAGGAATTTCAAAAGGAACTATTTAAAGTTATGAACAGCATGGCACACCAAGCTCAATAAGCATTCTCATTTCAGAAACCTTGGAAACTTTGAAGACAACTCAATGAAGTTATCTGCTCCATATGTGCTTACTGTTAAAATGGGAAGCAAATATTTGTGTGCAGTGAGAAGAAGAGGAAATAGAAAAATTTTAAATGCTATTTTATGAAATGAAGGCATGACTTCATCTAAAGTACTGTGTAGAGTCATTGCTGACCTTTGAGAGATTTGGAAAAAGGCACTGAGAAACAGGAGGGCAATATTAGAACTAAGCAATGAAAATTAATTTTATTTACCTTAGAGAATAGTAGAAAAAAAAAGTAGAGTCAGTTGAAATGATGAAGATAAATGAGAACAGTCTGTTCTTGTCTTGTAAATCAGGAGGGTGCTCAAAACTGAATGACTTTGAATTCAAACCTAGTAAATAGAAATATGTCTTATCACAGGATTGAACTGAGGAGCTGATTTGCTACTTGATGTCAGGGAGGTCATAAATTTAGGATTTGCAATAAGGGATGGAAATTTATCTGAATAACAACTGTATCCTGATGTATACCAATTAATCCATAAAGATAAAAGCAAAAAACCAAAAACACACACACATCAGAAAAATCCAGTCTTGAAGAAGATAGAAAGCATTAAAGCTTCAGATACATTTTTTAAACCAGTCTAGCTATTGGGAA
This sequence comes from Odontophorus gujanensis, assembly GCA_013399175.1. Lineage (NCBI taxonomy): Eukaryota > Metazoa > Chordata > Aves > Galliformes > Odontophoridae > Odontophorus > Odontophorus gujanensis. Next base: position 614,354 of record VXAB01000413.1, read on the forward strand.
TAAAGATGAAATTTTCCTAAGAACAGATGAAAAGTATGTCCTGCTCTCTGACCAAAGTGAAGTTTGTTGCAAGATAGCAAGGGCTGTGGTGAATAAGGAGTATTGTCTAGTAAGTTAATAAGACCGTTCCTGTGCTCCCACTAAGTTCTCCCTAGCAGAGGAGCCTTCACTAGCAATACTACTTGGAGCAATGCAGCAGAGGCTAACTATTACTAACCACTTCTAAGCCTGATTATGCCCACTGTTCTGGGATCCAATTGCAGAGGAGGATAGAAAATCTAGGTAAATGTAGCCATGGTTACCAGTCAAGGGAGTAAAGAGATTTTAAATATGCAAATACCCACTGTTGCTTTTATGCAGAAATTACTGGAAATCTGTTGGACAAATGCATCCTAATGACCAGTTCTTAAAAGCTGGTAGTCACCTATCCATTGAGAGTTACTTGCATGTACCTTCTCTGATGCTATGTAGTACTAGTATTTTCAGTCCTTTATTGGAGGTCCTCAGTGCAGATCAGGACATGATCAAATTCAATGTGTAGAAGTACATTAATAAAGAAATTCTAGATGTACTGCCTTTGTTTTATATAGTATGTCATTTACACAAACTATATTTCTTAACAAATTCCCTCTTTCTTACTTTTCTCCATACTTTTCATACTTTCTATCTTGTAATTCATCAACAAACATATCATGATACTATTTCAAATAATTAACTGTGGTGTTGTAACAAGTTATTTTATAACATACACAGGAGCTCTATATTAAAAGGATGATAAACTGTAAGAAAAACATTCAGATTACACAGAAGCAGAAATAAGGTTGACTCTCCATACCCAAACATTGTGTTGCCATTTCTACTCAAATAAAATTGAAATATAAATAAAATTCAAGTAGACTGAAAGAAAAAAAAAAGAAGTTGTACTATTCTTATTTAGCCTAGTTTAGATTGGTATTCCTTGTGTAGCCAGAATCTAAAATGTGGAGTAGGAGTTTTGGAGTAAAACTTTATTTTCAGAACATAGAAATATTGAGTCTGTATCTGCATGTTAGTGCTTCCAGAATCAAGATACTAGTAATGCTTTTGTAAACCAGTAGACGGTAATTTTACTATCTGCAGTTTTTAAAGTGTTTGCTTTAAGAACAAATGGGCTGACATTAACTTCTCCGCTAAGATCCACTGTTTCCATCTCATTTTATGGAAGTGAGTAATAGCAACTCCCACTTTCAAGTCATCTCCTTCAGATAAGGATACCACTTCTAAAGCTATTTGCAAATCTCCTCACATAATATAAAATAATACAAATAATATAAAAATGTGTCACCTGAAAACTGTTGACTTCAGCTTAGTATTTTTTAATTATGTCCTTGTTTTTCTCAGTTGTTGTCTGTTGTTTTTATTAAATTATCCTGTAACTAATTTCTATTTGAAAGGGCAGATTTTTACTCATGATAAAAATTGTCATATGTTTCCAAGGAAATGCTTCAGAGATATATCTTTTGATATGATTTCATTTCTTTGGGAATATAATTTTAATATATTGTATATTACATATATATTTATATAAATATTTAATGTTAGAATTATAATAGTTGTATTAAGAAATGGACTTACAGTTGAGAAAGAAACTGGCAACATGGGATAGAAGAATAATCAAATAAATATATGCAAATCTTGTACTTCTATATGGTTAAAATGTAAAGACAAAGTGCAGAGTTCAAATTGTTGTTGGGAGAAGCAAGATTTTACGCATTATTGTGTAGCAAAAGCATTGTGTCAAATTCAATCCTGGAAGACAGAAGGGTACTGAGATTTTTCCTTTTCATCCTGGATACTGACAGTGTTCCTAACCCTGCCTCTTAAGCCTGGAAGATATGGTGACAAGGACCTATTTAAATTAAACAGTTGAATTTGTGTCTTGCTCATGTTAGGTGAAAAGTGTTACCTATATTCATAAATGGCCCAGGGCCAAATTCAGCCCATACATATGCCCTTTTCCAGACCACTGAACGCTTCTGAAATCAGAACATGGCCATCACACTTGATAAATTGTAAATGGATGCAAGCCTTCATATCCTGTGTGCAGTTATGCATTCTTAAGGAGCAAAATGAGCTGAACACTGGACAGAGCATACACCCCTGGAGCCACTAAGAAGACATATGGCATAATCCAAGGCAGGTGTTTGTAAATCCAAAAGATCACATTAGACCCCTTAGGCTACATTCTGAATGACAGCAGTGGGATTTTGTAGTTTATCTAGGACCCCAAATTAAGTTGTCACCCTTAATTTGTGGAAGATCACCTACCAGGGGCAAAAGCAAGTTAGAAACTTTTTCTTGTTTGTCAAGTTGAATTCGTTTCCACTTATTGAAGGCTACATTTTCCTGTAAATGCATCTGTTTAAAATGTCTTTTAACTTTCAGTTAAGTAACTTTATTTGTTGTCGTTTTTTTTTAAAATTTGGAAAAAGGAAATAGGTGTTCTGTGAGTAGCCAGAGATACGAGGTTGTCTGGGACATGCACATGTCCTTTACCAGAAGGGTCGTTTGAACACATGCTGAATTATGGAAACCTTCTTTGATTGATGAATTCAGATCAGCTTTGGCAGATGTACATTCCAAAGGAGTAGATTAATACATATAAACCATTGAGTTTAGCAGAAAGTACTGCTCAACATTGTAAACTGCCAACTTTATCATCTTTAAGTAAAAAATACAGTTTTTCTTCCCAACAAAGACTTTTTATAAAAGCAATAAGGTAACTGCATGAAGTGTGCTTATCATGATATAATCACACCCCAGGGGGAAAGAGAGGTGCTCGGCTGCACCTCATGCTTTGTAATGACCCAGGGGTGTGATTATCTTATGATAACCACACTCCCTGTCATGCCTTATTGCTTATATATTCCACATGTCATAATGAATCCTGAAGCACTTTCTTGGTCTCATAGCAAAGGCAATGACTTTGAAGTATAGGAAGTAGTCAGATTTTCTAGGTACATACAGATTAATATTGTATACATTAGGAGGAATTATGAATGACTACTTATCTGTACTAGCCAGGCCATAGTTTTTAACTGTTTCTGGGTTCTTTAGGTTTCATGTGATATTTAAGAGGAGTGCATTTAAATTGTTCTCTGTAAGTGCAGCACAAGGACTGTGAAAGTTTGACCGCCATTTTTCAGGATTGTAGAGAAGATGGCATCCTGTTAGGATGGTTCCTTAAAATTATAAAGAACAATAATAATCTGATTTTACTACAGAAATCTTTACATGGTCTTTAATAGAATATTAAAATTCTAAAAAAAACTGGTTACAAAATTCTGAAACTTGATATACCAAATTTTGGAAAGGAATAGAAAAAGGAACTTGAAAGACTTGTCTTTAAAAAGCTGACTCGATGTGCTACCGATAACTCCTGTACTGAGGCTGTATGAATAAATTGTATGTTATTTGAAAACTTCTATTTTTAAAAAAATTCTGCTCTTTAAAATTAAAAATAGTAATAAATCCTTATTAAGCTGAATGGGGTTAATAACAGGTCCATAAGGAACTGTGAGATCAAGAAGCTTCTGAATTCACAATTAGGGGCTGACATAAAAGACAACAGGATAATAAACTAAGCAATTATCTTTGATATACCTTATGGTATAATAGTACCACAGGGTGAATCCACACCTCAGGGAATGGGATTCTCAGTAACTTTGCAACCTTGTTAATCTGATGTATGTAGCAGTCAACATTTAAATACTACTCCTCTTGGCAGGAAAATCTATGGTACAGTTTTCTGCCTGTCATCATAAACTGGTTGATAAAGATGATGGCCTATCATTATGACCAGCGATGGGTTGATTCATTGTAAGCGTGAGCTCTGAGATCAGCTAAGTTAACTGCGGGTCACTGCAAAGAATTCTTTGTGTCTAAAATAAAGCTTATTTAGCTCCATAATGCACAAGTGGAGTACTACTGATTACCATAAAGGTCAGACATGCACATTTTTACGGGTGGTAATGAGTAGTTTTAAAGATGTTTGAGTCTTTTCTTAATCTTTCCATGTCACAAGGCTTCTATTGTTATGCACCAAAGAATGTGCCTTTAATTGTACCATTTGCCCTATTGTATCTTGATCATAGATTGGGTTGTGTGATGTTACTGGTGATAAACGCCTACCACATGTCCTAATAATTACTAGCCTTCAGTAAATTGCACAGTGAAGTAACACAGAAGTCTGGTAAAACAAAAGGCTCCAAAAAGTTGAAAGCAATATTTAAATAGTTTCGTGTACTCCACCAAATTGTACTAAATGTGAGCTGTCTAAAAGCAGGGTATAAAAAATAAATAACATTTGATTGTGATTAATGAAAATGTCTTTAACAGTAGGAAGTATTTCTTAAAAATCTTGTCATATTTTCCAATTAGCTTTCTGTAGATGTTCAGATAGTCTTAAAGAGTAGGAACTTTCCATCAATGAAATTCATGTTTTTGGCAAGTTATAATTAAGGTTATTATTTTGGCATCTCATGAAGAATGCAGTTTTCAATCAGAAACATGCTAACCAAACATGCTTTGGAGAAGATGTCTCAAGTAGCAGATCTAAGCATGTAGTTCTAATATTTCATAAAGAAGAGCTTTGTGGAAAGATGGTAAGTTCAAAGAGTTCAAAATGATGACAAGCACAAGTACTACCTGTTCGTGCGTTATTTAGGAAAAAATGAGTAACATAACAGTTCTCAAACTGTTAGTGTGATCAGGTCAACAACATTGTATACATTTTTAAGAAGATGTAATACACAAACTTCAAACTTAAAATGCTGTGAATTGAACCTTATCCTTTATATGTTCATAGAGTTAATTGAAACATTTGAAGATTGAATTTCTGCAACCTAAAAACTCGATTGTGAGGGCAGAGGTACTGAAACACTTTAGTCTATTGACTATCAGTAATAATATTTAGGAAACTAACAAAGAATATGACAGTATAAAATGCTGAAATATTTTAATAAAGTGTTGAAATTCCTTGATTACTGTCATAAGCTGACCTTAACTCTTCAGAATTTTACATCTCTTCTTCTAATCTTTGTCATGATGATAATTCCTGGGTTTCCGAAGAGACATATTTACCTAGGATTTTATATTAACATTAGATATTTAATATTTAATATTATCATTAGATATTTTCCAGAGTAAATTAGTATGTTCATCAGTGAGGATTTTTCATTAGTGAGAAAGAGGAAGGAGTGTCTAGATTTGCTTGTCTTTTCTGTAAAACAGAACTGTAATACCCACTGTCAACAGTATCTCTCTGGCATACTAGAAAACATGTAGTGGTCCTGAAGATTCCCAAGGTTGCTGAAAAAAAAAAGCAACATTGGACCTCCATATCAATACTGCACTATGTTAGCCTTGTTGGAGTATTTCAGGATAAAACAAAACAGATCTTGTATTTATTGTAATATAGAAATTCTGTGACTGTGAAAATTAAAAACTACTGTGTTCCTGAAAAGAAAAGAAAGCACATCTTTCAAGGCTATGGGTCTTTAATGTAGAGTTATTTATAATCTACTGAAATAATGCATTCCCAATTCCCCTTCATTCCCTATCACATAAAAACCAAATAATGTCATCAGTAACTCCATAGAGGTGAGAAATATTACAAGCTAATGTGTTTGATGAAAGCGTGGTGTGCCACAGTATCATTTCTGAGTTGTTCAGTTTCAAATACCAATGAAGAGTTCCCTTGCAAAGTAAAGAGATCCCTTGTCTTTGCATTTTTTTATTTTTAAAAAGTTCCAAAATATTGATGTTACTATCATGAGGGTTTTATCTAATTTTTCTTTGTTATCATTATTCTAAGCATTTTTTTTCCAGAGAAGAGTCTTTTGTTTTGTCTTGTGTTTGCCAAATTTAACTTTTCTTTAACTCTTCATAATTCTTTTGTAGAATTCCAGTCAAACAATAGGCAAAAATGCAAACCTAAGTGGAACAAATGAAACTTTTCTGAATTCTTTCACAAGCAAAAATTCTCTTAGATGAAACCGTCTGGGTTCATATACCTCTACCTGGTATATAAATGTCCTGAAACCAAAAAAGAAAAAAGGAAAAATGAGTTGACTTGTTTTCTGTTGGATTGCGGTTTTTATGCATATCAAAGTCAAATGAATAGCAAATTGAGAAGAATTCACTTATGGTTAGAAATGCAGTGATACTCATAACTACATAATTGTGTAAATCTGTCCTTATTTATGTGAACTTCTTGTAAGATTTACTTCAGGGTATAACCTGTGAAGTGTTAATGATCTTACACTTGCAGTCTTGGCTGTCATACCAAATTATAATATTGTTAGGTTTATTTTTTAAGTAGTTGCAACAAGCATTAAACTTTTTAGATCTACTACTAAGCAATTAACTAGATTGAATAATTTCTGATTATTAAAATTAGTAATCTGTTATCAAGTGCTCAATTATATGATGCTTCAGCCAATAAGAAATTAGATGCATTTTAATGTTTGTATACATAAAACTATTTTCTTAATTTATACTGTGATTAAAGAAATGTTCTCCCTTAACTTAATGAAAAACACACCTACTAAAATCTGTGATAAACTTTAACAATCTATAACCTATTTACTGTCCTCAGAAATTAACATCTTTGTTTTTTATTTTTCAGATTATTTTTCTTCTCTTTTTATGCGTGCTTTCACATAACCTAAATAAAAGTGTGTGGCTATGCAAATAATGACAATTTCTAACCATGATTGTTAAAGTTTTGATTCATACTCTCCCAGAATACTTCTGTTCAATGACTATTTTATAGCTGTTACAAATTCACTTAAGAGGAAGGATCAGTAACCTGTTTTCTTTCTCTGAACTGCTTATTAGCAGAGTTGAAAAGTTATGGATTTTGTTATTTATTACCTCACTGAGATGACTGATGTTTTCATTTTCTATTTATACATAGATTTTGGACAGGGAAAAGTTTCACCTAAAAACATTTTCTTCAATGTACTCTGGACAAACTTAACACGTAAACCCACTTTCATTACCTACATTTTATTTTATTATATTTTTAAAGGAAATGGATGTCAAAAAAGCACTTCCTGTGTCCAGGGTATGATGAAGGCACAATAAAAATATATTATCAGGTTACTAGCTTTTTTCTTCTTTTTTTTTTTTTTATTACATTTTTGGAGTGCTTTTCCTTTCCATTGCTGAACTCAGCCTTTGCTCTTTACATGTTCTCCCTAACTAATACTCTGACTGCAAGAGGAGGTAGGTGGCAGACAGTCTTTTTCTTCTGTATCCTCCTGCTTTTGTATTTTTCTTCTTGAAAAAATCTTGGTGCTAGAAAGAACCTTGATCATTTTGTAGTTTCTTGGAGAAAGGGAAGCAGCTTCTAATTTGTAATTATAAATTATTTATAACATTACAAATAAATTGAAGTAAATTAGTCAAGAACTGGCTGACTGGCAGAGCTCACAGGGTTGTGATCGGTGGCTCAGAGTCCAGTTGGAGGCCTGCACTTAGCAGTGTTCCTTAGCAGTCAGCACTGGCTCCACTCTTGTTCAACATCTTCATCAGTGACCTTGATGAGGGGATAGAATCCACCCTCGGAAAGTCTGATGATGATATTGAGCTGGGAAGAGCACCTGACATGCTGGAAGGCTGTGCTGCCATTCAAGGGGACTTGGACAGGCTGGAGAGTTGGGCACAGAGGAACCAGATGTGGTTTAACAAGAGCAAGTGTAGAGTCTTGCGCCTAAGAAGGAATAACCACATTTACCTGTACAGGCTGGGGGATGACCTGCTGGAGAGGAGCTCTGAGGAGAGAGACCTGGTGGTCCTGGTGGACAACAATTTGGCCATGAGCCAACAGTGTGCAGTGGCAACCAAGGCGGCCAATGGGGTCCTGAGGCGCATTAAAAAGAGCATGACCAGCATATCAACGGAGGTGATCCTCCCCTAGTAAGACCTCACCTGGAGTACTGTATCCAGTTCTGGGCTTCCTGGTAGTAAAAAAGACAGGGATCTCCTCGAAGTCCAGTGCAAGGCTACAAAGATGATAAAGGGACTAAAACACTTCTCTTATGAGGAAAGGCTGAGGGGCCTGGGTCTGTTCAGCCTTGAGAAAAGAATACTCAGAGAGGATCTTATCCCTGTCTATAAATATCTAAGGAGCAGGAGGCAAAAGGACAAGGTGAGACTCTTCTCAGCAGTGTGGGGTGATAGCACAAGGGGAAATGTCCACAAACTTAAGTATGGGAAGTTCTGCACAAATATGTGTGGGAACTTCTTCACAGTGAGGGTGACGGAGCACTGGCACAGGCTGCACAGAATGGTTATAGCGTCTCCTTTGGAGGAGTTCAAGACCTGCCTGGACCCCTACCTGTGCAACCTGGTCTAGGGAACTTGCTCTACAGGGGGATAGGGCTAGATAATCTCTAGAGGTCTCTTCCAATCCCTACAATTCTGTGATTCTGTGTTCTATATGCTCCTGTACCCAAATTGGAATTTATTCCTCAGACAACCCATGTGTGAATGTATGTACATACCAATTGGCGACTGACCTTTGAAGAAGAACTTTTCTGCAGCTGAAGAGGGAGAGGAGTGGGAGTTTCTGGGTCTGCATACATGTACTCATACCACCCAAGTGAACGAGTATCCCCAGAGAAGGCAATTGATTATTAGTGATGATAGGAAACTCTTCCTCATTTCTAAAGGTACATATTAATTGCCATCTCAGTGTCCATTCATGCTAATGAAAATGGTGGCTATCTGCCTTTTTACAGAGGCTGTTTTATTTCTGAGAGACTATGCCCTTTGTATAGTTGATAACGAAATGCTACTGTTCACACTGCTTAGACTGCTTTTGCAGGACACCTTTAAAATGAAAAATTACTATGAAAGTATGCCTAAGATATTTCCAAGCACTTCTTTGTCAAAGTATAGGAAGAAGGTACTATAAAACTGTGAGCTCTTATTAAGGATAACAGAATATCTGTCTTGTAAGGATGGTATTCTGCTGAATACATGGGATCTGCTTAGATGCTTGATGTTGTACATACAGAAGTTGAATTTAATGTAAATATACACCCAGAGATAAATCTCCACAAAATAGGAAGTTGGCTTATTGTACTGATTTCTGGAGACACATAGGACAGAAAGAAATATACAGTTACAGTCTAATACTTATTCTGGTTTTAGTAGTGCAGCTGTCTGCAGCCCTTTGGGCTGAGCTGACCCAC